>MUZC01004761.1:243327-296081 GCA_002072015.1 Radix auricularia
CCACCGCAGCTAAGTTCCTTCATTTTTCATTTTTATTTTCGTTTTGTTTGTGTCTTGTATATTCGTTGATAAAGGCTCTTTGCCGAAACGTTCGCTGTTTTGTTACGTCCGGTCAGGCTAACCCATACCTTGTTTACGTCTTTTCCATTGAATTTTTTATAAGCCTGATTGCAGTCCTACCCCTCATTTTGTTTACTCTAAGGGCCCAGCAGCTTGAATGCTTTTGTCTGCTATGCGGCATATTAAATATTGAAATTTATTTACTCTAGATAACTTTGTAAGTCTTATTAAAATCAGTTTTTCTGCCAGGCAAATCTATAGGTGTTAACGTACACAAGAAACAGAAGTAAATGCAAAGGTCATGGGTTTGTAATGGTTTTAACGTCCTGGATATTCGCCATTCAACATGACGTCACCCTGTATAAGGGAAAAAATCATTTATTTTCATAACTGTGAAAACCTTTAAAAGACTGACAAATATATGTATATATAAAATATAAATATATTACACATTTAAAAAAGCAAAAAAAAAGATGTTTGCGATAGGAGTGTAGGGAGTAGTGACCTATAAGTTATAGTTATACCTAGTTTTTTGGCGAGCGTTATGTGGAAATTAATACTGGGAGTAGGGGCTTAGAGATATACATATGTCTATATATGGTGTAAATAAACGTCATTTACTCTGTTGAATTCAAGTCTCGTGACTGCTTTTTTACAACTGTACTGTACGCCTGATGTTATATCTGTGGTCAAAAGGGTGGACCTAAAAAAAATCCCCCTAGACAGCGAGCCTGCCACAGTAACTTTAAATGACTGGACATTTAGGTGGCAACATATTTTCAAAATTAATATAAATTTTGAAACGTTTTCCAGTACATTTAAAAAAAAAAACTTGACGTAAGAAAGGATTTATTAAGGAATATCATAAAAGCAAAAATATTTTGTGTTAAGAAAAAAACAAAAAGAATTTTAGTAAGCGTTTTGACTTTCTTGTCCATGGTTTAAAGGGAAATAACAATTTCTCCTCGAGGAAGCTTATTGTTCTGTCCCAATTTATAAATTTTAGGGCTCCTATTGCAGTTGACCATGGGGTGGGTGCTTGTTTATGTTGATCCAGGAAATGTAAGGGGCCACTCTTGTATAAACACTTGGAAGCAACCCTGGAATAAAGGATAAATATGAAAATGTGCATCACTTCTTAGTTCAATGTTATTGAAAAAATAGGGTTAACAGTTGGATTGAAAAGTTTCACATAATATAAGAAACAGTTAACATTCTAAATAAGCCACAAAACAGTGTTTAAAAATAATAATTTGTTAAAATAGTTTTTGTATTCACTTATCCAAGCTGTAAATAAATTTATCCTGACTGTTAATTAACGGAACTAATTTGAATTAGCTTATCGTTATATTTTAAATATATTAGATAATTATACACTTATCTTATGACTTATCACAAAATTGCCAGCACAGATTAAGAAAATATCATATCTTTTTTAAATGAAGAAACTAAACTAAAATTGTTATGGTATGTCTGCATGTTTACCCACTGAGAGTTTCCCTGTTATTTATGATCTAATCAACAACTATTTCAAAGAGCTGATCATAATTTTGGGAAGTTTTAAAAATTAATTTGGGTTTCATGCAATGCCACCTTCGTGATCATTTCATTTTCTACTAAAAAAAAATAAGCACCAAATGTTCAAATCCTGATATGATAAAAATACCTTTAACTTGATCTTACCAAGCTTGTAAACAATTTTAACCATAACAATATATTTCATGTTAATTTCGTGTCTCCATTTTCAACAATTCGTATCCACATTTTCCAATGTTATTATGATCCTGTGTATTCCTTTATTAGTTCCAAGCTCTAAAAGTAGATCTCTTTATCATTTCAAACATTTTGTTCAAAATCAAGACATATTCTCTCTTGATTACTTTTCAATTAAAATACTAAAACTTGGGGCTTACCGCTACAAGAGGCGAGTCCAAAACTGGAGACTCCTGCCAGGTATTCTCTTGATTGATGACGACACAGCATGGGACCACCGCTGTCTCCAGCACAAGAACTGGGATTCTGACCTGGTGGATCTGTGGGGCAATAATATATTTTAAATAAGAAAGGTTTTTGAATGTATAATTTGTTAATCATTATTCTTGGCGCTTTAAAGATTTGAAGGGCCTGCTAAATCTATTCCCACCTAGTCAGACTTATTATCTGCATGCTTCAGCGTCCACGCGCAATTGGTCTTTCTCAACCTGCTACATCAATCTAAGGCATTGTGTCAATTAGTATTTTGGGTTCTGAAGACTATGCATTGATATGTGTGTGCGCGCGCACACACACGCACACACACACATATATATATATATATATGTGTGTGTGTATAGTTATGTAAACGTTTGTGCTACTCTGTCGCGAGGTTCGTATTATATTGAACGTAATCAATACTTTTAGTTATGTCACATATATAAAAGATTTAGAGTCGAAAACTTTATTTTTACGTTGTGTTTTTGTTATCCGTTTGGCGTAGAGATTTATTTGTGCACTATTTTTGTATATGTAAAACTTGCTTAAAATTTAATTTTCGTTACAGCTCCTAATCATTCTACGTGTTTCGGTTTTGGTGCATTCTGGTATAGGGCTGCACTTCTCAAATGAAACTTAACATTCCTTTGTATTTTTACTCAGACTGAAAAATAACAGGAAGATTACATTACAATTCAAAAGTTTACGAGTCTGTGCCAAAGTTTTACAATCGAGATTTAGAACAATGAAGAAACAAATAAGGCAGTGTCGGAAAAAAAAAATAAAAAAATAAATAAATTAAAAAAAAAAAGGTTTTGGGCTAAGCCCCAGCCGAAAACGCATCTGTTGAGTTTCAGAAGCCTGACAAGTGTCTAAAAACGACCAGAAACGGATTAAGCTCATGATGGATTATAAAAGTTGACAGTCGAATATAATATTATTGTATTAACTGTTATAGGTCTAACGGCACTGGTAATTCTAGTTATTATGTAAAATCTGAAATAATGCAATAAAGTCGTAAAACACAAATTTACTTTAAAAAGTAACATAAATTATAAATTTAATATAACGTCATCATTGTTATAAAACACAGAGGTTTTTTCTTTAAATCTCATTGCAATTCAGATTTTTAACAATTGATTCCATTGAAATTTGCGCTTTCCGATGTCAGAACAAGTTGGATGACGTCTTCAGGGCCAATCAGTTTCGCAGATTTGTTTGTGTATTCAAAAGAGTGGAAAATCCTTGTTCACAAAGGAAAGTTGTTACAAAAGGTAGCAAAGTATTAATGCTTTCGTAATGTGCAGTGTTGAAAACCTTTGTAGAATTTGACATCCAAAAGTGTATCATATCTTCTTTGTTTGCAAATTCAATACGTGCCTCATTATTAGACTGAAGATCAAGAAGTGCCTCTGCCAACCGTTGAGGCTCATCTGGTACGTCATGTCAAATAAAAATGGATCTACCATTCAACTGATTTTATGATTATGCGAATCAATAACTGAAAAGTTAATAGTGAACCGCTTTTTGAGCTTGCTAAGCGGTCTGATAACTTTATCCTAGATGTCTTCAATATGAAAGCTTTAATCCAAATGCTGCAATCCTTTCTCTGGCTGAAATTATATTGATATTTTCCCCTTAAATTCTCTGATAAACACATTCACATGCTTGTCAAGTATGCGAGATGTGCAACCCAATAATAGTTGGTAAACGTATCTGCCATTGCATGCTTTTAACCAGCCAGAAATGTTTGAAGTTCAGCTTTCAGAACCCACCCTGTTCATAACATTGTCGCGTGATAGCCACCGTACCTTTCTGGGATAAAGTAAAACTTTCTAATCAGCCTCATCATCTTTACATAAATCACGAAACATTCGCTTATGCATTGCATGTCTTTAAATGAAATTTTACTATCTGGATAATATCATGCTTTAGACTTCCAGTCCATGTTTCAAATGTTCACAAGATGAGCTTGACGATGGATCATACAGTGGTTTATTTAAAGTTTAGGATTTCTCTTTCTTGCAAAAGCCGGAAAACTATTTAACACGACACAATATAACTGGAGCTCCATTAACAGACATAGTAATACAGTCTTTACATATTAAATTATCTTTTTCAAGTTATTCATGAAGGGGCACTTTTGTCTAGAAGGAGGGTCTGTATAGATAAGATAAGACAGAGATGGCATTTCGAGGGAGCGCAAAACATTTCCCCTTCAAATGTTAGCAAATATTTATCGAACATAAACCATAAGCTGCCCATTACTACTGACATCAGTCGTCTCATCAAGCTGAATAGTAAAGACTTCATAGAAGAAAGTTATTGTTCCCTGACAGGGGAAGTTCTGTCTTTCACAACTCTTACTTACAAACCTACTTAATTTAGTTTCATACATGGATCATACAGTGGCTAAGTTCAATTTTGGGATTCCTCTGTCTTTTAAAAGGCGAAAGTTATTAATAAACCGTGCCATTTGTAAATATTCGTACACTTGGCGGATTTCCATTTTGTAAAAAAAAAATTAAAATTAAAAAATTAAAATCTGGCAGATTTTAATAAATTTTCGTTGTCCCAAAATTACAATGTTTTACCCACAGAAATTCCTTTTTTTAATATCCCTAATGGGGTACTGTACCCCTGTTCGCCGACCCCTGAAATAGGGAAAGGCTTATGTGGAGTCGTCAGAGTAAATTCGATTTTTAGATTAAGGGAGATGACTGAAATCAAATATTGTTTTCGGCAATTTGAGAAATATAAATATTTAATATTAATGAGGGTTTTTCAAAAAATAGATGAATAAAATCAAGAAATAAAATCATAAATTAAAAAAAAGCTTTTGAGAGACAATGAAGTTAGTTTAAGTGTTTAAGTTAATATCACTAAACAATAAAACTATAGGCTAACGCCTAGCGCTAGGCCTTTTTTTCATATAATTGTAACAGATGCAAAAAAGAAGACCAATACTATATTTCTACTTACTGTCTCCATCAAAAACACAAATGGCGTTGTCTGTAACTGTGATTCCATACTGCCCAAGCAACGCTTGGCATTCCTCGAGGTTTATCTTTGTCATAGCCACCTCATTCAGGATAGTCTGGGGGCCCCCGCTTCCTGAAGTTTTCCCATAACCGGAAATGACGAACTTTGTCTCGTCAAATGTCTGTCCGTCTGGAGCTATTTTCACCGGCTGAAATATATCACTAAACAAATAAATGATGAACATTTTGTTTAGAGTTGTCTGTGTACACAGTAATAAAAAAAAGATGACAATATATTGACGTGTGTGATGTTCCATAGTTCATCCTTCATTGGTAACCTCTGATAGGGCAACTAAGCTAATCAGTTAGCGTTAGAATTTAATTTTAAATTTCATTCTTCTCGTTTAAAATCTGTTGTTATAGGTTGTTTTTTTCTTTCTACCTTGTGTCATTGAAAATTTAGTTTCTGGACATATTTTAAATGATTTTCAAAATACTTGCAGGTTACATGTGTGGTTGAAAGGCTTTAGGGAGAATTCTTAATTAAGGATGGGCAACATTTTCGAGATAATTTGAAAGGTTAATCTTTTATGTCGGGGCGCCGAAATGCTAGGCACTAAATGCAGAAAAACAAAATAAATTGTTGATTATGAAATGCTTATAAATTGATGGCCTCAATATTATACATTGAAGAACGTTAGTTGAACACATGCCACTCACCTGTACGTTTGCATTGAATTGAAACGGTGTCTTTGTGTAGAGTAGACCGATGTCGTTAGGAACACCTAGGAGAACATTATCAATGAAATCCTCGTGGGCCTTGTATGCCTTAATCTCCAGCGTCTGCAGGTATTCACTGGGCGGTGCTCTAAGGTCAAGTTGTCCAACTTGAACTCTCAATGTCTCAGCCGGGAAGATTAAACAATGAGCAGCTGTCACAAGCTGAGGATGAAGATATTAAAACAATGAGCAGCTGTCACAAGCTGAGGATGAAGATATTAAAACAATGAGCAGCTGTCACAAGCTGAGGATGAAGATATTTTACCAGTAGCAGCTGTCACGAGCTGAGGATGAAGATATTTTACCAGTAGCAGCTGTCACAAGCTGAGGATGAAGATATTTTACCAGTAGCAGCTGTCACGAGCTGAGGATGAAAATATTAAACAATGAGCAGCTGTCACAAGCTGAGGATGAAGATATTAAAACAATGAGCAGCTGTCACAAGCTGAGGATGAAGATATTAGCACTTTTTCAATTTGAGCAATTAAATGTATGCATCTTTAATGCAGATGGTGATTGACATGATGCATACACAAGATTTCACAGAGATTGTGTAAGAAATTGTTTAGTCGCATACTGTTTTTGAGCATTCTTAGAAGTAACATTAAAACAAATCGGCAGATATAAATAGACAGAAGCTTATAAACTTATTTTAAAGGATATGCGTAATGGGAAGATATAAATTTGCATCTTTCAGAAGACAGCAGGATGATGATTCTTAAAATTCATTCATGATATAAAAATATTGACTCCTTTTAAGGTTGGAATCCATTTAAAAGTTAATAACCATAGTAAAATTCGGTTTTTCAAATGGTCAATTTTGGTTTTAATGTAATATTCAATATTCATACATTACTGACAAGATAAAACTTAACGATGGACTACAACTAAATTTGAAAAATCATAAATTCTTATTTAGACATAGTTAGTAAAAATTTTGGTAAGAATCTCATGAACCCTATAAACGTAATTGAAAGGCAGTTGGAAAACGGACGCAATCATAAAAAAAAATATTAACACAAAAAATTTAAGTCATTCAAGCTTGATTTCTTTTCGAGTCATGAATCCGTGGGTATTACTACAATGTCATAAGCTAATTCCAAGTATTCTAGTTGTTGTATTAGTATTAGTGTCCTCTTTATTCCTCTTTCTGGAGTTGTGTAGGTCTCTATTAGGAACCCATCTATTACTGAAAACACCTGGAGTTGTGTAGGTCTATATTAGGACCCCATCTATTACTGAAGACACCTGGAGTTTTGTAGGTCTCTATTAGGGGCCCATCTATTACTGAAGGCACACGAGAAGTTGAAAGAAGGCATCCCTTCTTTACTCCAGTTTTGATATTACAGTCAGCTGTTATTTACCACTTGGCAAGTGAACTTGACATACACGTTTTAGGTGACGTTTATTATTTTTGCTGACATTCCATGATAGTAGCTCATGACAGCCAATATATATTCTCAGTCAATTCTCTCAAAGTCTCAAATGTAACGTAGATAGATGATGGCCATTATAAACATTACTCGATGAATTTCTCAGGGCTGCTCCCTAATGAGTAGATCATCGCCCAGCTCTAAACAAGGCCAGTTCTTCCATCAGTAGTTCATTACAAGCTCCTTTTATTCTGTCTTGTAGGATACTCCTGAACTCCTCGCTTTTTTACAGGAATTAAATGGATTCCTCGCCATTTCTCGCATGATAAGTTCCACTTGTTCGTATTTTTAATAATATGAAACTTTTATTTTCTGAAATTTATTTCTGTTGACCAATTTAGGCTGATATTGATGTGTTTGGTTTTCTGTTTTGTTGTCTGGTGAGTCCCAACGTCAGATCGTGGAACTTATGTGTGGAAAATGATTCTTCCTCATTGCTAGAGTACTGAACGTACCAAATTCCGCAAATATTTATCCATTTCAACTATTGTATCTAAGTTAATGTATTTCCAATTGTTTTCTCCCTTAGTCTATTGTCCATCTTGTGTACTTGTGGTGATTATAGAAGACAGTTGTGACTTCTTCAGAGGTAGGATTGGTGGGGGAATAAAACAAAAATAGCGAGTACATTGTTTTAACTTAGACTAATGTGTGGTACTGATTATTAGTTCTAGAACATTTTTGTGTCTCTTTACCTAATAATATTTCCACTTCGATTGCATGGATGCCATGTTTTCCTTTCTGAGAACAGCAAAAGTTCGTCTGATTTTAGCCTCCCCCTCCCCCGCATAAAATTATTCCACCATAACCTCGATAACAAGCTCCGTTTGCGCCAGGAGAATAGCGGTAACTTTATTATTAGGATAGTTTTTCATCGGCTTAATCGGTTGGCCCAGCACAATTCTTTGGTATTTCCAGACACCGCTCCCATTGTCACGTTTGTGAAGTCCTACAGTCACCTCTATTTGTATTTGATTTATGTTTTATTTGGTTTCTGCAAGAATAAAATAATTTCTTCCACGGAAAGGTTGTTGGCCTATCGTGGACATGGTGTTGGCCCATTGTGGACCTACCAGGAACATACCAGGAACTGTGCTCTACTTATGGCATTTCTCTAGGGATCAATGTGACACGCAAGCAGTACTCAGATCAAACATTTTAGGCTTGGAGGATCTACCAGGAACTGTGTCCTTGGGCTTGGAGGACCTACCAGGAACTGTGTCCTTGGGCTTGGAGGACCTCCCAGGAACTGTTTCCTTTGGCTTGGAGGACCTACCTGGAATTGTGTCCTTTGGCTTGGAGGACCTACCAGGAACTGTGTCCTTGGGCTTGGAGGACCTACCAAGAACTGTGTCCTTTGGCTTGGTAGAACCTACCAGGAACTGTGTCCTTGGGCTTGGAGGACCTACCAAGAACCATGTCCTTGGGCTTGGAGGACCCACCAGGAACAGTGTCCTTTGGCTTGGTAGAATCTACCAGGAACTGTATCCTTTGGCTTGAAGGACATACCAGGAACTGTGTCCTTGGGCTTGGAGGACCTACCAGGAACTGTGACCTTGGGCTTGGAGGACCTACCAGGAACTGTGTCCTTGGGCTTGGAGGACCTACCAGGAACTGTGTCCTTGGGCTTGGAGGACCTACCAGGAACTGTGTCCTTTGGCTTGGTAGAACCTACCAGGAACTGTATCCTTTGGCTTGAAGGACATACCAGGAACTGTGTCCTTGGGCTTGGAGGACCTACAAGGAACTGTATCCTTTGGCTTGAAGGACATACCAGGAACTGTGACTTTGGGCTTGGAGGACCTACCAGGAACTGTGTCCTTGGGCTTGGAGGACCTACCAGGAACTGTGTCCTTGGGCTTGGAGGAGCTACCAAGAACTGTGACCTTGGGCTTGGAGAACGTACCAGGAACTGTGTCCTTTGGCTTGGAGAACGTACCAGGAACTGTGCCTTTTATATGACATACTTCTTAGGATCAATGTGACACGCAAGCAGTCACACCACAAGTTACTCATCGGGTAACAGACGCCAACTGTTAATGCACCAAATCAGAATTTCTCCCCAATCACAAACACAGTGACGACTCCATGTTAAGTAAGCATTTCTAATACAAAAGCTTGAACAACTTTATGCGTGCAAGTTGCTCATTCCTGGAACAAGTTACCTAACTCCTAAACTAACACTTAATACGTTCTTAAATATCCCTGCTGAATTTGCATCTTCAGCCAATAAATAATTTTTGTGTATCATATAAGACCAGTATATTGCTATCTACTATTGTATGGAAACATTGCAAGCCCCATCAATAATAATGGAGGTAAATAATCTATACATTAATTATAGTTACTGGAAAAAAGGAGTGCTTCTTTTAAACTATATTCCACGAACTTGTCCATTACGGTCTTTACCTTTACGCTAATCAGCATCTATGATACTTGCACCAATCACCCTATCAACATCTAAGATACTAGAACCTCTCAACCTATCAACATCTATACTAGCACCACTCACCCTATCGACATCTAAAATACTAGTACCCCTCACCCTATCAACATCTATGATACTAGTACCACTCACCCTATCAACATCTATGATACTAGCACCACTCACCCTATCAACATCTATGATACTAGTACCACTCACCCTATCAACATATATGATACTAGTACCACTCACCCTATCAACTTCTATGATACTAGTACCACTCACCTTATCAACATCTACGATACTAGTACAACTCACCCTATCAACATCTATGATACTAGTACCACTCACCCTATCAACATTTATGATACTAGCACCACTCACCCTATCAACATCTATGATACTAGTACCACTCACCCTATCAACATCTATGATACTAGAACCACTCACCCTATCAACATCTATGATACTAGCACCACTCACCTTATCAACATCTATGATACTAGTACCACTCACCCTATCAACATCTATGATACTAGTACCACTCACCCTATCAACTTCTATGATACTTGTACCACTCACCCTATCAACATCTATGATACTAGCACCACTCACCCTATGAACATTTATGATACTAGCACCACTCACCCTATCAACATCTATGATACTAGCACCACTCACCCTATCAACATCTATGATACTAGCACCACTCAAACTATCAACTTCTATGATACTAGTACCACTCACCCTATCAACATCTATAATACTAGTACCACTCACCCTATCAACATCAATGATACTAGCACCACTCACCCTATCATAATCTATGATACTAGCACCACTCACCCTATCAACATCTATGATACTAGTACCACTCACCCTATCAACATCTATGATACTAGTACCACTCACCCTATCAACATCTATGATACTAGCACCACTCACCCTATCAACATCTAAGATACTAGTACCACTCACCCTATCAACATCTATGATACTATCACCACTCACCCTATCAACATCTATGATACTAGCACCACTCACCCTGTCAACATCTATGATACTAGCACAACTCACCCTATCAACTTCTATGACACTAGCACCACTTACCCTATCAACATCTATGATACTAGTACCACTCACCATATCAACATCTATGATTCTAGCACCACTCACCCTATCAACATCTATGATACTACCACCACTCACCCTATCAACATCTATGATACTAGCACCACTCACCCTATCAACATCTATGATACTAGTACCACTCACCCTATCAACATCTATGATACTAGCACCACTCACCCTATCAACATCTATGATACTAGTACCACTTACCCTATCAACATCTATACTAGCACCACTCACCCTATCAACATCTATGATACTAGTACCACTCACCCTATCAACATCTATGATACTAGTACCACTCACCCTATCAACATCTATACTAAAACCACTCACCCTATCAACATCTATGATACTAGTACCACTCACCCTATCAACATCTATGATACTAGCACCACTCACCCTATCAACATCTATGATACTAGTACCACTTACCCTATAAACATCTATACTAGCACCACTCACCCTATCAACATCTATGATACTAGTACCACTCACCCTATCAACATCTATGATACTAGTACCACTCACCCTATCAACATCTATGATATTAGTACCACTCACCCTATCAACATCTATACTAGTACCACTCACCCTGTCAACATCTATGATACTAGTACCACTCACCCTATCAACATATATGATACTAGTACCACTCACCGTATCATTATCTATGATACTAGTACCACTCACCCTATCAACATATATGATTCTAGTACCACTCACCCTATCAACATCTATACTAGCACCACTCACCCTATCAACATCTATGTTAGTACCACTCACCCTATAAACATCTATGATACTAGCACCACTCACCCTATCAACATCTTTGATACTAACATCACTCACCCTATCAACATCAATGATACTAGCACCACAAATGTGATACCAGTAGCCCAAATGGAGGACCTGTAGCGACGCCTGGTAAGGTCTAGAGAAGAGCTCAGATGGTTGGCCGTTGACGATTCTCTTCATCAGTTTACTCTGCTGCTCCGTCAGAGCCAGATTAGTTGCTGTTGATATGTCAAAAAGAATTTCGTCTGAAAAACGTTTTTTTATCATGTTTATGCTAAATGAAAATGTTTTAAAAATCCAAACAAAAAAGTGTACAAACGGAATTGAAAGTTGTTTTATTTTTATTTTAGATATACAGACGCTCATTTTATGCTGAAGATAATTGAGTCCATACACCATGACGGATGATCTGTTGGCAAGTGATGCAGCGGTCACTGGCCACGGCTATGACTGAGGGTTCCACGCATTACCCAGCGGCTTTAGTATTGTTAGGTACCCATTTGGAGCTGGGTGACTCAGGGACGCCCTAGGCCCCGGGAACAAATGCTTGCCTTCGCATGGATTCGAACTCGTGACCATCAGTACACCAGTCGAGCACGCTGCCACTCGACCACCGTGTTCCAACTCATTAAGCAATACGCAATTTTGCTAATGAGATCAAATAATTCACTAAAGGCTCATGATATTTTCAATAAACCTTTCAAAATAGATAGACAATCTTACCAACGAAAAATGAACAAATTTGTAAAGGCTTTTATAGATCTATATATTGCAATTGTATACTTATTTAAACATCAAATTCGTCCAAACAAAATTAATGGTTGTATACCTCAAGTTTTCTGTTCCGTGTTAAGGACAAATTTTCTTAACCTCAAAATCCATCGTTAAAATGTATTATTCATGGAATAAAATAATAATAATTTTTTTTTGTAGTACTTTAAAAGAATTTACTTTTAAGCATTTCTTATTATTAGATTTGAAACCATTAGTTTCGCTAATTTCAGAATTAATGTTTTATAAATTGCAACCATGAAGAGGTACCGCTCCGTAAAAAATAAAAGTGTCTTTTATATTTTGTTATTAAAATAATATTAAAATAACCTTTCTTTAAAAAAAAATCACTTACCAATCAGGGTGAAGATTATGGTCAGTACGAGCATTTTCAGTTAGATCTTGGTTTAATTTTTTGACACGCGAGACTTTTGTCTCGACACTCTCACGACAGGTCCAAGGCAATCTTTTGGGTGACTCTGGACACGTTTCAATGTCTTTTATATAGTTTTGGTGCCATAGTTTTATCAAGGACAACGTACTTTAAAATACGTGCTAAGTTATAAACCTAATGGGGTAATGACGTGTAAGACAATGTTACAAGCAGTGATCAAGTGGCGGTTTATGGTCTGCCATTTTCTAATAGTACACCATGTGTAAGAATTCTCCCGTCAAATATTCCATTGAATGTTTTTAGCATTGACTGTACATCGTCTAACCGATTGTTGTAAATAGGAACGGTTATTCCACTGAGCGTATTGTTTTAAAGTTACTCTTCCTAAATGCTGGCCAAATAACCTCTCTGCGTTAAAAAATTAATTAGATGAAAAGTAATAATAATCCTTTTCTCTCTCTCTCTCTCTCTCTCTCTCTCTCTCTCTCTCTCTCTCTCTCTCTTTGTATATTTAAATATAAATGAAAGTATGTATGTATGTCCTTCACAGCTGCTAAAACCATTCATCCAATCGCCTTGGAACTTTAGGAGATTGCGGAGTACGCTCCAGGAATATTAACTGGCAATTGTTGTGTTTTTTAAATAAAAATTTAACTATTATCTTATTTACATAATGTTCATTTTTTGCTTATATAAGCCACACAACCATTTGTTTGAGCATTAGCTACTGGGTAAATGGATGGAGACGTGGCCCACTAATTTGTGTTTAAACGTTTAAGATTTCAAATTTTCAAACGTTCTCTTTCAAATTTTAATGATCTAGAAAAATAAAGAAATATGTTCAAGATGACTTTGGTTAAAATAACCAGATGTTTTGAACTTAACATCTTGCACCGGATGGACCTGGTGGCGCATAATGTATTTTTAACCTATATACAAATTAATATGAGAAACAGTTAAATAAAGCTTTATCATCCAGATTGAAAGGAAAAGGAATTTAAGAAATTTAAATCGTGCATCGATTAGGCCCGGGGCTCTTATTTTATTATTTCTTGTATAAGCTATTTAATTTTTATTTTTTTAATCAGATATCAATAAAAAATGGGAAGTTGTTGAATACACACCAGCAAAGTTTTCTCATATACTTATTTTTAAAATACAACAAATAGTTGACAGAGCCCAAAATGCAAATTTTTCCATTAAATGAGATCAAATTACAGATTTTAAAACATGGAACACTCGGTTAATTAAAGTATCTTGATGCATGAATACTGATGGCCCAATTTAAAACTACTATAGGAAATTGAACTCCTACTGTCCATTTATTTTTGGCAGAGGGACAAAATCATTTTTATCTTATTGTTGTATTCTTTTTAGACGTTTTCCTACAGTGGAATTTACACGACCTTGAGAAATATTAACACCTTATTGCATTATTATTCATATTGAAATATATTAGGATTTTGAAATGTACATCTTGCACAATTTTGGGGCGCCTGGGGCTTTTGACTGTTTAAATTTTTTTAAAATAATATAATAGTTATAATCATTATTTTATTCAACCGATTGCTCTGATAATTTAATAAGTTGTTAAGTGTATTGGCAATATTAAAAAAAATTATTAGTCCTTTTGAGGCCGATGCTCTTAATATCACCTTTTCCTTTTATGTTAGCTTTCTAAATATTATTTGGTTTATTCAATCGCCATAAAACATATGTTAATTTCAGTAATTTTCTGGCATAATTGTTTTAAAAAGTACCAGTCATTGGCTTCTTTGAATTTATTCCTTTATACTGAGACCAGCCAGTAATAGTAATAAAATAAAGTAGATAATTATTTGGTAAGGTACCCCGTGCTTCATGTAAAAAAATTAGAAACATGAGTCAAGAACTAAACATTTGAAAATTAATAAAATAGATATTGACACGGATCGCACACATACGTTCAAACAAATATCAAATTGTCATTACGGAAATTAAAGTTGGAAAAGATGTGTTTTGAAGACCTCATTAGTAGATATATAATCATTATGTATTGCAGAGAATACCACTGATTTTGGAGCACAAAAAATGAGAAATGCAAACTAATGCCTATTTTTTCAATAAGTTATTTGAGTTTTCGCCCAAAACACCTTGTATATTTCTCAAGACATTAAACCAATAAATGATGATTTTGGGGAAGTTTACAACTGGCAATAATCAATTGTATGACGTCAAAGTACGCACTAAATTTTGTCATTGTACTATTAGTTTGTCCGCAATTTACGACTATTTTTATGATTCTGTTTAGCAAAAACAACTCGTAGCTTCTTTCTCAGACAATGTTTAATTCAATACAATCCCACGCCTGTCAACAGTCCCATTTACACTCCTCTCTTGACATTAGTCACACACCTACTACCACGCAATTTTTATTTTAACATTTAAAATTCAGTGCCCATTGACCAATTTAGCCTTAAAGACGCCAAAAAGTATAATGTGTCAAACATGGTTGCTTTAGCACAGGGGTTCCCAAAGTGCTCCCTACGAACTCCCAGGAGTCACAGGAACCTTTCCTGGGGTCCGTGCAAAATTAAAATTGCTTTGGAGGTCCCTGCACAATGTTCAGGCGTCCGTTGAAGGTTTAATAAAAATGATAAAATTGAGATCCATGGGGCGGGTGCTTATGAGGTTTAACATATGCAGTTCACTCATTCTCTTACTTATAGATCTCTCTCTTTTGCCTTCTAAATTATAAATCTTTAATTTTTATACCAAACACCCATCTTTGTCTTGTATTTAATAATAATAATAATAATAAAATGATGATTTATATAGCGCTGTATCCCAGCAAGGAGCCAGGCTCACAGCGCTTTACATGGAAACAAAAATACATATATAAATAAAAAGAAACATTCATAGCATATTAACTACATAAATAACAATACGGTATACTCAATACATCAGCTACGCTAATCAATTACAGAAATGTGGTTTTATTATTTTTGAAAATAAATTTTAAAGAGATGTGTCTTAAGTGCAGTCTTAAATGACTTAGCAGTTGAAATGCTACGAATGTGTAATGGAAGAGAATTCCATTGTTTGGCTGCACAAAAGGAGAATGACCTTTCGCCAAAAGATTTAGTTCTTATCTTAGGAACACAGAGAATTAAGTTATTTAGAATGGGATTTTTAAGCACCCGCTCCACGTTTTTAGTCATGTTAAATCAAAGCCCTTGAACATAAGTTTTAACGTATTTTCTTCTTTTTAGTCCCCTTATATAAACGTGGTTTTTGTAAAATCTTTTTTTTTTTTTTACCTCTATTTATTTTTTTATACCAAGCACCGCCCAACGTTTTAATATCACGGGGATGTGGTCACGGGATGAACTCCGTGGCACATGAATGTCAACAACAGCAGACGGACACATATGCTTATAGAGATAAACTAAAAAGGCATTAATTTAATTATGGTACTGTTGATCGATCTTAAATTTTGAAACAATGCATTGTCATCCAAGATCTATCTGTGGTAAAATTTTGAGATCTCTAGGACCATCAAAATTGGTTTCATTTGACGTTGAAAATCTGAAATTTTGCGGTCAGACAAAAAGACAAAGACAAAAGGAACGAAAGAAAGTTAATAAAAACCTGGTAAAATTTATAAGTCCGAAGTGCAACTTTTGTTTATCCATATAGACTAATTATAATTTACGCTTTTGAAAAAAGTGGGCGCTATAGGTGCTCTAGAAAAAACTAGTTATAAAGATTTTTTTGGTGCATTTAGAATTATAAAATACTTTGTGTACATTTCAGGAATATTACCCTTAAATAAGCCGTGAACTGTGAGTTTTTATTGTCAGACACACTGACTCGAACGCATGCAACAACATTCAAGTAAGTTAGTAGGGCCTTTGAAAAAAAGTGGGTGCCTTAGGCGCCCAACAACAACCTAGTAATAAAGATTTTTTGTTTAGGTGGTCGGATAAAAACAAGTATCGCCATTTCCACCGGATATTTCGTAGCCTTATGTGTTTGGAAGCTAAACAATTTTATATCGCTTAGAACAATAAATAGCCAATCAATGATCTCATTTCTGTAATGCTACGTTCTCCACGACGTAGGAAATAAATTAATGATCTCAGATGGATAGGTTAGGGTCAATGATGTTTCGAAGGATTAAATGCAGTAATTAGAGTCAAAGGTAGATGTTGAGATCCACTGGGTCATTTAAGTGAGACCCCCTGAATCGTATTACTAAATTAGAATTAATTGCTTTATGTATAATAACTACTTTACTCTTATTGTTCTATCCTCTTTTGCAGGGGTCTCCAAACTTTCTACCGGAGAACCCCATTAACTGTCAAACAGCAGCTTAGGGCCCGACTACACACAGTTTTGTTGCAAACTACAGGTAAAATTAGTATATTTTTTGGAGACTAAAAAGTCCCCAGGGGCCATATGAGAGGGCCTCGCGGGCCGTAGTTCGGAGGCCCCTGCTCTAGTGTTTCAAGATTTAATGATGTAACTAATGGTGTTATTCTTGTCAGTTTTGAATATTCTCCAGTAATGAACCTTGCAGCTCTTATTAAATACTTTATTTTAACTCGTGGTGTCGGTTCGTTTGATCGTTTGCCTCAAAAACTTCGGATCGATTTTCAACATACTTCCTGGTATGCAAGCTAGCTGAAATTTTGTAGGCAGGCTCGTACCGACAATAAAAATGATCTATCAAAATTTTCGATCTATAAAATCCACTGTAATTTAATTAATGAATTTTTAGATAATCTCTATGTTTCTCTAGGTAACATGTTAGTTTTTGTGCAAGAGTGTCGCGATGCGTAATATATTGAACAACCTTTTTAACACTTTCCTATCGCACGCAACGATGCGTATGATATTTACCATACTTTTTAAAAGATATATTCTCGATCTGTAAATGTTGATGTTTATCTGTCTCACGGTGCACATTATATTAAAACATGTTTTATAACCTTTTTCCGTGATCAAATCGAGGTGAAATTTAGCAGTAGTAGTTTTTTTTTTAACCTCTATACATCATTAATAAATGAGACCTACCTAAAATTTTGGATTTTTTGGATTGTCGTGCGATGCTTAGTTTAATGAAGATACTTTTATTTGGTCTCATACATGAAGTATTTATACACACAACATTTGTTTTGTACGGATTTAAAAAAATTTCCATTTGTTCTAGTTTATTAATGTTTAATTTGGCTGATGGGTCCCATACTGAAGATGCATACTCTGGTGCAAAGCTCACCAAAGTGAGGTATCATTTTAGTTTTTATTATTTTTATTACATCTGTAAAAGTTTCTTTTTATAAAGAATACGGTTTTGTTTGATTTTTAAAATAAATTTGAACTTGATTGATATGAGGGTTTTCTATGATAGTTTCTCATTCATTATTACTCCTAATTATTTTGCATCTTTAGTTTGTATAAGTTTTTTAAAAGTTTATTCCCCTTAACAGTCGACACTCTTCTGGGAGGACAGACATACTCCATGCAGTTAATTTCCCATTTTATCAGTTCATCTAAGTCTTTTGGTAAGATTTAACTTTTCGTTAGATTATACAATCATCAGCATATAGACTAACTTTTGTTCCTGTTGAGATGTTGTTGTTTAAATTAAAAAGAGTAAGAGACCTAGCACAGTTCTTTGTGGAACTCCTGAGTTGACCATTATTTGTGCAGATTTAGATCCATTAATTATTACAATTTTTCTTTCTGCTAGGGCTGTCAATATTGTTGAAATATGCTGCCCTAGTACACGTCAAAAATTTGAACGGGTACACGGGTTAACCGTTCAGAACACCTTAAAATTTTCGCTGTCATACCCGTTATTAGCCTTAGGGGCCGTCACGCACCCAGGGAGGGTGGGGGTCGACTATTTGTAACGAAGTGTGACGAGGACATGGGTGTTTCAGAAATGTGCTGTTTGTCCGTCGTATTCAACAATGACCACTCTCTTCATATTTGTGTTAGGCATGTGCTGAGTGGACTTATGTGTCCTCTGGTGGCTTTTAGTCCTTTTCTAGAACGAAATCGGCGTCCTCTTGTCGGGCAAGTGATGGATGGGAACCTTTCAGGAAGTTTTTGGATACGGTCCTTCCTGGCTTAACGTTTAGTCTTTGCAGCCTGTTGTCTATTAGCCTCACAGACAGCTGCGCCAGTAAATCATAGAGCGCCCATGGGCTCGTTTACTGGCTGCTGCTTCCTAGGAGTCGTGTCTAATGTCAAATGCCTTTAGAGCGGTTTAAAGTGCATCGTGCATCATTGTATCGCTTAAGTGGACCTCCACGTGCACTATGTACCTAAACTGAGCTCCTCATAGAAGAGTCTCTTGGGGAGGCGATGATCGAGCATGCGCATTACATGCCCCGCCCAGCGTAGTTGGCTCAGCATGAGGCCAGTGTGGATACTGGGTAGTCCAGACCTGGCAAGTATTTCAGTGTCTGGAACTTTTTCCTGCAATTTTATATTGAGAATTTTTCTTTTGGTTTGGAAGTGGTTCAGCAACCTTGCATGGCGTTGGTATACGGTCCAAGTTTCACATACATATAGCAAGGTGGGGGGCACTAGAGCTCTGTATATCTTTAGTTTTGGTTGAGTGCTCATTCCTCTTCTGTTCCAGACAATTTCATGTCATGCAATATGCCAAAATGCTGCACTGCGATGTAAAAATTATGACGTTGAAACAGTACTAGAGCACAGTGGTGTAAAAACAAATTATGAGAGGGGTACCGAAGTAATTATATATAAATATATTTTTTGAGGGGTGGGGGCCTAAAAGAATTTGTAAGAAATAATAGGCGATAATCGTTTGATGACATGGTGGGTTATTTCTAGTTTTACAAATGTTGTAATTAACTGAACTTTGCTGGACCCGCCACTACTGAGTGGACCTACCCCCTCCCCCCCATTTATTGTAGTGAAAATCAGTCAATGATTAAAATATTTATATTTTTAAAAAAAAAATAGCGCAAGTGTTTGCATTTTTATAAGTGTCAGTGGAAATGGAGGTGGAGAAAGGAGTGAGTGTGTGGTGGAGGATTAGATAAACAACATTGGTAACTCAAAATAATGCGGCGTATTTCAAAGCAAAAGCAAAGGTCATTTATGTACTTTCCTGTCCTTTTTAAATATAGGCGTGGTCTTTTGCTTTCCATACTTAATTAACAATTCAAAGAAACAAAATCCATTTTTTCATGTTCAAAGACAAATAAAAACATGTTCCAAGGAAAAATCATTTCCATAGTTATTCTCTAATTTTTCTACTTTATTGAACATTGTCATGTAAACATAACATCATGTCACACACGTACAGCATGCGTCTATTTTTAAGTGGCATCAGTACACTGAGAACACAATAATTGAATAAGTGATAAGCTGCTTCACTAACACTGTCCAGAGTCCTGAAATTAGTCGCTGCCCTCTCTTGGATGTTTGCCGAGAGTCGCACAAAGTCCGGCCACTCGCTGGAGATCATCAGCCGTATTCCTGACGCCAGATTGGTGCCCACCAGTCGGGTTCGATATGTGTTCTCGAGACATTTCATTCGTGAAAATGACGCTTCGCGTATGTAAGTGCTTCCAAACAGCACTACAGTCTTGCTTGCTATTTCGCGACACTTTGAATACTCCACAGCTACTACTAGTACTTTCCACGTTTCCAGTAGATCGTTTTTGTCCTCGAGATTCTTCAAAAGCTGCGCGTTATTCTTTTAGTTCGATCAGCTCCATTTGGACATCCAACGTCGCACTCTCTGACTCCCTGACTCCCTGACTCCCTGACTCTCTGTCTCCCTGACTCTCTTTCTCCCTGACTCTCTGACTCCCTGACTCTCTGACTCCCTGACTCTCTGTCTCCCTGACTCTCTGTCTCCCTGACTATCTGTCTCCCTGACTCTCTGTCTCCCTGACTCTCTGTCTCCCTGACTCTCTGTCTCCCTGACTCTCTGTCTCCCTGACTCTCTGTCTCCCTGACTCTCTGTCGCAACCAAATGTGGAAAAGCAACGAGTCTCATATTTCCTGAGATCTTGTCGAAATCCTGAAAACGTTCTGCGAATTCCAACAACAACACTTCGAAGACGCCTCAAAAGGAATTTCATCTTTTAATATTTCACGGCCCTCGATTAGATCGATGAGTTGATGTTAATGATAGAGATAGAGCTTCTGGATATGATTTTGTAGCAGACATTTGTCACAGTAATCCGGTACTCTTCTGTGTACGAGGCAACCTTTTGTTCCTTCGCAATAAGACAAGAGCTTGAGAGGGTAAGTGAATTTTCGATCTTTCATTAATTTACAACTTTACATGTTATTTTGCCATATGGCAAATATTTAACGGCTGCAGGTTATTATACTTTAAACAGATTTCCACGGCCGCAGATTTTCATGTCCACGGCCGCATGCCGCAGTACGGCCGCAAGTTGCGCACCCCTGGTATTGACATTGCGGTAAGATTTTCACGGGTACCGTGTGCAATTTTACTACCCGGATAATCGCATGTCAACGGTATGGATCCAGTGATGTAAGAGACACCTGTAAGATTTGTTAGTAAAGTAAATAGGTGAACTTTGCCAAATGCTTTTGAGAAGTCTAGTATTATCGTATCTATTTGATCATTATTGTCTAATCATTTTGTCAGATTAACTATTAAACCTATTAATTGTGTTTCACATGATCTGTTTTTTTTTCTAAAGCCATGTTGATTTGGGAATAGGACATTATATTTGTCTAGGTGGTTAACTCTTCTACTATATACTACCTTTTCTAGTAATCTACAGGTGATACTAGTAAGTGAAATAGGTCTGAAATTATCAGGGTCTGATTATCATCTTTCTTGAAGAAGAGAGTTACGTGTCTTTGTTTGTAGTTAGAATTTTACGGATACAGCAATTTTCGCGTCTAAAAGACAAGCGCTGACAAAATGAATCAGTTATACGTACCAGCACATCAGATCATGTTTCTGTGCTACTTCAGCTCTTTTTTCAATGCAGTTGCAGTATCAGAAGACTTTAGATTCATTATGGAGTTTAAGTTTTGACATTAGAAACGTGCATATATTTTTGTGTAGTTACTACTTTTCTTAATTTTTACTTGAATTTTCTTTTCTTTTATTTCACATTATTTTAACATTTTTCATTAAGAAGATATTTAATAACAATAGAGAATTCGCCACCTCCAGCAAAGTGCCGCCTAGAGCATTCAGTAGTCTCATGTTTGAAATTGATAGGGTAAAGTACTTTTCGATTCTACAACAGGAATGTACTTTAAAATTTAAATAATCAAGGTTTTTCTTGTCCTTGAAGTTTAACATTTAGCTCATTTAGTTTATTTATGATATCCACCATGAAGTTGAATTTTCGTAGCTATTTCTGTTTAAAATTCGGGATGGTTAATGCTTTTTTTTTCATTGAAGAACGGTTTTATTTTTCTTAATTAAGCAAGAAGCAATGGGTTTCCGTACTTTCCCGGAAAGCTACTGAAATTGTGCAGAAGTAGTTAAAAATACTGGCACTTTTTCCTTCAGAAAGTTCTTAAATTGGCGATGATAGAGTGTTTTTGCCAAAATGCTGTTAATGGTCTTAGCTTAATTATCGTGTTTACGAATGAACTATTTCGATCGGAAATGTTTGTTCACAAAACGTCTCTTTATGAATGATGCAGTGAAATGTTTTAACTCTTTGTTGATTTGTTAAAAAGGAATAATCATTTTTGCCAGTCTCTGTATTCCTGTTATACTTCTGACTCAATCAGTTGCTTATGGAATCTATTTTATTGTCTTCCAGGCATTTTTTGAGAGTAATAATTTTCTTTGTAGAAGGAGCATCTGTAACAAATAAGAGCGGCAACAATACTAGACGTTTTTGGGACGACATATAACTGTCCCGTGTCTTTTATGTCTCAAGACTCAAACATAGGAAAGTATAAGACAGAAACCAGCTAAACTGCTTCCACTTGGAGAGGTGTTATATTTACATGCATTGCTTATTATCTCTGGATTCTACGTTTTACTTTTGTACTTGTTTCATTATTAAGTTACTTTCACCAATGTTACTGTGTCAAGTAAGTACAATATCAGTAAAGCTAACCCTTAGCCTATACTAAAGAAAATGTATAGATCTATGATCTACTTGCGTTCCATCTGCTTCACAGAATTGTGTTTACATCACCGGCAAATACTATCAATTAATCACTTGTTTGAATGTGTATGGTAAATGAGAGAGCTTGGGGTATGGCTGTGGTAACGATGTCAGCTTTGAACATTTTTCGTACGTTTCTAAGTTTGAATAACCAGAAAATAAGTAACAACAGGTTGAATAACCATTAAAATTATAATTTTATTTAACTTTTTCGTTATCTATTGAAAAAAAAAGAATAATAAAAAGCTGTTTAAAGGTAAAATTATTTTCATTCTGAAAATAAAACTGAAACATTTCGATCTTTGCAGTTCTCATTCTCTGTTATGTAGCAAGATAACTGATCCTAGGACTCCATTACTGTTGAATTTCTGGTGCATTTTTATTTTTGCCGATCCAGGATTTGTACGCGGCCACTCTCGTGTACACATTCGGTAGCCAGCCTGGATAGATCAATACCAAAGAATACTAATGTACATATTTGCTTCTATGGATGTCTTTTCAAAATAAACATGCTGTCAAGGTGACGGTTACTGAAAGTATTTAAATAGAGTTAAATACTAAAACTTGGGGCTTACCGTCACAAGAAAGAAGTCCGAAGCTTGTGAGTCCTGCCAGGTATTCTCTTGATTGATAATGACACAGCATGGGGCCGCCACTGTCTCCTGAACACGCGCTGGGAATCGTACCCGGTGGTTCTGTGGAGCAATAAAACATTTTGAGTTACAAAGATGTTTGTATACATAATTTGTTAATCATTATAAAAATAGTTCTTGGCACTTTAAGTATTTTTGGCGCCTGCTGAATCTATTTCTTCTTGAAAGACCTATCTGCGTGCTTCTGCATCCAAGCTGGATAGGTCTTACAATACATAAACATCAATTTTTAATGCACACCATTGTTTGATTTGTTGTGGGTGTTTATCATAAGACGGAAGTTCTTCCTGTATAGTTCTTGTCATTTCTAAAACGGAAAACGTCATAGCTCAATGAATATGAGTAATGTTCTATTTTTAGATTACATTTTAGCGGAACAACAATGTTTTGAAGAATAGATCTAAATATCGGGCGAACCACTATGTTTTCAAAATTGTTAGCATATTAACATTACGAAACTGTTTTTCCTTTTTACATCCAATAAGTTGTCTTTAATTAACGAAGAATTAAAAAAGATATCTGATAAGATACACCCTTCTCAATATACCTACATTTACATATTGGCTTGTATCTTTTATGACATTTTAAAATGAAATTTGTCCTTAAACATGAAAAATATATAGATCTACTCTCAATATTTCTATTAAAAGATTTCCCCCATAATATGCTAGTGCGTGTAAATGATTACCTATACATTTTATTAATAATCACCATGTTAAAATTGTATTTCTAGGTTCAAGAATTAAATTAAGTTTAACCATCATCAATTAAGTGGGTTGATTCATTTAAGTTTAAACATCATCAATGTGGGTTGATTCATTTGTGTACACGTGAATACTGCCCCTAAACATTAAAGCTATTGGCTATTTATGTTTTGTCTAAAGAGCATTGTTTTCATTTCACTGTTAACAAGGGTTAAAAAATAGCGACAAATATTATCTTTCTACTTACTGTCTCCGTCAAAAATACAAATGGCGTTGTCTGAAACTGGGATTCCATACTCCCCATACAATGCTTTGCATTCCTCTAGGGGGATCCTTGTGGTAGCCGCCTCCAGGAGAATAGGGGATGGGTCCCCGCCTCCTACGGTTGCCCCTTAACCAGAAATGACGCACTGAGTGTTTTCAAATAACTGTCCATCGGGTGCTATTTTGACCGGCTGAAAATCGTTAGTAAAAACTAATGATTAACTTTTTCTTAACAGTTTCATATCACAATCAGAAAGGATTATATTGTGAGAAAAATTTGAAATGAAAAACAAGATAAAAAAAATTGTGAGATCAAAACAACATAAAAGCTTTATGAATTGACTAATACAAATACATACGTCTCGGTAGATGCTTTCGTCGGAACAAATAACTAACACAAGTATTAAAATTATACTTAAATTATATAAGACATTTTTATGGAAAAATAGTTATTTTAGGATGAAAAGAAGAAAAAGACACAAACACACACACACACACACACACACACACAAACACACACACACACACACACACACACACACACACACACAAAGAACAACGCCAACATAGGATTCAAGAAATGGAAGCTTTGAATACATATATTTATATAAAAGGTAGCCGACTATCCGGACATTTCTTCCTGAGGATGGCTCGGCCACTGACGAATTTGAAAATGCAGTATATATTTATATATATATTACACATGACCTTTAATTCATGATTAAATGTACACCTAGGAAACTATAGAGGGTCTATAAATAGCATATTATGATACGTAGGACTGGAAACTTGGATTGGGGTCATGTAATCATGAGTAGTCTAACGAGATCAGGGTCTGAACGTTTGTTGGTGCATGTCACGTGACATGTTGCGTGGGCAAGACTTAGTGATCACCACAGAACACCGCCTGCTGGCGAGAGTTTTGGGAAAGAAATAAAAAGGATTGTACGGAATGTACTGAGAGGCGAAATAGGATTGAAAGATACTGGATACGACACGAGGCGGTGAATAGGCCGCAGAATTACCTTTAGATAGTGCCAAGAAAGGGAATAAAGTAGGGCTGTTATTGATTAATTTAAATTTAATCATTCATTTTTGAAAAAATTACCGAATATTTAATCGATAATTTTCATTGGAGCTAAAACTTAAGATGTATGACGTCATTAAAGTAAAATAGAAAATTTCAAGGGAAGGAACAAAAACAGGCCATTAATATTATTTGTTTTATTGAGTTATTTCCCCTGTCTTAAAACATTTTTAAAAATGACAATATTCTGAACAAAATTTGTTTATTTTAAAGCTACACACAAATAATAATAATAATAATATTTTTAAAAAAAACTAAGTTATTCATGCGATGGAAAAAAACAGCAAATTAACAATTGAAAATATTGCTAAGTCTCATTTCTCAAGTGTTATTTCAAGGTACGTTTCATAAATGTCCAAAGAGTTGTAAAAGTAAGCATATTTGGAAACTTATTACAATTATAATTTATTTAAATAAAAAAAAATATCCAGGATTTGTAATTAACATGTTACAAGTTTTGGTTTTATTTAATATTTCACTATAAAATATAAAATTATCATTATAAATTTTAAAAAAAAATAGTTAGTAATAAAAATCAGTTAAATAACGCATTAAAAATAAGGCACTAGGATGAAAATTGCAAAGTAATTTTTTAAAATTATTAAAGTACTACAGGTTGTTTACCCTACTGTCCATCCCAGGAAAAGTTTTCAACGTGTATTGCTTAACAGGATGAAAAACGTGGTAGACCCTCTGCTGCGGGACCAACAAGCTGGTTTTCGCACCAACAGATCCTGCATTGACCAAATAGCGACACTGCGTATCATTCTAGAGCAGTCACTAGAGTGGAACTCACCACTCTATGTCAACTTTGTTGACTACGAAAAAGCCTTCGACAGTGTGGACAGGCAAACCATGTGGAGATTGCTAAGTCACCATGGGGTGCCACAGAAGATTACGGATATAATCAGAAAAATGTATGAAGGGATAAACTGCCGAGTTGTCCATGGTCAGCAGGTGACAGATGCTTTCCAGGTGAAGACTGGTGTGAGACAAGGTTGCTTGCAGTCACCCTTTCTGTTTCTATTAGCCATTGACTGAGTGATGAAAACATCTACACAGCAGAAAAGGAATGGCATCCAATGGGCCTTGTGGGATCAACTTGATGATTTCGACTTTGCTGATGACCTTGCCCTTCTTGCACATACCCAACAACAGATGCTGGAGAAAACAAACATTGTCGCAGCCACTTCTGCTAGCATAGGACTCAACATACACAAAGGGAAGAGTAAAATCCTCAAGGTTAATGCCACCAGTACATCACCCATCATGCTTGATGGAGAAGCCCTTGAGGAGGTGGAGAGTTTTGTTTACCTTGGCAGCATGGTAGATAAACAAGGTGGTACATATGCCGACGTCAAAATAAGGATCGGAAAAGCAAGAGCAGCCTTCCAGCAACTCAAGAATGTTTGGGTCGCCAACAACTTAGGCAGCAAGTTAAAAGTAAGGATTTTTAACGCTATGGTGAAACCAGTGCTGCTATATGGAGCTGAGACATGGAGAACAACGGCTGTAAACCTGACCAGAATCCAGACCTTCATTAACAATTGTCTAAGAAGGATTCACAGAATTCACTGGCCGGACAAAATCAGCAACCGGGAACTGTGGCAGCGGACTAAACAGAAGCCCATCGAGGATGAGATTCTTCAAAAGCGGTGGAGGTGGATCGGTCATACACTAAGGAAACCTGCTTCTAATACAACAAGGCAAGCCCTGAAATGGAACCCACAGGGTAAACGGAAAAGAGGCCGACCAAGTAACACCTGGCACCGAGAATTGGAGGCAGACATCAAGAGAATTGGCCATGAATGGAAGATCCTGAAGAAAATGGCCCAGGATAGAGATGCCTGGAGGGCTCTTGTAGGTGGCCTATGTCCTAGGAGGAAGTGCAGACGCCGGCGATGATCGGTAGATGTCCCTCATGGACGAGAAGGCTCAACAACAGGTTGTTTAGAAAATACTTGATGATTATTTTTTTAAAAAAAAATCATCTTTCAATCCAAATTGGTTCAAAAGTTATGATTTTTTTCTAAGACCTCATAAACACTTTTTTCACTAATTTGTTTTTCTACACGTTTTGTGCCATTTTTAAGGTATTTTTAAAAATGTCATTAACTTAAGTATTTATTTTTTAAAAAATAATAATGTTAGGAGATATTTTTAAATTATGTAGTTCAATGTAATATCAATGAATTTAAATTTTGTTATTGTTAATTAAATAAAACAATGTTTAGTTTTTTTTATATCAATTTCCTTATAAAATAGCTTATTTTAAATTATACACTTCAAAATGTTTTTGTTTTTTTTTAAATTGGAGAAGGCTTTACTTAAAAACACAACATCAAGCTATCATTAATAATTAATTATTATATAATAAATCGAAAGCAATTTTTAAATCATTTTCTTTAATTGTAATAGTTATTTTATCGATTAAAATAATTTACTAATTAATCGAGAAATTAATTGATAATTTCCACAGCCCTAGGATAAAGTTAAGAAACAAACATCAGCACAAAGTAATGAGAACAACGCGACTGAACGTCCGGGGGGGGGGNCTGATGTTTGTTTCTTAACTTTATCCATGAATTTAAAATTAATCGTTAACTTTTGAAAAATTACCGAATAATTAATCGATAATTTTGATTAAAGCTAAAAATAAAATTATGACGTCATTTAACTGAAAATTTCAAGGGAAGTAACAAAATCAGGCAATTCACATTTTATTTATATACATATAAGTAGTTCAATTTAATGCCAATGAATTTAAATTGTGTTATTGTTAATTAAGTAAAACCAATGTTTAATTGTTGATATAACTTTTCTTATAAAACAGCTTATTATTTGAAAGTTTACACTTTAAAAATCTTTTATTTTTAATGTAGAGTTTGTCCGTAAAAAAGCAAATATGTTTAATTATTAATAATTGATAATTTATTGATAAATGGATGACATCATTCAGATGAATTTTTTATAAATGTAATAGCTATTTTATCGATCAAAATAATTTTAATCGATAAATTTTTTACCGATTAATCGAGAAATTAANTATATATATTTATATATAGCTTATGTCTAATTAACTCTAATTGAGACAAGATTATGGCCACTTTCTATATCTGCACCAGGGAAAGACGTTGTTTGTGTTTTATTGATTCTAGATTGAAAACGCCTGGGCACAAAGTAATCAATTTGATTCTTGAATAAGCCTCCATGTGATTGCCAGGTGATGGTTCTTTATTGCTTGTGTTGATGCAGGGCATTAGCGAGGGTCAAGCAATGACTTTGTGCGAATTCAAGTAGTGTCATTCTTCTATCATTTGTTCCACCCAAACTGACATTTCCAAATGTACCCGGCCATTGTTGGTACGCGTCAGGGCCAACCTTCGCATTCCAGTCGCTCATTATTATTAGAATGTCTTTTCTTGGTGTTTTCTTGATGACTCGTTTTATTTCCTCATAGAATTTCTCCAAGTTGTCGTCGGATAATAGTAATAATAATAATAATATTAAAAAATCTAAGTTATGCATACGATGGAAAACCCCCCAGCAAATTAACAATATAAAATATTGCTAAGTCTCATTTCTCAAGTGTCATGCATAAACGTGTTACATAAATGTCCAATGAGTTGTAAAAATAAGCATATTTGGAAACTTATTACAATTACAATTATAATTTATTTAAATTTTAAAAAAAAGAATCTGGATTTGTAATAAACATGTTACAAGTTTTGGTTTAATTTAATATTTCACCATAAAAGTATTAAAAAATCATTACAAATTTAAAAAAATAGCAATAAAAAATCAGTTAAATAACGCATTACAGATTAAGCACTAGGATGAAAATGTCAAATTAGTCGGTTTTTTAAATTTTAAAAGTACTACAGCTTGTTTAGAAAATGCTTGATGATTAACAAAAAAAAAGAAATAAATAAATAAAAAAAAATAAAATTAAAAAAAAAATAAAATAAATAAAAAATAACCATCATCTTTTTATCCAAAGTGGTTCAAAAGTTATAAATTTTTTATAAGACCTGTGTTTGTTTTTTTTACTTTTCCATACTGATACAGGGTTCTTGAACGATCTTATCTCTTTCAAATTACACGATCTTATCTCACTCAAATTACACGATCTTATCTCTTTCAAATTATACGATCTTATCTAACTCAAATTACACGATCTTATCTCACTCAAATTACACTATCTTATCTCACTCAAATTACACGATCTTATCTCACTCAAATTACACGATCTTATCTCACTCCAAATTACACGATCGTATCTCACTCAAATTACACGATCGTATCTCACTCAAATTACACGATCTTATCTCACTCAACTTACACGATCTTATCTCACTCAAATTACACGATCTTATCTCACTCAAATTAAACGATCTTATCTCACTCAAATTACACGATCTTATCTCACTCAAATTACACGATCTTATCTCACTCAACTTACACGATCTTATCTCACTCAAATTACACGATCGTATCTCACTCAAATTAAACGATCTTATCTCACTGAAATTACACGATCTTATTTCACTCAAATTACACGATCTTATCTCACTCAAATTACAAGATCTTATCTTAGATCTCACTCAAATTACACGATCTTATATCACTCAAATTACACGATCTTATCTCACTCAAATTACACGATCGTATCTCACTCAAATTACACTATCGTATCTCACTCATGTAACACGATCTTATCTCACTCAAGTAACACGATCTTATATCACTCATATTACACGATCGTATCTCACTCAAATTACACGATCTTATCTCACTCAAATTACACGATCTTATCTCACTCAAATTACACGATCTTATCTCACTCAACTTACACGATCTTATCTCACTCAAATTACACGATCGTATCTCACTCAAATTACACGATCTTATCTCACTCAAATTAAACTATCTTATCTCACTCAAATTACACGATCTTATCTCACTCAACTTACACGATCTTATCTCACTCAAATTACACGATCGTATCTCACTCAAATTACACGATCTTATCTCACTGAAATTACACGATCTTATTTCACTCAAATTACACGATCTTATCTCACTCAAATTACACGATCTTATCTTAGATCTCACTCAAATTACATGATCTTATATCACTCAAATTACACGATCTTATCTCACTCAAATTACACGATCGTATCTCACTCAAATTACACGATCGTATCTCACTCATGTAACACGATCTTATCTCACTCAAGTAACACGATCTTATATCACTCATATTACACGATCGTATCTCACTCAAATTACACGATCTTATCTCACTCAACTTACACGATCTTATCTCACTCAAATTACACGATCTTATCTCACTCAAATTACACGATCTTATCTCACTCAAGTAACACGATCTTATCTCACTCAAATTACACGATCTTATCTCACTCAAGTAACACGATCTTATATCACGGTGTCTTTGTGTAGAGTATACCGATGTCGTTTGGCAAACCGTCGAAAATATCATTACTGTAACCCTCGTGGGCCTTGTAAGCTTTAATCTTCAGTGTCTGCAGATATTCACTGGGCGGGGCTGTCAGGTTGAGTTGTCCAACTTGAACTATCAATGTCTCGGCCGGGAAGATTAAACAATGAGCAGCTGTCACGAGCTGAGGATGAAGATAGTAGCCCTTGATCAATTTGTGCAATAAAATGTAAGCATCTATCATTCAGAAGATTGAAGTTTTAAATAGACAGATGCTTATACACTTATGTTTAGGATATTTGTAACGCAAGGATATTTATATAAATATTTTAAAAGACAGAAGTCACAAAGCGTTGTAATATTTCTTCTTAAAATTAACTAGGTGGTTACCCGCGCTTTGCAGACATACATTAGGATTTTAGTTAGCTTTGGGAACCCGTAAACACCAATTCAAAACCCCTTTGATTTCAATCTGGATATACAAAATATATTAACTTAAACCATCTTGTCTTTATTTCTCAAGATCTTATAAAATTGAATGAGGGATAAAATCATAAACATTCCCGAAAAAAGACATTTGGTGCCCCCGGCCCCAAAGAAAAGGACATTATGAGGTCAGTGTCCTGCAGTATTTTAATCAAGGCTCTTGTGTATTTATATACCAAGTTTGGTCAATGATAATTCATTTACACAGTAGCTAACGCTCAAACTAATATTTACATAGCTCATAAAAGCAAAAAAGCAAAATAATGGGCCCAATTACCCTAGGGCTGGTCATCCTAGCAAATTACCCGCACACTGCTTTTGAATGTAGGATTTTAGTAAGCGTTTAAAAAAACCCGTTTCACAACAATTTAAAACACTATTGATTTCAGTCTGGATCATGATAAAAATACGTGTTTGTCAATTTTAGTCAATGTTTGTCTATGTTAGTCAAGGTCGTGTATGAAATCGAATAGGTACTAAAATTAGATTAATGCAAAATGGATGCAGGATGAGCATATTCCATGTCTGAAGATTTCAATCTAGGTAGTGATAGAGATACGTGTCTCTATTTATTTAAATTGTTTAAAATGTTAATGTGAAATGCTTTTAATTTTTACGACAAACATATTTTGGTTCCAGCTCCGAAGGGACAGACGTTCGAAGTTCATTCCCCACAAATTTGATCAATAATTTATCCATTTACCCAGTAGCCACTGTTTAAATTATCTTTTATATAACTAATGTTAAAAAATGGCATACGGGCCCCAGCCCCTAATAGCGGGTGTTTTTAAAGCTTTTACTTTTAAAGCCAGAAACCTTCACTGGAGCATACCCAAAAACTTCTTAAGTTTAATTGGTGTAATATGTATAGTTCAAAACAACAGCTTATTTGAGTTTGGATCAAGATGAATATATATGTTAGTCAAAATTTGTTTTAAAAAATCGAGTGAAATCGAATGGTTAAATAAAATGTCTGAAAAGAGTCAATGTAGTTTATCTAGCCCACCTCTCTCCTCGATCCACTTTTATTCATAACATACTTAAGAAGACACCTCATCTATTACTTGGTTAAAAACAAATAATTCGGTTTTTAAAATGAATTTTACTGTCGAATCAAAATTAATTAACGTTAAAAAAATATTACGACACAAAATAAAAAGTCAAATAATTTGGCTTGATTTAAATTTTAAAAATTGAAGGGAGCGATTGGTTCGTGAGTGGTCATTGGTGATGTCCCTAACCGCCCGCAAGTGTCGGTCGGCTCACTGAATAACGCACCTCACAGCCGATGAAACCAATTAGAAAAACCGCGCCCTTTCCATTCGCTTGTCTTTCTTGTGTTTGTCTACACATGTAGACCTAAGAGAAACCCGATTTTAAAAAGACGTACAAAGTTGTTAATATTTAAAGATAAGAAATTAAAATAATTACTACGCCACTGGCCATAAAATGCCACCTAGCGGTCGTTAACATTCAAACTTTTGGGCTCGCATGACTTGAATTGACGCTACGTCATTGTTGATATCATTTTATTTGAATTTTCAGTTTACTCTAGTTTTAGTTAAAGATTATGACGAATGCATTTACAGCAAGAATAAAACATCTTTAGTGCATTAAAGTTTACTATAGTATGTCTAAAAATGATATTACCTCAATATTCTATGCGAGAGGCTACTCAACAACTTACTTAAGTATCATGCTTCTACCTATACGGAAAGTTGGAGAATTAGTGATGAGTCAGTAACAATATTTCAATTATCACTTACTGGGGTACGGGGGCCCAAATGTAGTTTTTTTCTTACATTTAAAATTGACTCATCACTCACTAATTCTCCATCTTTGCGTATAGGTAGAAGCATGATACTTTGGTAAGTTGTTGAGTAGCCTCTCGCATAGAATATTGGGGTGATATATTTTTTTTTTAGAATTCACAATTTTTGGGGCCGGGGGCCCAAAATTTTTTTTTTTTTTAAAATATAGAAAATCGCTACTTCTCCACTTTCCCTTGTAGGTAGCGGCATGAAACTTTGGGAAGGTTTTATTACACTCCCGTAATGGTAACATGCAAAAAAAAAATGCAAAGTATCGCGCACTTGGAGCTGGGGGCCCACAATGGATTACTACGGACTCATCACTAATTCTCTAACTTAACGTGTATGTAGATGCCTGGAACTTGCGAAGTTATTGAGTAGCCTAACGCGACGATAATTGGCGGAAAATAATTTTAAAATTCACTCTCATGGGGGCTGGGGGCCCAATTTTTTTTCCTTATATGGACTAAATAAATTATGAAAATCACTAATTGTCATATTTCAAGCTTAGGCAGTGGCATGAAATTTTGGAAAGTTGTTGAGCTCACTTCCACGATGGTAACAGAGGGAAAACAATATTTAAATTATCACTTCCTCGGGGCGGGCCTAAATAAAGTTTTTTCCTTATATGAGCTTTTAAATAACTGAAAATCACTAATTTTCCTATTTCCCAAGTAGGTAAAACCATGAAAATTTGGGTAGTTCAGTAGACTTTCAACAATATTTAAATTTTTACTTACTGGGGTCCGTGGGCCCAAAGGTAATTTTTTTTCTATTTAAATATTTTCTCATAACTTCTCGTGTAGGTAGAAGCCTGAAACTTTGGTAAGTTTTTGAATAGCCTCTTGCAACAATATTTGTATTTAAAAAAAATAGAATTCACTTACATGGGGGCCGTGGGCCCCAAAGACGTTATTTCTCCTTTTACTTTCCAGTGTCAGTAGAAACATGAAAATTCGTGAAGTGTTTAGTACACTCTCGAAATGTTAACATGCAAAAAAAAAAAAAAAAAAAGTATCACTCACTGGGGGCGGTGCCCCATATGTATTTTTTTTTTTAAAATATAAAAACAGACTCATCACTATTTCACCAATTTCCCATGTAGGTAGAAGCCTGAAACTTTGCAAACTTGTTAAGTAGCATATCGCAACGATAATTGGCAGAAAATATTTTTAAAATTCCCACTCATGTCGTCCGGGGGCCAAACGTTTTTTTTTCTTAAATGGAATATATTATATATGCAAATCACTAATCCTATTTTCCGAGTAGGCAGAAGCATGAAACTTTTGAATATTATTGAGTACAATCCCGCGATGGTAACAGTCGAAAAAATATTTAATTATCATTTCTTGTGGGCACAAATAAAGTTTTTTTTCCTTGTATTAACTTTATAAAAACTGAAAGTCACGAATTCTCCTATTTCCCCGTGTAGGTAGAAGCATGAAACTTTAGGAAAACGTTTGAAAACACCCCGCGCTGGTAACATGCGAATTAAAATATTTAAATTGCCCCTCCCAAAGGCCGGGGGCCCAAATGTAGTTTTTTCACCTTATATTCGCTAAATTAAAATTAAAAAAAAAACCTTTGAATACTGTGTAAATCTACTTTTACAAAACTTGGAAGATAAAAATTTGATGGTTAATAATAAAATTCGTTATGGCATTAAAAATATATTTCTTCAATCTTTTGTATCTGAGGCCCCTTAATCTCTTCTTCTTTAACGTTAAAGACATTTTAACCATTTGATTTCACTCGATTTTTAAAACAAACTCTGAGTAACAAATATATTCATCATGATCGAAATTGAAATATGCTGTTGTTTTGAACAATATTATATATATATATATATATTACACCGATAGGGCCCCCAACCCTCATTTTAGTTTTTTTAAAAGAAGTTTTAATGGTAAATGTATGTTATTCATCCCACGGACATTAAAATTTAGGAAGTTTTTGGGTATGCAATAGCATATGTTTCTGGCATTAAAAGTAAAAGCTTTAAAAACACCTCCTATTTGATATTACACTACCTTGACAAATATTGACAAACAAGTATATCCATCATGATTCAGACTGTGAATTATGTTTTGAATTGGTGTGAAACACATTTTCAATGCTTACTAAAATCCTAACTTCCACAACAGAGCACGGGTATTTTTCTAGGGTGACCACCCCTAGGATAAGAAGGCCCATTGTGTTACTTTTTTTTTTTGCTTTTCTGAGCTATATAAAGATAAGCTTGAGTGTTAGATACAGTGTAAATGAATGATCTTTAAACAAACTTGTTATGTTCGTAAGTGTGAGCCTTTATTTAAATACTGCAGTGCAGTGAACTCATAATGTCAATTTCTTCGGGGCCGGGGGAACCCAATGTCTCTTTTTTCGGGTATTTATTAAGATTTTATCCCCCCATTCAATTTTTTAAGTTCTTGAAAAATAAAGACAGACGGTTAAAGTTAATATACTTTGTATATACATCATGATCAATATTGAAATCAAACGGGTTTTGATAAGTGTTTACGTGTTTTCAACGCCAACTTAAATCCTAATTTACCGCTGCAAAGAATGGGTTATTAGCTAGTTTAATAATAAAAAAGTGTTTCTTTTTCGTTTAAGTTATAAGCGATAAATATGTCCATTGGGTTCTTTAGGTTTATCAGAATTAAGAAAAAGAATGTATACATTATATTAAAAAACAGAAAATTACACTCACCCTATCAACATCTATGATACTAGCACGACTCACCCTATCAACATCTATGATACTATACCACTCACTATATCAACATCTATACTAGCACCACTCACCCTATCAACATCTATACTAGCACCACTCACCCTATCAACATCTATGATACTAGCAACACTCACCCTATCAACATCTATACTAGCACCACTCACCCTATCAACATCGGTGATACTAGCACCACCCACCCTATCAACATCTATACTAGCACCATTCACCATATCAACATCTATGATACTAGCACTACTCACCCTATCAACATCTCTGATACTAGCACCACTCACCCTATAAACATCTATGATACTAGCACTACTCACCCTATCAACATCTATGATACTAGCACTACTCACCCTATCAACATCTTTGATACTAGCACCACTCACCCTATCAACATCTATGATACTAGCACCACTCACCCTATCAACATCTATACTAGCACCACTCAGCCTATCAACATCTATGATACTAGCACCACTCACCCTATCAACATCTATGATACTAGGACCACTCACCCTATCAACATCTATACTAGCACCACTCACCCTATCAACATCTATACTAGCACCACTCACCCTATCAACATCTATGATACTAGCACCACTCACCCTATCAACATCTATGATACTAGCACCACTCACCCTATCAATATCTATGATACTAGCACCACTCACTCTATCAACATCTATGATACTAGCACCACTCACCCTATCAACATCTATGATACTAGCCCCACTCATACTCATTCAAAATCTATGATACTAGCACCACTCACCCTATCAACATCTATGATGCTAGCCCCACTCATACTCATTCAAAATCTATGATACTAGCACCACTCACCCTATCAACATCTATACTAGCACCACTCACCCTATCAACATCTATGATACTAGCACCACTCACCCTATCAACATCTATGATACTAGCACCACTCACCCCATCAACATCTATGATAGTAGCACCACTCACCCTATCAACATCTATGATACTAGCACCACTCACCCTATCAATATCTATAATACTAGCACCACTCACCCTATCAACATCTATGATACTAGCACCACAAACGTGGTTCCAACTCCCATCTTGAAATGCTTGTAATGACGCCTGGTAAGGTCTAGAGAAGTGTTCAGATGGTTGGCCGTTGACGATTCTCTTCATTACTTCACTCTGCTCTTCCGTCAGAGCCAGACTAGTGGCTGTTTAAATGCCATAACTCTGATTTGTCTTTGAAAATTTTATGACTTGCTTGTACTCTAATGCCAACGCTTATATTATGGTATACGCAATAGCCCAGTAATCAAAATAAATTTGAGTTATTCAACATGAAATCCACGAGCTAAAGATGCAAGTTACAGCAATTTTGTTTTTGAATTTTCAAGCTTTACGTTTACTTTGTTTTATTTTTAAAATTTCACAACATAATGTCTTGGCAACATTTATTTCAGGAATTCCGGAAGCCGTTCATGGTTGAAAAGAACGTACCAGTGGGGGAAAAATGAATTTGAATGTTAAAAAAATATGAATGTAGTTAATTTTGTTTGTTTGTTTTTGTTTTAAATGCAAGTAGAGAAATCACTTACCAATCAGACAGAAGCTTATGGTCAGCCCAAGCATTTTCTTTGAGCTTAGTAAAATCGCTACAGGGGTGCGGTTTTAGTCACTTAAGGACAAGACTGGACCAAGATGGGGTAACTCTACACTGTCTTATGTCAGTTTATATATGTGGTGATTTTAAGTTTACAATGAAATTGTAAAATTTTTTAAAAAAAATTCGGCATTCAGTCCCTGTAGAATAATGACATGAGGCACTGTAATTAGCATCGATAAAGTGGTGGTTTATTGTCATGCCTTTTTATGATATACCAGATGGTAGAGTTCTCCCGTTAAATAAGAACCATATTTTTAAAAAAAAAATACTACTGCATAAACAATATTATGCAATGGTATGATTCTTGCGAATAGAAGCAATTAGTGCATTTAGCATGAGGTTCTATTAAAAAAACTCATTAAAAAATATATATATTTAAAAAAAAAAACAATGCTGATTATTAATTCCAAGTAAAATAATTTTTTAAATTATTAATAATAATATTAATGTAGGACATTATAAAGTGCGATACCCATACCAGAACCCCCCCCCCCCACACTATAAATCAAGTGTAAGTAATTAAAGTAATTAAATTAAGAAACACGTACTGTAATAGATGGCACAAAGAAATGCCACATTGTAAGGAAAACCCTAATTTTAAATGCAGTTTTGAAGACTTGGATGGTAGCAATGTTACTTTGTGTAATGGACGAGAATTTTATTGTTTCAGGTCACACAAAGAACCAAACTTGTTCACTCACTGTTTTAGTAGCTGTCTTAGTAGCAGAAATTATACGGTTATCCTCGGAATATTGCAAATAAAGAGACAGTTAATGGAAACGGAGAAGTACGGAGAGATAGGACGAATAGGAGTCGGAGAAGAAGTTCTGATGGCGAGTGATCACTCTGAGAGATTTACAAGTAATAATACATCGTATATTTATATATACTATTTAAATCTTGCAGTATAAAGATAAGATACACATGCATAATATTTAAAAAGAATGTTTGTAATTCAGGGAAAAAAAAATCATTGCTCATTTTGTATATACAGATAGAATAGAAATCAATTATTGTACGAATATTTGAATTTATTAAATTCCGTTTTTCACAAACAACCTTCAAATCGCATTGTTTTTCTATGAAAATATATAACTTTATCTAATGAAGATTGTTGTTACGTAATCGTCATTATGGAAACTTAATTTAATTCAGTAAAAGAAATAAAGACAGTCAACGGATGTTTTAATTGTTATGTGCTGAGTACTACGCGAAACAGAACTCCCCCCAAAAATAATATATTTTTCTTTTGAATCTTTCATGACCTTGGTATCACGTTTGGGAAGTGCGTGTGCAAGGGAAGTGATGAACACGTGACTTTTGTTTTCGTTTTGTTTTTGCCTCCACGTCTATATAGTTTTCAAAGGTCACAAAGTGGAACAACTCAAATAAAACGTATTTTCTAGAGTTCAGTAAAATCTTCGTGATGGTGTGAGTGTGAGACAAGTGGCGGGCAGTACAACAGTCTGTCACGTTTAGAAGGGAAAGGGGACGGCAGTGGGAAGAGCATGTTGTGACACCAGCGGCGGCTCTTTGCAAAATTACTGGGGTAGGGGGCTGGTTATGCCTTTCAATTTGCTTCTTCAATTCTGGTAGTTATTATTTTAAAACCATGTTTTGTCAAAGTTTTATGAACTCCCAATGGCAAAAAAAGATTTTTTTTTAAAGTTCACAGCAGTTGCTTCCCTAAGCTTGGTGTCACCAAGTGCGTGAGCTCATGGTGTCAACAAGTGCGTGAGCTCATGGTGTCACCAAGTGAGTGAGCTCATGGTGTCACCAAGTGCGTGAGCTCATGGTGTCACCGAGTGCGTGAGCTCGTGGTGTCACCAAGTGCGTGAGCTCATGGTGTCACCCACCCACGTTTTACCTCACTGACCTCGCACGAGTCCGCCAGGGCTAAATATCAGCAAAATGTAGAATTTTACATTTTTGTTTCACCCCCTGTGAAAGTGTCACCCTTTGCGGTCCACACCCCCTTGTGACGCCTCTGCTTCCCAGCCACAAAGCACTTTTTTGTTGTAATCATTCAGCTATAAAGTCTGACATATTAAAATATTATGCTTCGAACGAACCCGTTTCTTTCTATCGTAATATGTGGAGATAACTCTGTAATTATAGATATTTCTATTACATAGTGAACAATATCAAGTTTGACAGATATATAAATATTTTAAATAAAGAAAATATTTTGGGGCGCTCCGTTTGACGTAGTCTGTAAACATGCCGCCCCTGTAAGAGAGAATCGATAAAAAATAAAAGTCGATGCCATATTGTTGGATAATAATATAAATGGTAGTAAATTGCCGGGAAAACGTGAATTATTTTGTCAAAGATAAGTATATATGTACAAGTAAAAAGATTGATTGAGGACGGGAAAGCTATTGATGACTACCATTTAGTGTAAAAAAAAGTATGTACAAGTTCATTTTGGTGAGACGTTGAACTAATTATACATAGACAAATGTTCATGAACTTTCCATTGGCTGATACAATGTGTCATTTGACACTTTTGGAACACAAATAAAATTTAAAATACTGTTCGCTATGCCAAAGGTCTCATTGCATTTATCGAAAGTTTACTTTAAACAACATCAATCAATCTTTTTATGGTATTTATGTCCTTTTTGTTAAAAAAAAAAACTAAACTAAATTTAGCAACCTTGACAATATTCTGGTAACTTACACACACATACATAAAAAGTGAAACCTTGCAAACAAAACAAAATTTACATCGAATTATAACTATCAATTATGAGGACATTTTTTTGTAAACTTAAATGATTCCTTCTATGCTTAAAAATTAAAGTTCAATTACAAACTACCGTTTATAATAAATGTTGTTGTTCATTGACACACAATTTTCTGAACTTTGAGAAGTGATATTTTTTTATGAACAGATAATAGACTCCAGTTTTAATTCTTTCCTGACTATATTCTTTCTGGAATGTGTTCAAAGCAAAAATTTCAAAAACTCAAATTTAATAATTTTGTATGTTTGGCAGGAAAAAATATACAACTGTTTGTTACATTTCTTGTAAATACATGGAAGTCCGTTAATTTTCGTGCTTGACATTTTAGTCAGACTTTTTTGTTAGTTTTTAAAAACTTTTCCTTTTAATCATTACATTTTCCCCATATTGCATGCTTTCATGAATTACCAGTTTTGGCAACATTTCTCTGCACTAATAAACAAAGGTCAACGACCTCACGCTGGGACCAGGTACTGATCGCAGGTAGACATGTAAGTCTCAGCAGATCGACTCAATAAATGCAGTAATTACACTCAAGGGCAGACTACTGCATGGGATGAAGACTTTGTAAAAAGTTAACGAGGGCTATAAAATAATTGAAGGAAGGGAAGTCAACAACTGTTACACGCTTTCAATATTGCAGATACTAGGTACAGCAACTACAACGGATAAATCTGCGGTTTTAACATTTTAGCAAGATTCATCTGTTATATTAGGAAGCTTTCATAACATGTATTTTTAATTTCAAATATGCACGAAAAAAAAAATTAGAAAAGATAATAATTGAACAATAGAATTCTTAAATGCGTATAATAAAGCTTAATTATGCAGAAACACTCATACAAACAAAAACAACAATTTAAATAAAATTTTATCTGTTTTCTACTATTGCTAATGCACTACAAACAATTTTAGGGAAATATGACAAATGAAATTTAGTTAGCCGGGTTGATGGAAAATAAAACTTATACATTCTAAACAATTCAAAGGTCATTAAAGAAATATTCCTTGGTCCATAGAGCAATTTTTATGTTATAACTATAAAAAATGAACTAACGCTGCTGCGGAAAAAGTAAGATTTTAGTTAGCCTGAGACAATTGGTCAACACAATTGGTCACCATAAAAAATCCAGAATATGGACTTGGCACAGCCCAGACGGGGAACATAGTAACCAAATAGACTACATACTGGTCAGAAGACGATTTAAATCATGCATTAAAGCAGCTAATACTAGAAGCTTCCCTGGAGCGGATATCGGCAGCGACCATAATCTGGTGCTGATGACTTTCCATCTACACCTGAAAAGGATAGCAAAACAAAGCAATTCACGATTACGCTTCGACCTTGAAAATCTGAAAGATCCAGAAATCGCAGAGGCGTTCAGGGCAAAAATTGGAGGGAAATTTGCTCCACTGACCACACTATGTGAGTCGGAAACGGATATGGACATAGATCTAATCACTGATACCTTCAATACCACAATAATTGAGACAGCAAAAGATATACTTGGCAAGAAACATGCAATAAAAAAACGATGGGTCTCCACTTATATCCTAGAGCTATGCGATGAGAGAAGAAAACTTAAGAACGTAAAGAATACTGCAGAAGGAGCAACCAAATACAGAGCAATCAATAAAAAGATCAGGAAAGAAATGAATAAAGCAAAAACAAACTGGATAGAACAACAATGCTCAGACATCGATAAAAATCTACTAAGGAACAACTCAAAAAAGGCTTACAAGATTGTCAAAGATCTGACATCCACCAAGCAAGGTCGCATCTCAACAATACAAGATAAATATGCGAAATGTATTACAGAAGAACAAGAAATAATAAAAAGATGGACCGAATACTGCTCTGAGCTATACAATGGAGACTCAAAGGGCGATGAATCAGTGCTCAATTGCCCAACGTCAACTAACATAGACATGTATTCCATTCTCCGTGATGATGTGGAGCTAGCTGTGCGAAAGCTGAAAAATGGGAAATCGGCTGGAGCAGACAACATCCCAGGTGAACTGATTCAGGCAGGAGGTGACCCAGTAATAAACATTCTAACCAACATGTGCAACAAGATCTGGCAGACAGGAGAATGGCCAACACCCTGGACTCAATCGCTGGTTATAACGCTCCCAAAGAAGGGTAATCTACAATTGTGTCAGAACTACCGTACAATTAGCCTGATTAGTCACCCCAGCAAAGTCATGCTCATGGTAATACTAAACAGACTGAAACCACAAGCAGAGCAGATCATTGCAGAAGAACAGGCAGGCTTCAGAGCAGGAAGGAGCACAACAGAGCAGATCTTCAACTTGCGAGTGCTCTGTGAAAAACATCTGCAACACCAGAGAGACCTCTTTCATGTCTTCATAGACTTTAAAAAGGCGTTTGACAGAGTGTGGCATGCAGCACTGTGGGCAACCATGCACAAGTTCAATATTAATGCTAACCTCATTGCTGTGATCAAGAACCTGTACAACAGAGCAACCAGCGCAGTACTCTACAACAGCAAGCTGGGAGATTGGTTCAAGACCACTGTTGGTGTCAGACAAGGGTGTTTACTCTCCCCCATCCTCTTCAACCTCTTCCTAGAAAGAATTATGACTGATGTGCTCGAAAACCATGTCGGAACGGTCAGCATCGGAGGAAGGATTATAACTAACTTACGCTTCGCCGATGACATAGACGGCCTAGCTGGCAGCGAGGACGAACTAAAAGAATTCCTTGCAAAGCTAGAGAAGACGTCNGTGTTTTTGTCACAAGCGTACTAATAATTATATCTGGACCGCCTGCTCCAAGAATTATAAAATTCCTATTAACAAGAAATAACATTGCTAACAGCAACAAACTTTAATGGCGTACCGCCTTGCAACAATAACCCTCTACACACAAACTCTCTAAACTTTTACACACATTCTAATGACGTCAACAGAAACAATTACTTTTCACGATTGCAAACCGATTAACCAATAACTTTGATACCACTTAAACGACCACCAAACACACCACCGACACAACTCACAAGTTACAAGGAAATATCGGTCATTCGTGACAGTATTCGGCAGCCCAATGCTTGCAATAAAAGCAACCCGTAAAAACAAAGTTTTTGACTATAAATCCCTTATATATGAGACAGAACTGAAAATCCTACATGTGGAAGAAAATCAGCAGTCCCGAGCCTGCGCTCTTCATGGGGCTTCCCGGAAAACCCCCTCAGCCCTCTGGCCCCCTAAGGGACGTAAAGACTGAGAAGCCCCCCCGGAGCGGTCGCTGCTACAAGCGGCCACCTGGGCGTCCAGGGCACTGGGCCGAAAACGCCTCCCACTAAAGTGTGCCTCCCAAGGGAGGTGTGGAATTTCCCTACTGTGACTCGCTATCAACATAGTATCACTTTGGCGCCACCACGGCAAAGCTTACGAGTCTATATAGTTTAGATCGCCGCAAAGCGTGGGGATCATCACTGACCTAACTAGGGTTTAAACCCCACCGGAAGGTTTCCTCAGAGCTGGCGACCAAAAGCGTTTCCTAGCGGTACCTTTTGCTATTCCGTACTGGCGCTCCTGGCCCTAAACCGGCACCGCTCAACAGCGTTGCTAGTTAATTGAGGGGGACGAAACGGTCGCTTCGGAGTAACCCGACCCTCAACGGGTACTTTGGTTTTCATCATCGGCATTGCATCTAAATGCGTTGCCTAAGTTCCAGACAGCGACTGTAATCATATATGACTAGCACCTAGCGCCTAACAACGGTCTTCGGCTGTCCAAGCCAGGGGTTTGTCGGTTTCAGGTTGTGGTCTGCTCCACAACCTTACTCGTCTGGCGAACCACGTAGAGGTCACCCCTTCTCGCCCTGAGATCAAAGATTCGACTAATGTGCTCTCTGGCAATGTCAGTCTTCCTTTATGGTTGTGAGGCTTGGACGCTCACCGCAGACCTCCAAAAAAGAATCAATGCGCTTGAGATGAGATGTTTTCGAAAGGTATTAAACATCTGCTACACGGCGCACATCACGAACGAAGCGGTCCGCGACAAAATAAGTGCTGTCATTGGCCCTTACGAGGACCTTCTCACCTCAATTAAAAAGAGGAAACTACGATGGTACGGACACGTGACAAGATCTGGAGGTCTCACAAAGACGATATTGCAAGTCACAGTCCAGGGAAGAAGGAAAAGAGGCAGACCAAGGAAGAGTTGGGAGGACAACATCAAAGAGTGGACCGGCCTTTCATTTAGCAATTCCCAGAAGGCAGCTCAGAACCCTGACACTTGGCATGAGATAGTGCGCAGCTCAAAATGGTGCCCCAACGACCAAGCGTCGGGTTAAGGGACAGTTCAGTTCAGTTCAGAGACCCCCGTAACAAATTTCTGGAAGATGGGACCATATGTTACAAAGACCATTTGACAAAGACAAAGTTCAATGTGACAATCGACACTGGCGTCATACCATTAAAATAAGTACGTTCATCGGGTTCAGCTAGAGTAGGAAAGCCGCCTCGTAAATTTCAAGAAGATTCTGGGCCATAAAAAAATTAAGTTGGCCTTGAGGGAATAGACGTTAGTAATTTAATGATTTACAGAATTTTAGAACAGGCCATCAAGTTGTTTTAATATCAAATTTGGTCATTTACATCCATTTACAAGTCTGACCAAAGCTCGAAATACTTTGAACTAACAATTGTATTTCGGGCTTTGATCCAAGAAGGGTTCTTGCAGTTGCAATGAGCATATATAGAGTATGGATTCTATTAGCTATAGGAACAGAAGTTTATGTTCTCAAACAACTGTACTCCAGAGGTAAGTTTTATATTGTACATGAGAAACTGCTCACACTAGAATCCGTGGGCACAGAAAAAAATCTACAAACCGTCGCGTCTTCCCAATCACTGAATGGTGACCAAGGCTACACTTGATGCATTTGCAATACTAAGTGCGCAACAAAATCTATGTGAAATCAATAATTCTGATACTTTTGCTACTGAACTGAAAGTTTTTTTTTTTTATTATTTTAATGCTCTCCAGACAAAGCAATTTGTGAAGAATGGGAGGTATCGACTGAATTTTAAATTATAAGGAGAAACAATGAGGGTGGGGGGAATTCATGAGATCTTGGGTAATCCTTAAAACCTTAGGTCTGAAGAGAAAAGTTTTGTGCCTTGTAACCTAATAAATTGAGAATTCCAATGTCAAGTGAATGATTTTATTTAAAAGAACAGTACTAAATGGAAGGAAAGAGAATCCAGGTTTTTTCATAGAAGAGCCAAAGTGTTGGGAAAATTAGGAAATTCAACTTAAATTTATTGCACAGTATAGATTGGAAAAATATGTAGACTACCTATAATTGCTATTTCACTAAGAATTTTTGTATCATTTACTTTTAGCGTCACTATATTGTGAAAAGAATTTTTTCACAACTGAATTTAATATAAAAAAATTTAAAAACCTACTTAAAACAACTTAAAATTTTTTTTTTTACTGTTGCTCCTTTATATACGAGACATAACTATAAAGATGTTCCTTATAATATGCAGGGCAAAACACTCCAACAAATACGAAATTCTATATATGGCTCGTAAAACTTATTTAATATAATGCGCACCAATCGTGGCTGTAATTTAAAAAAAGTAATGTCAATGTAATGCGCACATTACTGCACGACATGAAAGGTTGTTGAACATAATAATAATACGCACCACAACACTATCTACAAAATTAAAATGATACATTGAGATAAACAAAATAATTTAAAAATTCAATAATTAAATTACTGCCCATTCGATTGATCTAAAATTTTGAAAGATCTACATCATTTTTATCATTGGCATGAATCTGCCTGCAAAATTCCAGCTCGCTAGTTTACGAGGAAATGGGTTAAAATCGATCAAAAGTTTTTTTCGGCAAGAACGCACGGCTCAGACACCAAAAGTTATTATAAAGGGTTTAAAGTTTAAGTAATTATCTTCATTTCACAATGAGTGATTTATGATAGCAAAGCCTTGCGTTGTTGTGCATAGATGACGAAATTAAAAGTAATATTAATTTTGAGAACTGCCGTGTAACCTGCATTCGCACTACGTCAGCTACAAGAAAAATGTAATGAGCAACAGAAAGCCTCCTTCGTTGCCTTCATAGACTTAATAAAGGCATTTGACCTGGTCAGCTCCAAATGTCTGCTACGTGTACTACAAAAATTAGGATGTCCGCCGCGGCGGCTTCTATCCATCATCGAGTCCTTCCACACCAATTTGCACAGCACAGTGCTCTTCGACGATGCCACCTCAGAACCCTTCCCAGTTTGTAGTGTAGTCAAACAGGGTGCGTACTGACTCCAACATTCTTTGGTATCTTCTTCTTGATGCTATTGCAACATGCATTTGAGGAATGCTCCGAGGGTGTGAATATTCATTACCAGGACTGATAGAAGCCTATACAACATCAGCCGGCTCCCCGTGCGATGAGTAAAGTGGAAACCGCATTAATCAGAGAGTTTTTCTTCGCGTATGACCATCTCTTATTTCACATACAAAGTTAGGACTCCAACAGCTGGTCAATAAGTTCCCAGAGGCATGCAAAGATTTTGGTTTTCACCATTATCTGCAAAAAGACCAACATTATGAGAAAAGGCACAGACTGCCTCTCAGCAATCTCCATTGAGGGAAACACCTTGATGGTCGTCGAGGATTTCCCCTTTCTTGGCAGCAACATTACAAGCACACTCTCCCTGGGAAAGGAAATAGAAACCATAATCGGCAAGCCCGCATCGTTAACGGCTAGGCTGAATCAATGAGTGTGGAACAATGCGCAGCTCACTTGCAGGACGAAAATCACTGTGTAACAGCGAGTGCTGGACGATCTACGCCAATAAAATACAGCAGCTTAACAGCTTCCACTATCGAAACTTGCGTAAGATCCTACACATCAAGTGGCAGGATAAAATCACCAATGTCGTGGTACTCAGTAGGAGCTTTATGCTGAGTATGCACTCAATCATTGGTGAGAGGCGCCTGCGGTGGTTAGGTCATGTCCGCAGGATGAACTCGGAGCGTATTCTAAGAGCCCTGCTTTACGGTGACTGATATGAGGAAAAGAGGTCACTCTGCCAGCGCTTCAAGGACGTCTGCAAGAAAACATGTTACTGGCGCAGATAGACCATAACACGTGACATACCGTCGCCTTTAAAAGCACACTACAGTGGGCAAAAGCGAGTGAGCACATCCTAATCGCGGATGCATTCCTCACAGCTAGGAGTAAAGAGAGAAGGGGCAGGAGAAAGAGAGAAGGGTGAAGAGGAGCAGGATTATACGCTATCGCCCCACGAGGACAAACGGATGCCACACATATATGTATGTGTGTGTGTCTGTGTGTGTATGTGCGTGGCCTGACAAGCCAACTAAGACCAGCAAGTCAGGCATGTAGTTTAACCCATACAAGACGATAGATGGAACTGCGTGTATTCAATGACCAATGGATTCGTGTATTATAAGACCCAGGAATCCATATATCCATAAGAAGGAAGTTACGGTTCTTATTTATTTGTATTCTTAGTGGTAGTGAACAGATCAGACTGGGCTTACCATTTTGATGTTTGTATTCACCCTATATTACCATCAGTGGTTATTTATTTTAAAGAGTAAATTTCTTTGTGCGTCTGTATTTTATGTTACGGCCAAAGCCCGATATCGTCCACTTCATGAAATGGCCGGTCAATTCGCAAAATGGATAGGGTCAGTTCACCAAATGTCCAGGGTCGATTAGCCAAAGGTCGAAGAAAAAAGTCATGAGCAAATTTAAAGGTTGACCAGTAAGATTTAATACTTTACGTTGATTGTTAATTATAAGCGATAAAATGATCAGTTACAAAAGTGAAACTTTTTAAGTATAGTAAATTATTTCTTTCTTTTATCACTTATTACAACTGCATGAACTTTTATGACATTTTGAAGAATATAATCGTTTGTTATTCAGAGTTTTTCCGTTCTTTATTTTTTATTATAAATGTATTTATTTTGATAAAAATGTCAAATAAAAAATTTATTCCTGGAAACTATATATAATTAACGACGTTGAAGTAGCTGATCCTACCAAATTTCCGCCCAGGACTTTGTCTTCGCCCTTGCCTCCCTGTCGTTACGCCACTGCTGGATGTCCCTCACTTGGTTTCATTATTTTGATAGATGCAAGCAAAAAAAAAAGAGAAAGATCTGAAACACGTTTTTTTTTTACCACAACATCGGTTTCGAGATTTTTTCAAATTTGAATCTTTGGAAATTTGTGTATAATAATATTTAACTTGCCTTTTTTATACCGTCTACAAGCAACACAAGTTTAGGCTGCGATTTTTTAAATGCTCATTGTATAATTTACTAGCAATTTCCCCGCGCTTTGCTTAGGGAAGTTGGAGAATTAGTGATGAGTGAGTGCATAAAAAACTATATTTGGGCCCCTGGTGCCCAGCAAGGGATGTTTTTAATATTTTTCCACCTGCTGCCATCGTGGAAGTGTATTTGACAAACCCCCAACGTTTCATGCGTTTACCTATTTAGCAAATAGGAAAAAATAGTGCCTTTCAATTTGTATATAGCATGTATTAGGAAAAAAACACGTTTTTGAGGCTCCGGCCCCAATGAGTGTGAATTTTAAAATTATATTGCGCCAATTTTCGTCGTGAGAGGGTACCCAACAACTTCTCAAAGTTTTCTGTTTTTACCTACACGATGAATTGTGGAATTTGGGATGAGTCGGTTTTTAATATAAGAAAAAGGCTATATATGGGCCCCCGCACCCAATGAATGGGAATTTACCATTCTCTTTCACCAACTTTCATCGGGAGATTTTGTACTAAACAACTTCCCAAAGTTTCATGCTTCTACCTACATGGGGAAACGGAGAATTATCGATGTTCAGTTTTTATATAGTTTATGTTAGTTAAAAAACTACATTTGACCCCCCCCCCCTCGGCCCCAAGTAAGAGATATTTTAAATATTTTTTTCACCTGCTAGCATCGTGAAAGTGTAATTATCAATTCCCCCACGTTTTACGAGTCTACCTACTAGGAGAATTAGTGATTTTCAATTTTTATAAAGCTCATATAAAAAAAGTTTTTTGGGGCCCCGACCCCCATGAGTGTGTATTTCAACATTATTTTACACCGACATTCGTCGTGAGAGGGTACTTAACAATTACCCAAAGTTTCATGTTCCTGACTACACGTACAATTGGAGAGTTAGTGATAAGTCGGTTTTTAATAAAAGAAAAAAATATATCTGGGCCCCTGGTTACCAATTAGTGGGAAATCTAACATTCTTTTTGCCAATTTTCACCGGGAGCTTGTACTCTGAAAATTTAAAAAGTTTCATGCTTATACCCATATGGGAAATAGGAGAATTATTGATTTTCAATTTTTATATAGCTTATATTATGAAGAGAAAAAAAAACGTTTTGTGGGTCCAAGCTCCATTAGTTGGAAATTTAACTTTCTCTTTTGCCAATTATCATCGGAAGCAAGTATTAAAAAAACAACAACAGAGTTTCATGCTTCTACCTATACGGGAAATAGGAGAATTAATGATTTGAATATGTAAATAGCTCATATAAAGGGAAAAAAAACTTTTTGGGGGCCCCATTATTTTTTGGCCCCCGTACCCCCATGGGTGGAAAATAAACATTCTCTTTCGCAAATTATCATCGGGAGATTGTACTCAACAGCTTTCTAAAGTTTCATGCTTCTACTAAATGGGGTATGGGAGAAGTAGTGATTTTCAGTTTTTAAATTTAAGCCCCCGGTCCCCTAGTAAGAGATATTGTAAATATTATTTCACCTGCTAGCATCGTAAAAGTGTATTTATCAACTCTTCAACGTTTCATGAGTTTACCTACTCGGGAAATAAGTGAATTGGTGATTTTTAATTTTTATATAGCCCATATAATGAAAAAATTGTTTTTGGGACCCCAGCCCCCATAAGTGCTAATTTTAATATCCTCTTTTGCCAATTATCGTCGGAAGGATGTACTCAATAAAATTCCAAAGTTTCATGTTTCTACCTACACGGGAAATAGAAGAATTATTGATTTTCAATTAGTATATAGCTTAAATAAGAAAAAAAAAAAGTTTTTGGGGCCCTAGTGTGAACTTCAAAATTCTTTATCGCCAATATTCGTCATGAGAGGTTATCCAACAACTTCCCAAAGTTTCATGCTTCTACCTGTACGGGAAATAGGAGAATTAGTAATTTTTAATTTTTATAAAGCTCATATAAGGAAAAAAAAACATTTTTGGGGCCTCGGCCCCCATGAGTTGCAAATTTAACTTTTTTTCCTCCCATTATCGTCGGGAGCACGTACTTAAAAATTTCCAAAGTTTCATGCTTCTACCTACACGGGAAATAGGAAAATTGATTATTTTCAATTTTTATAGAACTCAAATTAGGAAAAAAAATGTTTTTGGGTCCCGGCCCCCATAAGTGCTAATTTTAATATCCTCTTTTGCCAATTATCGTCGGAAGGATGTACTCAATAAAATTCCAAAGTTTCATGTTTCTACCTACACGGGAAATAGGAAAATTGATTATTTTCAATTTTTATAGAACTCAAATTAGGAAAAAAAATGTTTTTGGGTCCCGGCCCCACATGAGCGACATTTTTAAAATTCTTATTCACGAATTTTTTTTGTGAGAGGGTAACCAACAACTTCCCAAAGTTTCATGCTTCTACCTGTACGGGAAATAAAAGAATTAGTAATTTTCAATTTTTATAAAGCACATATTAGGAAAAAATTGTTTTTGGGACCCCAGCCCCCATAAGTGCGCATTTAAATATCCTCTTTTGCCAATTATCGTCGGAAGCATGTACTCAATAAATTTCCAAAGTTTCATGCTTCTACCTACACGGGGAATAGAAGAATTATTGATTTTTAATTAGTATATAGGTTAAATAACGGAGAAAAAAAAACGTTTTTAAGGCCCGGCCCCCATGAGTGTGAACTTCAAAATTCTTTTTCGTCAATATTCGTTGTGAGAGGTTACCCAACAACTTCCCAAAGTTTCATGCTTCTAACTACACGGAAAACATGAGAATTAGTGATTTTACTTTTTATATAGCTCATATAAGGGGAAAAAACGTTTTTGGTGCCCCGGCCCCACATGAGCGAGATTTATACAATTATATTTTGCCAGTTTTCGTCATGAGAGGGTACCCAACAACTTCCCAAAAGTTTCATGCTTCTACCTGTACGGGAAATAAGGGAATTAGTAATTTTCAATTTTTATAAAGTACATATAAGGAAAAAATTGTTTTTGGGACCCCAGCCCCCATAAGGGCGAATTTAAATATCCTCTTTTGCCAATTATCGTCGGAAGTATGTACTCAATAAATTTCCAAAGTTTCATGCTTCTACCTACACGGGGAATAGAAGAATTATTGATTTTCAATTAGTATATAGCATAAATAAGGGACCGTCCATAAATGACGTCACGCACCTAGGGGGGGGAGGGGGGTCACACTTTTGTGACGATGCGTGACGTGGGGGAGGGAGGGGGTTGAAGAAATGTGACGTCACATCGAAAGGGTAACTTTAAATAAAAATTCCACTTAAATATTTGGTCACTTAAAATTTATTGAATGACTTTTTAAAAAAAAATTCAGTGCTTCTCAAAGTGCCTGTCGATAGGCTATCAGACGCCGGTTGGCGTAAGTAAACAAGACACAAAAATTAAATATAATTATAATTCTTAAGTTTGAGAATCCACAAGAGAACATACGAAATTGTAACCCTGCGTCGTTTGTTGTTGACATCAAAGCTTTGTAACCGCAGTGTCGTTTGTTCACTCGCGGCAGAAGTCTGCGAACTTTTTTTTGTCGGTTATCCCCCCCCCCCCGAAACTGCTACTGGTGAGTTTAACAAAAAAGGACAAGTGTCTAAAAAGATCTGAATATGATTATAAGTAGATATGTTAAGTCAAAACGACACCGAATATCCATTTTGGCGGTGGGTGAGGGGAGGGGAATCTATTTGATACAATAATAAAAGTTTTTGATATAGTTTTTCGATTGGTTTTTGGTCAAACGCCTCTGGCCATTCTAAATATAATAAATGTGTCCATTTAAAATTAGTCAAAATTATTCATTAACTTTATTGAATGCATCAAATTCACGACATCGCAAATCGAGAGTAGCACAAAACAAATTTTCTTCTGAACTCAAGTTTTTAAGGCATTAATGTTAAATTTGACATAAAGGATACTTGATACAGT
>MUZC01004762.1:0-12761 GCA_002072015.1 Radix auricularia
TGTGAACTCCGGGAACCATAAACCCTAGACAACGATACCCGACACTCTGCAGTGACCTGGGAGTATCAAATAACCCTAGGACGCCCGAGGTGTCATTTTTATTATCCTTGTTCTATTATTAACATTCCCTCCAGAACTTGCCCTTGTAGCGATCAATGTAATCAAAACCAATCCTGGAAGACACTGGCATTCTTATGATGACCAGGTAGCTACAAATCAAAGCCGTTGAGTGACCCTTTGCCCCGACCTCACACCTCCCTGACCAAACCAACATGAAGAATCTCAGGATTGCCCTATCCGGCTGTATTGGATTTCAGGCTACCCCAAGTTTCCCAATTGTCCACTTGACACGCCCTGAACATAAATCTATCAAACCACCAACCTCTTTTGCCGCACCCCACCCCATCTTATTAAAAATGCCACAATTCTCACGTTGTCCCTAAAAATTATCAAAAATACTGAATCACACAAGTTATTAATTTTTTCAATAACCTTTTTGTTAAAGAAAAGAAAAATTGTACCAAGATTTGGCGGGCCATTTTAGACAGGTCCGCGGGCCACGGGTTGGACAGCACTGTCCTAAGACAAGAACTAAAACATTTGGCGAAATGTCATTCTCTTTTTGTGCAGCCAAACAATTGAATTCTCTTCAATTACACATCCGTAGTATTTCAACTGCTAAGTCCTTCAAGATTGCACTTAAAACACATCTTTTCAAACTTTATTTTGAAAATTAATGAAAGAACATTTCTTTTAATGATTAACGTAGCTGATGTACTATGTATTGACATTTATGTAGTTATGATACTGGTCAGCAGAGATGGTCTGTTTACAGTCTTGACAAAAGTTGGCTGCCCACCAAAACTACTTAACATTATACAGTCATTCCACAATGGTATGAAATGCACGGTGCAGTATGACGGTTCAACTTCCCCTCAATTTGATATCCTCAGTGGAGTCCTCGCCCCGACACTCTTTGGCATCTTTTTTGCCTGCCTGTTGAAACATGCCTTTGGATCCTCAACAGAGGGGATCTATCTTCATACACGTTCTGATGGTAAACAATTTAATCTGGCCAGGCTGAAGGCAAAGATGAAGATCCGAGAAACGGTCATCAGGAACAGGCTTTTTTCAGACGATGCTGCCATTGCAACTCACAATGTAGCTGATTTGCAAAGCCTGATGGACCGCTTTGCCAAGGCCTCCAGGGACTTCGGACTAACCATCAGCCTCAAAAAGACCAACGTGATGGCCCAAGACGCTGACCCACCCAACATCACCATCGATGGCTGCCAACGTGAGGCTGTGAAACGCTTTACATACCTTATATCCAACATCACCAACAACCTGTCCCTTGATTTCGACCTAGACGTAAGGATCGGTAAGGCCTCTACAACTCTGGCCAGGCTCTCAAAAAGAGTATGGAGCAACAAAAAGCTGACCATCAATACCAAAATTTCTATTTAACAAGGCATGTGTGCTGAGCACCCTCCTTTATACCAGTGAATCCTGGACCCTATACTCCAGACAAGAAAGGAGATTGAGTGCTTTCCACATGCGCTGTCTCCGGCGCATCCTGGGAATCACCTGGCAGGACCATGTTACCAACAACGAAGTGCTACAACGGGCGAAAATCCAAAGCCTAAAAAACTCTTCTTCGCCAGCGTCGGCTTAGGTGATTGGGACATGTGCGCAGATCGGAGGATGGCAGAATCCCAAAGGACATCCTCTATTCTGAGCTAGCCAAAGGAAAGAGATCCACAGGCCGGCCTCACCTCCGTTACAAAGATGTTTGCAAGAGAGACCTCAAAGCTATTGGCATTGACATAAATAGCTGGAAGGAAATCACTGGGGACAGGTGCAGTTGGATACAGGCATTGACTGCTGGGCTAGAAACAGGGGAAAAATACCTGCAACAGGTCGCAGACGAAATTCGCCTAAAGAGGAAAAGCAGAGCAATTCAGCCAACCACTAGCACTACCTTTCAGTGTGAGAAGTGCAGCAAAGGATGCCATTCGCGAGTGGGCTTGTACAGCCACAGCAGAAGCTGCAAGATCACGTGCATAAATCCCACAGGAGCACAGAAAATTCCGTCGTCTTACGAGACATAAGGAAGCCAAAACAAAACAAAGTTATGATATGAATGTTAATTTAATTAATATATGTAGTGTTATCTCTATGTAAAGCGCTGTGAGCCTGGCTCCTGGCTGGGATACAGCGATATATATTATCATTTTATTATTATTATTATTAATTACTACTCCACGATTTGTTCTTCTATCCTCCATTGTTTCAAGGTTTAACGAGTTAACTAATGGTTTTATTATTGTAAGTTTTGAATATACTCCAGTGTTAAATCTGGTTGCTCTTTTTAACATTTGTTTTAGCTAATCAATGTTTTCTTTGGTGGATGGGTCCCATACAGAAGCTGTATATTATAGTACTGGTCTTTAGTCAATAACTTGTGCACCAGATTAGAGTCACGTGGGTTTTAGTTTTTTTTTAAATTTCTAAATAAATCCGAGACAAGTTTTATGGGTTACGTTTATTACTTTCATTACACAAGTAAGACTATTTTTGGTAGAAATTTACGTGATTTTAAAAAAAAATAGTATTAAAGTAAAAGCTTATTATCTTACTACTTACTGTACCAGGTTGTGCTTCAGTACAAAATAAATAAATAAAGAAAAGATAAGAAAAATATAAGAATAATAAAAATCAACTGCAACAAATATTTCTTTCTTCCATTATTGATTAAATAGCATTAGGTGTAGACAAAAAATTGATAACATGATAATTGTATGTGAAGATATTCAAGAATGGGGTGAACCGAAAAATGGGTGCAAGTCACCCCGTAAAGCTATGCAGAAAGAATTATTGGAGGGTGGGGATCAAATAGTCGTTTAAATTTGTTAAAAAAATTATTAATTTTTAATAAAAGTCTAGTTCACAGACGTTCACCTCGCATTTCAAATCACGAAAAAAAAAACCCCACTTGTTGATAACAATAACAGACTCAATAATTTAAGTAATGAAACATCTACTCCATTTGATGTTTGACTTTGAGTTCAGGAACAAAACATCAGTACGACTTGATGATAACAATAACAGACTCAATTAATTAAGTAGTGAATCTTCGATACCATTAAATAGTTGACTATAAGTTCAGGCTTTTCCTTTCAAATCAACCATCTTTGTCCTTTGACAATAATGAACTTTTTAGATATTGAACTCTATAGGTTTTTACCCTCCGGGCGCAAAATTACATCATGTTGTCCTTTAACCTCATTGCTTGGTCTCATTCTTTTCCCGCAACTCCATCCCCAGAGCCCGTCCCTAACCATAACCTAAAGACCAAAGTTTATCCTAAGCGGAAGGTACTGTACGTTTTTTAAGTCTCTTTCTCTTCTTTCCATCGCTGGAACACAGTCTTTCGCATGATGGAGTTTTCACTCCGTGTCATCAACATTGTTAATTAAATAACTCGTTAAAAAAGGTTTTGATTATAAATCCCTTATATATGCCACATAATTAAAATTATTGATTATGTTCAATATAATACGCAGCGTGCGACAGACTATGATAAATATTTACTTGCTACATAGTTAACATAGAGATAAATAGAGCTAATCTAAAAAAAATCATTAATTTATTTACAATACATTCGATCCATATATATGAAATTTTGATAGAATGCATTGTTAGGTTAAAAAATTTTAACGATTAAATTATTTTAACGATTAATTGACCCATCAATTATAAATTAATGGAATTCAAAAAGTAAATTTTAAAAAAAAAATAGCGTCCGATTATTATTTAAAAAACTCCCTGACGATTACACGAACATTTCGAACATTTTGGTTTTAAGCTATTGACTACGGTAATGTTCAAAATGTTGATAAAGGTTGTCTTCCAGATCTCATATTTAAAAGACACGACCAATGATTATGTCTGGGACAAAATAAACTCTATTGCAGGTCATCAAGAAATGATTATAATAACAACACTTAAGAGACGTAAGATGGCATGGTTCGGTCATGTACTGCGACATGATACCCTTACAAAAATTATCCTACAAGTCATAGAAAGGGGCAGGCGAAGAGGGCGACAACGGAAAATTTGGCTTGACAACAGAAAGGAATGAACAGGGATGGGATGGGATTGAGTGAACTACTGGCCACCGCTCAAAATAGGCAACTGTGGAGATCTTCTGAAGTCTCCATGCGCTCCCCCCCCCCTTAAGGACTTCAAGATCACGTGGCTGATGATGATGATTAAGCTAATTGCGGCAATGGAGTCCGACTCAGAGACAGAAAATGACGACAGCTCTTCTGAAGAATTACTGCGTTACAAAATGAAGATGAAAGTTACTGAATACATTAACCCGCTACAATGGTGGAAACTTAATGAACGCCGATATCCGACAATGTCATTCCTTGCCAAGACCGTTTTGTGCATACCAGTCACCTCAGTTCCACGTGAATGATTTTCTAGCTCGGCTGGTTATAAATTTCAATTAGACCCTCTCATCATACTCGTCACTTAAACTTGAACCAAATGTCAACACTTATCTTGTTACATAGTTGGTTAAAAGATGATATATAAAGGAGACATTCCAATGTTATTTAGATTTTCAACAAGAACGTTTAGTAAGTGTTATTTATGACATTATAAAGTTTAAATTTTGGCTTTAATTGAAATTAACGATTAATTAAACTTTGATTTGTCAAAAGTTAACAATTAAATTTAAATTAATGGTTAACAGGCCTAATATATATATATAATATATAATATATTGTTAGGTACCACCCGCCCCTTAACCGCTTGCTACGGCCAGAGCAACTACGCAGATTAAAAGGACCATTAGCGGCGGTAGTAACTTTTTAATTGATAAATTGTACATACTGACAACAGGTTTTCTGCAAGGTCTACACAGTAAACACAAGATAATGGGCGCAAGTTTTTTAAAAAAATTTTCACCAACCATGGACCACAAGCCAAACATTTAACTTTAAACATTTGAATCAAGCACAAATTATTTTCAATAATTAAATCATGTTATGAAAGTATATATTTTGGAACAACTACAATATACTTTTAAAAACAATTAGATTAGGTAATTTTTTAACATGGTCGTGATAGGAGTGGAAAAGGGAATGAGGTGAGGGGGGAGAGATTTAAAATTTAAAAAAAACAACAACCTTGGCTCGTCTTAACTGATAACTACGGTAAATCATGTCGGCGTATTTAAAGACTCGTTAACGTCATGTCATTGATTTATTCAAACCAACAAAATCTGTTTTGTGTTTTATGATTTTTTGTTTCATGTTCAGAGAAAAAAGTTTTATCAATTTACCTTGTAGTTTGACAGAACTTTGACAGATAACACGTGTGAAGACATTGAAGACGGAAGTTAAGTGGAAATTGTATTTAAAGGTGCGCGCTTTTTTGTTGTTGATGTGACGTCACATTTCTTTAACCCCCCTCCCCATTGTCAGACATCGTCACTAATCCTTGACCCCCTCCCCTCTAACCGCGTGACATCATTTATGGACGGCACCTTATACTTACCTAAAATTACGACTGTAAATGCCTTTACTTGCTTTGTCACTGTGTTTGATTGTTATCTGTGTTAGGAAAAGAGAATTTTAATACTCAGTTTTTTAAAAACTTTTGATGGCCGGGACCTAAAATATTTTTTTCATAAACATTTAAAGCATTTTTACCTTTAGATTAATTTTTTTTTAAATAAACATAGACACGTTTCACTATCATGGCCTATATTGAACCTTATGAAATATGCACATCCTGCACGGGGGCCAGTAATGCCATTTAGTACCTATTTTATATTACACTACCTTGACAAATATTGACAAACAAGTAGATCCATCGTGATTCAGACTGAAATCAATTGCTGTTATGAATTGGTGTGAAGCGGGTTTTCAACGATTACTAAAATCTTAACTTCAGCATCATCGGAGCGCGGGTATTTTGCTAGGGTGACCATCCCTAGGCTAAGAGGACCCATTATGTTGCTTTTTTTGCTTTTATGAGCTATAAAGATTAGTTTGAGAGTCAGCTGCTGTGTAAATGAATGATCCTTGACCAAACTTGGCTTAAAAGCACGTCAGAGCTTTTATTAAAATACTGCAGTGCACTGAACTCATACTTTGCATTTCTTCGGGGCCAGTGGCACCAAATGTCTTTTTTCGAGTAATATTTCAGATTTTATACTCCATTCAATTTTTACAAGATCTTGAGAAATAAATACAAGATGGTTTAAGTTAATATATTTAGTTTATCCGCCACGATCCAGATTGAAATCAAAGGGGTTTTGAATTAGTGTTTACGGGTTCTCAACGCTAACTGAAATCCTAATTTACCGCTGCAAAACGAGGGTGATTAGCTAGTTTCCTCATATACCTCCCTGCCTCTCCGTCGCCGACTCCCGCTAACTACCCCTGCATATCGATCCCTCTTTTCCCACCCTTTATACTTCCACTCACCTCCCGCTCCCTATCTATACCTTCTCATACATCTCCCCACCTCTCGACTCAACCTGCTCAGCTCTCTTTCCCACCCACCCCCTGACTTTCTGAGCGGTTAGCCAAAAGTACAAAGGTTCGCTTGTGCCTCCTGGCAGTCTTGTCTCACTGATAATAACCTACCGCTTGCCTCCTGCAGCTTTTAAAGTCTTCATTCCTTTCAACAGTAACATCCTGCCCCTGCGGCTATGTAGAGACTTTTTTTTTGCTATACAAAATGTCACTAAGAGTTATCTACCAAGTCAACCGAATTTTGCCCCCATTGTAAGAAAAAGCCCAGCCTTTCAGCAGCAAAAAAAGACATTTCCTCGGGACATAAAATACCAGTTAACATCTTAGTTTAACGACTGGGTTTATGATAGGAAAATATGAGAAAATAATGGCGGGGTGTTAGAAAAGGCATAAATCACAATCAGATGAATTTCGGGCCACCGTCTGTTGATCATGTGACGATAGGGGCCCTTTCTTTCAGCTGATTGAATATGGGACTTATAACACTTGACAAGATTCGGCGTAGATTGCGGCGGAGGTATTCTCGTTGATAACATCACGATTACTGCCTCTGGAGCAAAGTAAGACAACTCTATGGAAACCGCAGGAGAAAACCCGTGGGGATTATTTTTATTTTGTTTCTTAACAACAGTTGCCGGTCCTGCTTTGTCCATTGTCGCTATCCCACCATGACGCTAACGATAAAATTCCATGCCCCCCCACCTTCCAAAAAAAAAAAAAAAGCTTTAATTGAGTCTTCACACTTGGCTCTTTGTTGGGAATCTCGCGGAACATGAATATTGACCGTTTAGTCCGTTTCGGCACTTTTTTCAATAAAACATATTCTCGCCCCCAAAACTCACATTCACATAGATTTCATATCAGTGGTGTCAAGTCCAATAACTTGTTTTCCTAGGTGATTCGTGGAAGAGAAAAAAAAGGGGGTGGGGGTGGGGGTATAAAGATCTGACTTTTGACGTCATGACCAGTTGTTTATTTGTTCCACCTTTCTTTAAAAAGATAGCTATAATAACAACATTTTTCGTGTCTTAAAATGCTGGTTAATTTTTACTATTCCCATTAAGTACTCGCGTTTTTATTCAATTTCAATAACACGGCGCGGGATGTTATCGAATTGTTGTTATCATTCCAGTACTGAGCGTGTTTTAAACGATTTTTTAAAAAAAAAATTGATATTATTTTAGAGGCATCGACGTCTGCACAAGGTGTCACCCCCTCACGACTTACCCCATAGACCTCCTCCCGAGTCTGTCAATGCCAAATAACGGGACATAAATAAGTTAACAATTAGTTGTCTCAAGTTGTCTCCCCATGTTGTGGTGTCAACTGATGCGGTCCGCATTCCTCATAACGCCATAGTGATTATATTCATTCGTCTCGCTCTTTGTATTTTAAATAGTGCTGCGGAAATTAACGATTAATTTCTCGATTACTCGGTAATTTTTTTATCGATTAAAATTATTGTAATCGATAAAATAACGATTAAGATTAGAGAGAGTTTTGAAACAATTTTTGCGATTTATTATTAATGATTAATAATAGTTTGCTTTTTTTACGAACAAACTTCTCCATTTAAAAATAAAAATTTTTGAAAGTGTAAACTTTAAAATAAGCTCTTTTTATAAGGAAAACGATATAAAAAATATGCATTGTTTTTTTACTTTATTAACAATAACAAAATTTAATTTCATTGACATTATATTGAACTACTATTATTACATTAAAAAAAATGTTAGTTGCCTGTTTTTGTTACTTCCCTTGAAATTTTCAGTTTTATGACGTCATAATCTTATTTTTAGCTTTTATCAAAATTATCGATTGATTATTCGGTAATTTTTCAAAAGTTAACGATCAAATTTTAATTAATCGATAACAGCCCTAATTTTAAACAAATTTTTTATTATTTTTCAAAATTATTTTCTCCGGAGGATAATCTGTATAAAATAGATCTACAAGTCACAAAGAATTTCAGATTTTTTTTTTTAAAAATGAAGAGAAGTCATTTGAAATTAGTAATTCTTAAACTAAACAAAATATGACGTCATATCCTCTCACGCTACATCACACCAAGAATGTTTCAATATAATGCGCACCACGCAACAATCTAATATAAGCTTTCACAAAGTGAAAAAACCCCCATAGATCTACTATCATTCTAGATTACATTATTTACATCAATAATTATGAAGCTAAACAAGACAACTGCTATCTACAAATTGCTGCTAAAATTACGGGAGTCGAACAAAAAGAAATTTTTGAAAGATTTCTGCCCCAACATTGTTCTAAATATTGTTAGCTATCGTTTGGCGTTTTTTTTTTCCAACCCGATTTATGTTATGGTTGGCGAGAAATTGAAAAAGTTCTGCTATTTTTAGTTTTGTTGTTGTTTTTGTTTGGGTTATTTTCCAGGAAATCCAGTAAACTTTTTTCGGTATCTTTTTGGCCCGTGCACATCCTTTGGACCTCCTAAAGATATTTGACCCGAACCCTCTATCTGGTACTTCCTGATTTTCTAATAGTTGAAATACTGAAAACTTACATTACAATAGAAATAGATCTTAACATAAAAGTATCAAAACTATTTTAGAATAGTATAAAGATAGTTGAGTTCACCTATTAAAATCCCAATCGGAACTCACGCTACAAGCGAAAATATCACGGAGAAGGGGCGGGTCTCATTTATTCCAATCAGTAAAGTTACCCAAAGTTTCATGCTTCTACCTACACTGGAAATAGGAGAATTGGTGATTTTTTACTTTTTATATAGCTCATATAAGGAAAAAAAAACTTCAATTGGGCCCCTATCCCGAGGGAGTGATATTTTTTTCGCCTTTTACCATCGCGGGACTGTACTCAACAACGTCCCAAAGTTTCATGCTTCTACCTACACGGGAAGTTGGAGAATTAGTGATGAATGAGTGAGTGAGTGAGTGCTTTCCCTTTTACTAGTACTATTATAGATTAAATTTTCATAAAAATTAACTATTAACCGTATCAGTATAATCACATGTTACAATAGGCTGATTATTGGAGTCATTTCAGTCATTCATGGGGTTTTTAAAAGTTGTTTTTCTTAACATTTGAATGCCATTGACGGTAAAAGTCTAAGAATTTATTTAAAATTTAAAGCATAAAAATGAATCAAATAAATTAAACTTACTTTATAGCTGTTTTAGACACAAGTAGATCTAACACTGTTGGGATAATAACGAAAACGTCACCAGAAGACACTTTCGAATCAAGTCGTTGATGAGATATCAATGAAATTTAGGAACACGAAAACAAAAAAGGGAAACACAAAATGGAAATAAAAGTAGATCAGCTTACCAAAATGGATGACCCATCAAAATCGCGCACGACAAAAGAGTGCCGACATAGAAGCGCCGTGATAAGGGCGCCGACATAAGAGCGCCGACATAAGAACGCAAAGATTGATTGTAGGGGGTTGTCCGCTCTGCGCACATGTCTCTTTCTTATCTTATCTTATCTTATCTTATATGTTACAGACGCTCCTTCTGTACAGAATATTATTGCGTCCTACGTATTTCTATGGTTTTTGTTTAGTCCTTTATTCTTATTAGAGTTTTAAATGATGATAAAGTGTTGGCTTTCCTGGTTTCTTCAGGCAACCCATTCCACGCCCGAATACCGGACGGAAAGAAAGAAAACGTGTATGTTGATGTTCTTTGGACGTGGTGCCGCCAAAACGGGTGACAAACTTTTCCATCTTGTGTATGGAAAGACGCACAATCCCTAGAGAAATACACCAAAGTAAAAAAAAAAAAAAGTAAATAATTTAATGTACCTTTGCTCGCTGACCACAAGGCACATCTCAACGGACCACTATTGGTCCTCGGACCATAGAGTGAGGACCACTGCTCTTATCCGACTGCGACAATTCTGGCTGCATTTATGAATACCAATACCATAGTTGGTGAGTTGAAATTTCTCGAAAATAAAAATTTGACTGTAATTAGGAAAGCAGATGACAGCATTGAAATATAATAATTATTTAATGATAATCATATGCAAGGGGTTGCTTGTAACGGTGCAATTATATCAATGCAATGATTAGTAGTAACATCAGGGTATATTTTTTTATACGTACTGGTGTGATGATTAGAGTTATCTTCATGGTGTACAATCAGTATGTCAAGGTAAGATTCTGTATTTATACACTAACATAGGCTACTTACTATATCAGTATGTCTAGAGTAAGATCTAAATCACGGTTGCGCAACCTTACAACCGCATGCGACCGCGTGCACGAAGAAGTGCGGTCGTGGAAATCTTTTTAAATTATAATAACCTGCGGCCGTCAAATATTTACAATTAGGCAATATATTATGTAAAGTTTTAAACGAAATATCAAATTTTCATTTACACTTGTAAGTACTTGTTATTGCGAAAAAAAATGTGTCTCCAGCAGCTGTAGCGTTAACTGACTTGTTAAGCGCTCATATACAGTGGCGTCGCTGGGGGGCTAGGGGGCGGGCCGCCCCGGGTGACACCATTAGGGGGTGACACCATGAGCTACCGCCCCGGGTGACACCATCCCTAGCGACGCCTCTGCTCATATACATACATTAGTCTATAGCTAATGAGGCCATCCCATGAAGTTTAGCAGCGAAACAAATGAAGCGCGCCGAAACCGTGTGATGCGCACATTCGATGTATTGTGCTTGCTTTGTGTAACCGTGTAACACGTCGGTCAACTTAAGTAGTTTATACAGCTTGTATACGTAGTTAACGTATTATATTATCCGTGCCTCCTTAGTACTCATGCCGATAAAAAGGAAAAGAACATTGCAGAGACAGAGAGCCATTTCATACAGTGTCTAATCTGCTACGATGTTGTGAAAACTGTCAAAATGGACAATTTCAAGCAACATTTCCGCCGACACGCATATTTGAAGCGCTGTTGCTGAAATTCGCAGAACGTTTTTTAGGATTTCGACAAGATCTCAGAAAATATGAGACTCGTCGCTTCTTCACTTTTGGTTGAGAAAGAGAGTGCTCCATTGGATGTTCAAATGGTAATGCTCCAACTAAAAAATGACGTGCAGCTCGTGAAGAAATTCGAGGACAAAAACGATCTACTGGAGACATGAAAAGTAGCTGTGGAGTATCCCAAGCTTTGCAAAATAACGAGAAACACTTTAGTGCTGTTTGGAAGCACTTACATGTGCGAGGCGTCTTTTTCACGAATAAAATATCTCAAGAACAAATATGGAACCCGACTGGTGGACACCAATCTGGTGTCAGGAATACGACTGATGATCTCCCGCGAGTGCACGGACTTTGCGCGACTCTCGGCTATCATCCAAGAGCAAGGCAGCCACTAATTTCTGGACTCTGGACTGCTAAGTTACATGGACAGTGTTAGTGAAGCAGCTTATCACTTATTCAATTATTGTATTCTTAGTGTACTAATGCTGTACGTGTGTGACATGCACGATGTTAGGACTCAATTAGGTTAATATGACAATATTCAATATAGTAGAAATATAAGAACATATCAAATTGAAATGTTTTTGTTTGTAATGAAGCACTGTGTTTGCCTACAATAAATCATGACGACGTCATTGTTATGTCGCGTTGAATATTACAAGAGGTAAATTTTTATAGTGATCATTTCGATCTTCAGTGATAATGTTTTGGCGGCCGTAGCCTTATAAAAAAATTTTATGCAGCCGTCAATGGCCCAAAGGTTACGCACCCCTGATCTAAATAGTTTGTTTCTTGAAGTTGAACAGCATATATCTGACATTGGTGACAAGAAGTTACTGCGGGGAGGAGCACCACCTTATTATTTTCATATTATCAAAATCACGTTTGAGAACCAGACTTGTGTCGATTTATTTTATGTTCTACTATGATCTGTTTGGCAAATAATGATAACTTTATAATTAATCATTCAAACGCGGGGATAAGTAACAACTTACTTAGAAAGATGATATCTTAACTAACCTTGTAGGTACTTTGACAAGAAATATAAATATTGTCATTGAAGTCTAAAACATATAATATCATTTTCAATGTTTAGTTATAAGCTGTCTAAAAACATAAATTTCATCTTTCTATCTTGAACAGAAGTCGAGTTATCATTTTTTTTTTAAAAATTATTTTTTTAATTTATTTTTTTTTTTTGATTATTTTTAAGCCCTTAATATAAAAAACTAAATTAAATTTTACTTTAACAAA
>MUZC01004762.1:17580-29588 GCA_002072015.1 Radix auricularia
CCCCCCCCCCCCCCCCCCTAGGCGCGAGACGTCATTTATGGACGGCTCCTTTCACTGTCTACACACTTCTTAATTATATTACAGTTTAACCCTCTAGGTGTCCGAAAATCATATTTGGCACTCATTTACAAAGGGCCCCCATATCTTAAAGAGCTAAGGGCCTCATCAAGTCAGGTCCTGTGTTTATATCTATTTCCAATATTATTCTATTACCCTGTTATTTCTTTCCTACTCATTGTCGTAGCTAGGGGAGGGTGAGGTGGGGTCCAAATTCAACAGTCCCCTCAGGCCCCCACTTGACGGGGGACCCCAAAGGAGTCTCCCAATTTTTTTACATTAAATATTACGCCAACAATGGGGCCAAGCCCAACTTGTCCCCAAATCCCTACAAATTCCTATCTATGCAACCGTTCCTACTATGTGACGAAAATTTATTAAAATAAAACTTCCTAGTTTGTGATATAGAAATGTTCTCGATGTGTCACATATGTAATCTACTGCTGTGTAGGTTACAGATGTAAAATATTGTTAAACTTTGAAACATTTCCATTTTTAAAAAAATAAAAAATTAGTCGTTACATAAAAATTATAAATTGTAACTTGACGTATAAAAACTACAATAAAATAACCAGCTACCAAAGTGCCAGTTTTGTAATGCTACCTTACAAAAAGTTATTGCGCCCTCGAACACCATGTATTTATGCTATCAAGTCAAGATGCGAAACTCTTACTCCGTCTTTCTCACCCCCCACACCCCCACTATATAGCACATGTATTGAGTCCAAAACGCAGGCTACACACGAGACAGCTCATAGTTTTTTTTCTTAAGTACGAGATTTTTGAAACTTTTAAACTGTATTCATCGAAATAAGCATCAAACATTTAGCGCACGTGACCCGTGGCCCAATCCTCTTGTCCTTACAATAGTGGGAAGTGGGGAGTAATGGGGGAACATTTCCCGACCCCTGGTCACTAGGGCGAAGGGTTTCCTAAGCAGAGGTGGGGGATGCTCGAGTGGGGGTGGAGGGCACATTCATACAAACAAATAAATATTTTAGTCCCCTCGTTTATCGCATAGAGGTCATAAACCCAATAAATCACGAGGACAAGGCGAGTCGAAATATTCTCAAACGCGGCAGAGTCGTAAAATCTTTATCGTTTCGAATATTTAAAGCTAACAATTATTTTTAAAAAGATATGCAAAACTCAAGTTTAAAATAGGATCCAAACATGACATATGTATAACTTACCATTTTTAAAAATAAAAAATAAAGAGAGAGAGAGAGAGAGGGAGGGAGGGAGGGAGAGAATTCATAGTGCGTTTCTTCTGTTCATTCCATTTTTTAAAACTTTTAATATCACCATTTAATATCAACATGTAATATTAAATAAGTCTTTATACTATAGTTTCATTATTTTAAAACGTCTATAAGAGCATGTCTTTTGGTTCCAGCATGACTTTGTCTTTGCATGCAATAACCAAATATTCGCATTCGTATTAAAGATAGACTAGCATGTTAATATTTTCACAAGTAGCTTCCACGTTTGCATTGAGGTGCCATTTTAAAAAAAATAATAATTAAAAAAAAATAACAATGTCCAACTCCAACACCGATACATCTATCACGGTGAGGTTTCTGAGCCCCAAGGATGGGCTATGGTGACAGAAGGGTGTGTGTGTTGGGGGGTGGGGTTGGGGCGTGGGTGACCATCCGAGAAGCTGTTGGTGAGAGACCGTGTCCACAATGGAGGTGTTCATGGGAGGACGGCTTCTCTTTGACACCAAGTGCTGAGGTTCATACAAGACGAGACACTTGATACATCGTGACAATGGGAAACGCCGGCTAACAGGGGTTAACTTGATGGGGATGACGGCGTTAGAGGTACACGATATCAGTGCTTCTCAATCAACACAAGTCGGGTGTTGTTGTTTTTTTTAAAATCTTTTTATATTTTTATTTTTTAAATTTTTTAAAAAATTTTTTTTTTCAAATAAAAGTTAGCGTCTCATTTTCTGTAATGCTTATGGTAGTTATAGCCCGATGGTCAGAAATAATAGTTGCACCCTTAGAACCGTCTCGCGTCTGTCCTATGTAAAATAATATTTGTATATTTTACCTTATGTCATTGAATGAATACTAGAAAGAAACTCAAATAGGTAAAAACTGAATATGAGTGATAAGTTTATTTGATGGTTGCAGTGATTCTTTACTTGTAAGGCCAGAGATCCCGTGAGAGTCACTTGAGATGTTCAGACACGAGACCTTGGAATAGTCCTGAACTTTTAAGAGTTAACAAAACGCTGGTGGCTGCGTTCAATGTTCACGATATCAATGATTCTCAGTCAGAATTTAAACACAGCCTGTCATGTTTTAAGTCATAATTATTAATATTATTATTTTTTGCCATTTAAAAATCTGTTGAATTTTGTTTTTTGAAATTTAAAAAAAAATGTCCTCCACTCGTTTGGCGTTACTTGAAAATGACTTTCATATTTTAAAATAATTAACCATCCTTTACATTACTAAAAAGGAAGAACTTTTAGTCGCGAAAAATTTGCAAAAATTTGAGTTTAAGATATAGATCTAAGACTTTAAAAAATTAATAGTAAATTTTTAAAATAACAAAGAGACACACGTGTGTCTTGACCACGTTTTCGTTTCAGTTTTCGCTGTTTCTTTCAGTCGAAAATGTTACAAAAATATCGATGAAATCATATTATTGAAAATGTTTCAAATGTAAAAAAAAATTATTTTAAATTATTTTTAACAAATATTAAATAAATTGTAAAAAAAAATTTTTGGTTTGGGATGGGGGAGGAGGGTGGGGTGGAATTTTCCTCATTACATATTAGCTGAGAGTTTACTCTGATAATATTTATTTAAAAAAGAACATCTGGATCGAAGTTGAAATCTTTAAATAAGTTTTTTTAAACAAATTTTTTTAATAGAGAGAGATTTGCGACATAAAATTTTGTGGGATTTGTTTGGGGTTGTTAGGATGGGTTGAACAAGTTGGTTGTTGACTATAATTCACTAATGGTAGTGACAATCGGACACAAAGAAGTTCTGACACCCACCACTGTGCTCTGGGGAGAAAAAAATTTATGTTAAAAAAAAATTCAAGCAAATTTAAGAAATGAAGGCTTCCATTTTAATTAAACTTTAAGCTTCCTATCAAGTTTCCCATTTAGCATCCCATCAAGGTTCCCATCAACCTTCCCATTAAGCTGCTCGTTAAGCTTCCCATCAAGCTTCCCATCAAGCTTCCCATCAAGCTTCCCATCAAGCTTCCCATCAAACTTCCCATCAAGCTTCTCATCAAGCTTCCCATCAAGCTTCTCATCAAGCTTCTCATCAAGCTTCCCATCACCGCGCTCTAAGAGCGTGTGCCCAAATTTGAGAACCCCGTGCGTTAAATGCTATTATAAAGACCCATTTCACCGATTACAATCACGGGCAAGGCATTAATAGCCCCATCCATCACCTTAGGAATACATCAAATAAAGATTAAAGTTCCCAGAAATTTCTTTCCACATCTTTTCTAAAGCGAATCATTGAAGGCCTTTACAGCCTGAGAGTGAAAAGAGGCCATCATCGTCACGTGTACCTTTGCCTGCGTTTTATTTGTAATCTGTCGGTTTCATATACAGTTTCTTTTTTTTCTTCTTTCTTTCTTTTCTGTGTATAGAGCTCAGTTGGACTGAGATGTTAGGATCGATGTCAGACACGGCGCAGACGACATTTGATATTGCATAACACAATGCTGAGAATTAAAATTACACAATACACAGAGATGATTATATTAAAAAATTTAAAGCGTAGAAATGTGATATAGAAATTATAGTAACAAACGGTACGTGTATCTTTTGATATAGAAATTGTAACAAACGGTACGTGTATCTTTTGATATAGAAATTGTAACAAACCTTACGTGTATCTTTGATATAGAAATTGTAACAAACGGTACGTGTATATTTGATATAGAAATTGTAACAAACGGTACGTGTATCTTTTGATATAGAAATTGTAACAAACGGTACGTGTATCTTTGATATAGAAATTGTAACAAACGGTACGCGTATCTTTGATATAGAAATTGTAACAAACGGTACGTGTATCTTCTGATATAGAAATTGTAACAAACGGTACGTGTATCTTTTGATATAGAAATTGTAACAAACGGTACGTGTATCTTTTGATATAGAAATTGTAACAAACGGTACGTGTATCTTCTGATATAGAAATTGTAATAAACGGTACGTGTATCTTTTGATATAGAAATTGTAACAAACGGTACGTGTATCTTCTGATATAGAAATTGTAATAAAGGGTACGTGTATCTTCTGATATAGAAATTGTAATAAACGGTACGTGTATCTTTTACGTTTCTAGTTTGAACAAATCCTCCTTATAATATATAAGCTTCTCATCAAGCTTCCCATCACCGCGCTCTAAGAGCGTGTGCCCAAATTTATATATATATATATATANNTATTTAAAATCTCCCCCACCTCTCTCTCTCTCTTGCTCTGTGTCTTCCAAGTCTTTCTCTCTTTCCATCTCTGTGCCTCTCCACAGTCTCTCTCCCTCTTTCTGCCTCCCCCTCTCTCTCTCTAGTTCTCTCTGTCCAAGCTCTTACACCCTTACTTCCACTCAGATTGAAGTTTTCGGAAAACGTACTGTTACTGTAGGCACGAAAGAATACCCACCCCCACACGTATCCACAAAAATATACAATCCTCTTAGTAACATTCAAACCAATGTTTAAACCAGGGGTCTCCAAACTACGACCTTCTGGTCAGATGGGGCCCACGAGGCCCTCTTATCCGGCCCATGGAGACCTTTTAATCTAAAAAGAAGATACTATTTTTACCTGTAGTTTACCACAAAACTGTTTGTAGTCGGCCCCAAACTGTTGTTCGACAGTTAATGAAGTCCTCCGACAGAAAAGTTTGGAGACCCCTGGTCTTAAATAAAGCTGTTACACCCAAGAGAAAGTTTGAATTAGCTGTGAAGAGATTTTTAAAAACAAAACGAAAAAAAAACGACAGTCGCTTATACTTATGGTGATGTACATTATTAACGGAAATATGATATAATACGAACATTTGGAGGGACGTGGGAGGGGGTGATTTGGGGGTCACCATGATCTGGGATTATCATCAAGCCTACGTTACTTGAATGCAAGTACCATCGATAGATGGGAAACTCTTGCATCGCCTCCTTATTTACTTTGCTGGTTGTTTCTTGTCGCAGTTTTTTAATCAGTCGATTTCCTCGGATGACTCATTTTCCACCAACTTTTTGTCTCAGTTTTGAATGGTGAAGACTGGTGATCATTGTCTTTGTGAATAACGAACTGTGCCAAAACACAATTTTGAAATCGACAAGTAGTTTGAAATGTCATTTGAAACTTTATGTAGCCGAGTGGTGGGCTACGTTCGTTTGGGTTTGTTAAGTACTTGACAATTAACAAACAGGTAAAAAGAAATGCAGGTCGTGAGAACTATAGTTTCTATAATAGTTGATTTATTGGTCTATCTTCTAATGTTGACACAGTAGCTGATGTCTAAGTAATTTAACTTTAAGCTAGCAGGCTACACAATATACAGTACTACTACTGCCTATGCCCTATTCTACCTAGGTGCCGGGTGCCGAGTGATTCTCTCGGTGACTCTCTGTGTGATTCTCTGGGTGATTCTCCCCTAACCTAGTTTTCTCCTCCATTATATAGTCCTTGGACCGGAAGATGTTGGTTCCGGTCTAGTGTGGCGAAATTTGGGAGCCCACTGCTATTTGCACGAGAACAGAATCAAAACAAAAGGGACGTTACTCTCCAAGAGTTCAAGGATCAAAGGTCAATAATTAAATATCTTCTTATATGTTACAGACGCTCCTTCTGTACATATGCAATGAACTGCCCGAAAATGAGGCTATCCACTCATGTATAAAATCTCGGCAACAAGAAGACTCTTCCTTTTCCGCCCAAACGTCAATTGAGTGCTAATCGATTTGAGTGTTCAAGCCACTGAACCACATCTCTGGCCATCCTTTGATGCGAGAAAGCCGGCACAATTATTCGTAGTCAGAATCTATGTAAGTTGAAACTCTAACTTATTCCCCTGATATTTGTGAGCGTATTTCACGCCGATATTTAAATATTAATATTCGTGCAATGTCATATTGAAATTGTAGAGACATGTTGACCCAGTTAGCCATAAGCCAGCTGCACGCGACATTGTATTTCTCCTTTCATAACTAAATATGATAACACGCGAACCATCAGATAGATGGATTGAATTGTATTAGTATAACCAGTACTATTATTAACTTTAATATAACTATTATTATATTTAGGTCGTCTTAATTTGTCTTAGGTTATAAAATATTAAATAACCATCAGGCAGATGGATGGAATTATATTGGTGTAACCAATAATATCATTGTATTTATTCCACCATCCACTTACACAATGATAATGAAATATTATTTCCAGTTCATGTTATATATATATNTGTTCATGAAAATGTATTTGATCACCATTTGGCCCCTGGCTCTGAAGGCTCGGCTGCCCAAAAGGTGGATCAAAACAGACGAGAATAGAAACCATCCTCATATATATTATTTCTATCTCAGTCTGGTTTTTAGGCACCTGCCTGTACTGCGAGATAACCTGAACTCCAGACAGCAACTGCCCTAACGAAGTGTCGACATACCTGGATCAGGAGCTGGACTCACCGCTATCCACGCGACTTGCATCTGACCCCCAACCCACGATTGGACCAGGAGCTGGACTCACCGCTATCCACGCAACTTGCATCCAACCCCTACCTCACCCTGCACTGATCGACAGGACCAGAGGAGGACAAATCATCATTACCAGCTTACTCCAAGCGTAACGCTGAAGCCAACCACACAGGTTGTCGCCTACACCTTATAGTTGTAGAAGCCGGTTATTCACGCAATCCGTGATCACCGAAGTCACCTGGAACCATAGGTGAAGCAGCCAACAAGAAGCCAACCGCACTGGTTGATGCCTACACATCACCTGTGTAGAAGCCGGTTATTCACACCATCCGTGATCACCGAATTCACCTGGAACCATAGGTGAAGCAGCCCATAGGACAGAATTGCAGAACCAACCGTTCAAGGAGCGGGGCAGTCCTTCCTAAAAATTTAAGTATTTACCCTATAATTATTATATTGATTGGCTTAAGCCTTATGATGAATTTTGGCCATAACGGAACTTGTTTCCGCTCACTGTAAATATTGTAAAATAAATTATTATTACAATTTCACCATCTTGTTTGTTGATCATCGTATTGTGAGAGATCACTAAAGTATGCTCGTGTAGGCGGGGAGAGAATAAATTAAATAATATACCCCTAGACAACTTGTCAAACCATATCAATATCTTTCTCGCCACATTCTAGTATTGAATATACTCTAGCCGGAAACGTACATTTCCGGTCATTGTTTAGAGGACAGATAACTTTCACCTCCGCCGGAAGCGATGCGTTTCCGGCACCCAAATACACCATTGTGCTGGGCTGATGAGATAGGGGGGTATTGTTAGAGGACTGAGAATTGTCACCTCCGCCGGAAGCGCTCGCTTCCGGCACCCATAAATATTGGAGGCAAAGGTTATCTCACCCACGGTCCCTGTGACAGCATCAGTAACCCAACACTCCAGGCCCCATTCCTCTGCCGGAGTGAACAGAGGGCCCTTTGTTTGGGTGCGTGGTGAGGGGGGAGCAGTTGTGGCGCACCTATGTATGTTTTGGTGGCACACGGCCACATTTATTTAAGGGCTCATTGGCTTTTCTTGCAGAGCACTTACAGGAAGTAATCTTGGCAAAATATAGTGATTAAGGGATAAATGTGCAAACATAAAGTGTCTATCACAGGCTTAATTTTTTTTTAAATCCTGAAATATAATCATGTATGTAATCAAAACTTTTAGGCCCACCTAGTTATTTGGCTATTGAGGATAAATCGACCAAATCTTGAGGAAATATATAGATCAAATAAATTATTTTGAAAGTCTCAACAAACTATCATATACATCAAATAAATTATTTTGAAAGTCTCAACAAACTATATCATCATTTCTAAACACTCGCAAATGTCCTTGAATGGTATTAGAAAATCGTGCACGCACTTTTGGGGGAAAAGGCAACCATGTCCACTTAAAATCCTATCCTTAACCATCCCTAACCCTGGGTGTGTCGTTGGGGCACCATCGCAGACAGTCCGCTGTCCCTTACTTCACGTCATTTGTCTCGGCTACCCTTCTGCAATCGATGAACCAGTCCATTCCTTGATGTCATCCTCCAATCTCTTCTTTTACTGTGCCTTGCATAACTGTCTTTGCGAGACGTACAGATCTTGCAAAGTGTTTATACAGTCTTATTTTCTTTTTCTTGATTGAGGAGGCCCCTTGTATGGACCCATGACAGTAGTTAGTTTATCGCGGACCGCATCATTGGTGATTGCTCCGTGTAAGAATGCTCAATATTTTGTGGAAGCATCTCATTTCTGGTCGTACTTTGGAGGAAATACTCCATGGCAGATATAATAGTTTCTCGTTATACTTATTTTCTGTATTTCTATACAGCACAACAATTAAATAGATGATTTTGCTCATTTTACATAAGATGATTCTTCATTCACAGATTCTTAGCAGTGGTGTAGCTAGGGTTTTGTGGGCCCAGGAGGGGGGGCTTGGCCTCTTTGGGAGGGGGCCATTTCATGGTGGTGGCATAATATTTAATGTAAAAAAAAAATTGGGACACGTCTTTGCACCCCCCTCCTAAGTGGAGCCAGGGGGACTTTCGAATTTGGACCCACTACCCCTCCACTAGCTCCACCACTAATTCTTAGCCATAATGAATCTCCAAAAATAAGTCCTTTTATTATATCTCTCTAGTTTTGTTTAAATTACTTTTTAAATCCTTATAATGTAATAATAAATTAATGTAGGGTGATAAATCATTCAAGAAAGCCTATAAATCACTGTAAGGTGATCAATGTTTCAAAAATTCCAATTATTCATTCTAGGATGTAGATTCTATTTCCTGGATAAAATCTGTAACACAAATATACAGTCTTACTCGGCGATTAAAAAAAAATAGTAAAAAATTTCAGGGTACTGAATAGAATCCTCTGAATTTAAAATCCATTTATCTTTTTCTCGTTAGTCGGAATCTTAGCCGTGATTCCTAAGGGGAATTTTGAATTCAATACCAAATTCTTCTGCCTATGATTTATCAGAGTAATCTTCTCTACTGCGAGTCAATTTTTAATTTATTTTCTTTTCTTTTTAACACTCGACAAATTTTTTTTTTTTAATCAATATATTTTGTTCATAAGTATTTATCCTGATATTGGGAATTATGTATTAGATATATTGGATATTAGGTGTTAGAGCCCCACTTAAAAATGTAAAAATTGATGAAATAATTCGCATGGCTTTTACGACATTAATAGCTAAACGTTATGTCTGCATTAAGTGTCTCTTAGAGGGCACGAGAGTCAAAGATTTCAGACGTCCATTAATTTTTTTTTAAAAATTTGTGTTTTAAATAAATAAATAATGATATTTCTCGCCTCTAGCAGTTATTCTTTCATCAACACCCCCTCCTCCGTTTCTACTTACTGGTGTCCTTTCCTTTACGTCACTCAAGGATTTGATTATTATATCGTTTTTTTGTTGTTGTTGTTTTTTAAATATTCACTAAAATTCTCCGCTAATCTAGTCTTTCGCAAATATTTTTAATACCAAACCCACGTGACATATTTTAAAAATTAATAAAGAAGACCAATGATACGATTGACTCCTATTTGCCAGGTTCTTTCTTTTGAAAATACTCACAAGAAATTAGACCTTGACCTTGGCTTTCAGCGAGACGTTTGTCCTAGCTCTGATTCGCTCTTTATGTAAATATAAAAATTGTTGTTTTTTTTGTTGTTGTTTTTTTTAAAAACTTAACTGTTAAAATCAATACCACGCCAGCCAATCCTCTTTTTTTCCCAGCACAGCAGACGAGAACAAGGCTTTGGAATACCTTTAGGCTCGTCGAAGTGGCGATTGGTGGCGGGTATTAAGGGGGTTCCGGGGTGCTTTTGTCAATACAAAAAACGGGAGCCCAGCCTTAACTGTTGCCCATGAACTCTCCAGACATAGGAAATAGAAAAATAAAATAAGAAAATAAAGCATGTGAAATCGGCGGGAAATTACCACAAAGGCGACGTTGAACAAAAGGGAAAGAAAATGAGAATTTTGAAGAACCTTGACATTCTATGTAACGATCAACAGGCGGATGGGGCGGGTGGGGGTGGGGCAACTTGTGACAGGTGTTTGTGGGGGGGGGGGTTTGACACTCACAAGTGGACTGCAGCATGTTAAACATGTTGCTAGCGTGTGTATGTGGGTGTAATCAACCTTCGCCAGTTCAAGGATCGCACCTATTTTTTGGGGTTAAGCCATCTCACACAGGTGTCAAATGTTTGGTTATTTAATGCATGTTAAAGCATAAGTTAATGTTTGGTTATTTAATACATACGTTATTGATTGATTATTTATTGCGTGTTAAACCATGTGCTATTGATTGATCATTTAATGCGTGTTAAACCATGTGTTATCGATTGATTATATAAATGTATTAAACCATACGTTAATGTATGTTAAACCATAGGTTAATGCCTGGGTTATTTTCGTAAAAGTGCCAATTTTAGCGCACTTGAATGAAATTATGGATGAGTGGGTTTACCATAAAATGGGTGAAGGGTGGGTGGTAGCTTTTATGCACAGTGAACTTAAATTTTGAAACGAATTTCTTTCTCAGTAGATATTATACGGTTAATTTTGTTTACCAATTCATCTAAATAATATGAAACAATTAGAATATCTAAGTAGTTTCAATTTTTTAAAAAAACTCACAGAAACGACTAAAAAAACAAACGAGTAAAATGTCTTTCAATCGGATCATCAAATAAAGAACACAATAAAACAAGACAGGAACCACGAGGGACAGGACATCAAGAGAGGAACCACGAGGGACAGGACATCAAGAGAGGAACCACGAGGGACAGGACATCAAGAGAGGAACCAGGAGGGACAGGACATCAAGAGAGGAACCACGAGGGACAGGACATCAAGTTAATACACGTACCGCAGGAACGTCACCACGTCATTGTTTTCACTTCCGTGGGAGTCACAAAACTATTGTCATAGTACTTGGAAGTTAAGCATACATGAATCTTTAAAACACCTGGGACTTTTGAATCCACAGACCTTTAATATACATAGGGCTCATGAAGACGTGGGATCTCGGAATGGACAAAGTAGTTACGACAAGCAAGTAGTTTCAGATTTCACGCGGCCTTGTTCCGTGTCAAAGGTCATAGCCATTGGCAGATCAAGGCCGACAGAGATCCCAGAAGAGCATAAAATTAATGTTAATAATTTATTAACACCATGTTACATCATTTACTCATGGTGGTTTTAAAAAAAATATTTTTTAAAAAAATCTTTTACAAAATAATTTTAAGATGTTATGCATTTCGGTTTTATTTTTGTGTATTACAGGGTCACTAAAATATGAACCGCGGGCTGAATCCGACCCGCAAAATCATTTAATCAGGCCCGCCGATGGAACGAGAATTTTCTTGATAAAAGGTATGGAACACACGACGTTGCGATTCCAAATGAAACTCCGTCATACAATCTTGAATTTAAAAATTGCTTCTTGAGAAGATGAGATTTTGGTTAAGTCACCATCTCTACGTCCATGCTACCATGCATGTCGTCACAATTTTCACGGCCTGTCATCATATGCCGGCTACCGTCTGGTCATTCTGCTATCACCTGGTCCCGTCGCGGCCTTATCCCTAAATCCAAATTATAAATCTGCCACCGAAGATCTATATCTTGCTGGGAGAGTTTAATAGAAAATCTACACTTACTTTAATATATATATATATAAATATATATATATATATATA
>MUZC01004762.1:42031-53034 GCA_002072015.1 Radix auricularia
CCCCCCCCCCCCCTCCCCCAATGGTATGTCACACTTTCGAACAAAATATATCCTTTTTTTTAACAAAATCATTAAAATATAATATAAAAACCGTGACGTCACACATTGCCGGACCCCCCTCCCCCTGCCACAAACTGTCACCCTCTATCCCCTCTGGATCGTGACGTGCTTTAAGGACGACCCCTAATTAAAGACTGATGTTATGATTCACTGTTTTAAAATTTCAAAAACTGTTAACACAAATCTCTCTTCGTGTGAAATTTCTTGTCTCCCTTGATATTCCTTTTTTTTTTTCCCCTCATTTAAAAAAAAATATATTTTAATGTTTTGTTTTTTTAAAACCTACGTACTACGATTTTATTTGATATTGCCCTCAGAGTTCTCTCGTCATGGAAAATTATCTCTCGAGTTGTTTTAAGTGAGTTTCCGGTTCATTCTTTCATTGCGTCGTTATTCACCGTTATCTGCTAGCACGGAGTGACGCCACGGACAGCTCTGATAGGAGATGTCACATAAATAATCTTTGAATGGAGAGATGGTTCGGTCAGGTCAACACCAAACGTACCAACAAAACTAGAAGTTCTCCACCACCCCCACCCCCTTTCCGTACTAGCGTGATACGTACGACCCCTTCCGTCTGTATAAATTAACGCGATTCATCATTCCGAATTGCAAACCACCCTACATTTCCGCGAGTGCACACCTAATCTTTGATAAGCTAATGAACGCTACACAGTGTCATTCCTGATTGCTCAATCCCTATACATTTTGATGAATGCTAATTCCTTATAATCCTAATGTTTTCGCCTCTTAATTGCGATACTGCCTCGATACTGCCTCGATCAAAACCTCATGAATTAGTTAGTGCTCGTCATTTGTTTAAATATTTTTAAAATGACTTTTTGTTTTTAGAGACCAAAAAATTTCGGAATGAAAAAATGTGGCGTTTAAAGTTTATCAACGATTTATCTCGATGGTCAGCCATCTTTAACCCGTCCCTCACAATAGGAATAACATGTTGTCAAATTTGGCGGGGATGTCTCAATGAAGTATTCTAATGTCGTGCATCATGGGAAGGTTGAGTACAAGGGTTTGACGGCAAATGTGGCCAATTGACACAAATTCGGGACAAAAAGTGTGTGGGGGGGGGGGGGGGAGCGATCAATTTATTAAGACGGCCGCGAGACAAAGGCAGAGTAGCAACAATATCTTCTATCCCACAGGGGGTCTCACGTTATTCTATCGTAAAAATCCTGATATGCGATGTTTTAAGTCTCTTGTGATACATTCTCAGTGGTGTAAATAAGGTATTGCATGTATTCAAGTGAAGGTTGGATTGATTTTGTGAGTGATTGTTTGGCTCAAGGTCGCGTGAGGTACCAGGCAACAATTCCGTGATATACTAAATTTAAATGAATAGATTTTGTATTGACCGCCTGTTACAGTACATGACATTTAACTCTTTCGAGTGTGAAAGTCACATACTTGATAAAGCTACGTCGTCAAGGTGGGTTGACCACATTGTGAGATCCCCTGATATACCATCAGTGACAGCGTCTATTGACACAAGCAAGATGCACCTTTTGTCAAGACCGCTATAAACCCTATTCAACATGTTAAAAGAAAAATACGAACCTTGTTGTGTACATAGACGTTTTCTTAACTACTGACCTTGTGAAAAGAAACTTTGCGCACACTCTACGATAAAACCACTGTTTGGGGAAAGAAATAGGAAAAAGTGGGGGGGGGGTCTTTCAACAGCGGCAATTTTATGTTCCCGTATATTGAGCGGTAGAATTTTTAAATTTTGAGTTTAAGTAGGCTTTGGTGTGAGGGGAGGGGGTGGCTGAAAAAGTCCTGGCAGCGCCTCTAGAATAGCGCCCTTGCCTCCATTGATCCGCTCTTCATTCCATTGTTTTCATTCCCACGGGTCGAGTCTTCAACAGCATGTAAGCCCACGGCAAACATCGCCTGGCTTTATCTGGGGACATTCAACCGACTACAATGGTAACATCTCATTCTAGTGTACGTTAAAGGCATTTTACCACGTCAAAGTTTCAAGTGCATAAATGCGCGAGTTTTATTTTATTTATTTAAAAAAATAATTTTTTCCCCCTAGTTTCTTCGTCCCAGCGGCGAGATCTTTTCAAACTGAACAAACACGGGCCCACGGCACCAATCTCTCACGCTACTATCTACGTCTTATTGTAAAGAATGAGCTTAAGTTGATTCGGAGCTTCATCCCAGTATAGGACGACCAGCAGGTAGAATGCCCCGATTCATAACGTTGCGGCTGATTCCTTTAAGATCCCACAACAATAATCACTCAACTGTAAGTGGGGGTCGAGGTTGGGGGGGGGGGTGGATGGAATAATTCGTTTCGTGGGAAAAATTCCGGAGCATCGGAGTCTGATAGTCAACCGCGATGGATATGAAAATGGAAGCTATATCAGGGTTTATAATAAATAATGATTCACGGGCCACTTTGATATTGAGTGAAGATATTCTAGTTATTAAAACCCACTAAATTAAATGGTTAATTATTGAGTGGAAACTATGTGTTGAGTAACGGGACCAATAAGTGTTTTTGTTTAGTTTTGTTTATTTTTTGTTATAAAAAGAGTTTTTTTTTATATATATGTTACCGGCAAAGTGTGAAATCAGTCATTCTATAGAATGCCTAGGTAATGTATAGAATGCCTGATGGTTTCAGACAAACTGTGAAATGATTGATATTTTATACATTGCCTAGGCATTCTATAGAATGCCGGATTACCTGCCGGCAAAGTATATAACTCTACGCCAGATCAGAATTCACCGTATGTCCAAAGAACTTAATGAGAATTGAAGACGTCCCTGACCACGAAATACCTCTCCGATCTGCAGCTACTTCTCAGTCCACAGGAAGCGGACAAGGATTCGTCAGATGTATGTGCAAGACAAAATGCCAAAATATGAAGTGCCTTTGCGTGAAAAAGAAAGTTAAGTGCAACTCAAAATGTCATTCTAGCCTTCCCTGCTGCAACAAGTAGGCCTTGCCAATTGTGCTTTGTGTTTTACCGGTAACAATATTCTATTAGCATTCTTCTTTAATTCGCGAGATGTATGTGCAACATCAAAGTGCTAAAATATGGAGTGTTTTGTGTGAAGAAGAAAGTTAAGTAAAAAGTGTCATTCCAATCTCAGTTCTACTTTCATTGTTTTCCGGTAAGAATATTCTGTGCTTTATTTCGTATTTTTGTTTTTCCTTTTCAAATGCGTATTAATTAATAAAGGTTTCTCATCTTGTGCCGTTTTAACACTTTGCCTAAACGGTACTGGTCATTCTATATAATGCCTAGGAATTGTATAGAATGCCTAGGAAAAGTATGTAACATCTTCATAAACGACTTCTATTTCACAGTTTGCCTGAAACCATCAGGCATTCTATACATTACCTAGGCATTCTATAGAATACCGGGATTTCACACTTTGCCGGTAACATATACATTGAAATTTTTATTTATTCAGTTCCTCCGTTTTTTTTTTTGTTTTTGACAATAATCTCTGCAAGTAATTTTGTTTTTCTACCTCGTCAAATTTTGGCACCAAAATATTTTTTTAACAGAGTGAAGGGTGGATAGATTTATTTAAGTTAAATCAAGCACCCGTGGACCCCAATATTTGAAGTCGAGGCACCAATCCAGCCCATGGGTTACGGGCCTAAAATCTCTGTCCTACATCTTTCTGAAAAAGGAGACAAAAAAAACTCTTGAACATTCAGACCTAAATTCTTCGAATATTCAAACTGCCACTACACTACACAATGAATACACAATGGAAGACGTTGAATTAATCTAATTATGCTTGTATCGAAGAGATTTTTTTCTTTTGGTTACCACATGCTGAGATAATGCGTTGCGGTATGAAGCCTAAAAGATCTTTGGGTGCAGACTTATTACGAAGAAAAGTTTTGTTATAAGTGAACAAGTTAACACATAAAATAAATTCTTAAGATGTTAAATAGCGTGTAGGATGTAGTTCACATCGAAGATCACTTCCAACCAGAGGCGTCACTAGGGTTGGTGTCACCCGGGGCGGTAGCTCATGGTGTCACCCGGGCGGCAGCGCATGGTGTCACCCGGGGCGGTAGCTCATTGTGTCACCCCCAGTCTTCCAGTGCCAAATAACGGGAATATATAGAATTTTACTGTCTGGTGTCACCCCCCTGATGGTGTCACCCGGGGCGGCCCGCCCCCACCACACCCCCCTAGTGACGCCACTGCTTCCAAAAAATCTTAACTTTTAACTTAAATAATTATTGCATGCTTAAAATGTTTTAATTGTTTTAAAGTTTCAATTTCTTATTTATTTCTTAAATATTTACGCCCTTTTGTTTAAGTAATTGATTCCGAGGGATGCTGCTTTTGAATGGAAATGTGTGCAAGCAGAGGCGTCACTAGGGTTTGTGTCACCCGGGGCGGTAGCTCCTGGTGTCACCCCTTCATGATTTAACCCATAGAACTCCTCCGAGTTTTCCAGTGCCAAATAAAGGGAATATATCGCATTTTAATGTCTGGTGTCACCCCCCTGATGGTGTCACCCGGGGCGGCCCGCCCCCACCGCACCCCCTAGCGACGCCACTGTGTGCAAGTAGTAAACTCCACAGCTAGATCATTAGTTTAGATGTATTAAATAGAGATAATTTTATTGTAATTGTATGGCTAAAACTCTCCTGCCGCCTTGACCCCAGACAGGTCAGCTCACACGGGGATTGGTTGAGAGATAATGAACACAGATATGAAATGGGTTACTGTGGATTTATTGGTTACAGTAGTTACAGTTGTTATAATAGTTATAGTGGTTACAGTGGTTATAATAGTCACAGTGGTTATAATAGTTCTAGTAGTAACAGTGGTTATAATAGTTACAGTGGTTATAATAGTTACAGTGGTTATAATAGTTACAGTAGTAACCGTGATTATAATAGTTACAGTGGTTATAATAGTTACAGTGGTTATAATAGTTACAGTAGTAACCGTGATTATAATAGTTACAGTTGTTATAATAGTTATAGTGGTTACAGTGGTTATAATAGTCACAGTGGTTATAATAGTTCTAGTAGTAACAGTGGTTATAATAGTTACAGTGGTTATAATAGTTACAGTGGTTATAATAGTAACAGTAGTAACCGTGATTATAATAGTTACAGTGGTTATAATAGTCACAGTGGTTATAATAGTTCTAGTAGTAACAGTGGTTATAATAGTTACAGTGGTTATAATAGTTACAGTGGTTATAATAGTTACAGTGGCTACAGTAGTTACATTTGCTACATTTGTTACAGTAGTTTAAGTTGTTACAGTTAAATTGTCTATCATTTCTGGTCGAGGGTTAGGGGCTAAAACTTCATTGATGAAATTGGGTCACAAAAGGAGATAAAATATGAGGACGATATTTAATATTTACACATTTTATGATTTAAGTGCATACAATTTTTTTAAAAACAAGATATGTTATCTTTCAATTTAAAAAAAAAAAAAAAGAAAGGCTTTTTTTTAAAACTTGGAATTAAAATGATTCCATATTTAATGTTTAATTTGGAAGAAAAATATTGACAAATGTCCAAATTTCGTTGAGTCGTTAAACTGTTCTAGCGGTAGTGTTGTTCTCCCAGACTCAGTACAACTTTACTTCTTTTCGCTGAAGGTACTGGCATTTAAACGATTTAAAACTGCAAAATGGAAGGTAGCCCTTATCCCCCCCCCCCCCAAATCCCCGGGGCCCTCAAAGTGGGCTCGACTGCGGCAGGTTATGAATGAACGCGTAACACCATTAAAGATTGAGGTCAGAAAAAAAAACCGTTAGGAACTGCTTCAGGTGTTGTCACGTGACCTCGAGCAGCTGAACTCGCGCCATTCACAACGAAAAAAAAACTGGTGGTTAACTCCCTTGACCTTGTAGGCTACCGGGGTTGGGGGTGCGGACTGCCAGAGTGGGGGAGGACGCGGTATTGTTTGTCCCCGGGAATGTTCTTTGGACAACCTGGCAAGTGAGTACTCGTCTGATGAATGAATGCACTCGACATGTTTAGACGCCGGGGATTTTTTTTAGGAGTGTGCACGAGTGTGCGTTAGAGACGACGAGCCCCCATGTCAGCGACGGTCTCTGAAAGTAAAGGTGAAGGTGGGGGGATCTGACAGCCCCTGATCTGTGTCGTTATATTCTACCCCCCCCCGTCACCTACAGCACCGACTGCGATATGACGACGCTGTTGGCTGTCGGTGCACAACAGTAATGGGGAGGGGAGAGGGAAACAGCTGCTTTCAACCTGAATTTGCCCCCCCCCCCCCACCTCCCGCCATCGTCAGGACAAGACAATTTCCTGCTCTTTAAATTCATCATAAAATAGGTTGCAGGGGTGGTGGTGGTGGCGGCGTATTAATAATAATAATAATAATAATAATAATGCCGCCCTAAAAATGGTAGGGTGAGAAGAAATGAATTTCTAGTCCTTTTCGGAATGTCTAGAAACTTATCGTAATTTGACCCAGATTTTAAAGAATTGTAAAACTTATAAATAATTAAATTATATCATTCAGCTGCTGAGCTGTTGTGTTGTGCTGTGTTCTATTTCAATCGGTCAATTTCCTCATTTTAGCCCTTCCCAAAATTTCACTTTACCTAGTCCATTTTTTATGTTACTTTTTTAAAATATTTTTTTATTTTAAACTTCACACACGCTATAATTTTTCCCAGATAACACCTTTGATTAAGGGGACAATCATAATCTCAAAATGTTAAGGGTAATTATAGTTGTATATAAATGATCTTAACATGTGTATACGATAGTGTGTAGGCCACCTATAATATTTTTTTTTCAGACAGAGGGAATTGCCTGTACGTTGATTTTTTAAGGGTAATACTTCAACTCTAAGCTTTGTAAAACAAAAAAATAATAAAATAAAAAATATATAAAAAATTAAATTAGGACGCAAACATTTTCTGTCTTAGGAAGTAGAAGGATATACAATAATAGATGAGATATAACTGAGCAGCACCATCAGTGTCACTAATTTCCCAAACCCCCTTCAACTTCCCCACCAACACAAGAAGGCATTATACAACAGCCCACCCCCACCCCCATCTGTCCACATTAACACCCTGAGTCCTGGGGTCAATTCCAACCCCACTCAACCAGACGCTACACCCGCCATCCTTAACAATACGACACCCCAACCTTAGACGCCACCCCCTTAGACCTCCTAATACAACCCTCTTCCNGGGTTGGCTGGGGCGGGGCGGGGCGGGGGGGGGTGTCTCACATCCGGCCAGACTCTGCGCCATAAATCATTGGTGTAGCGTTAGAGACCGTGCGACCGATATGAGTGCTAGATGCGAGCAAATATAAAAACTGACAATTACATTAGTGCATGTTTATGTTAGCGTATGTGAGCAGGTCTAGGTCTCTCTTAAATGTGACAGCCGACAAGAAGATGTGATGAAAGCTGAATAGTAATCTATTAGAGGTCTGTCTAATTGCCGAAAAGAATTAATGAACACTGAACACACATACAAAAAGTGTATAAGATACATTTTTATAGTATTGGACCGTCATGCCGCCCCAAAGTTAAGCGCAGCTCCACTATTCCCATGACTTGCCAAGGATTTTTGTGTGAGTAGGGCGGTAAGGGGTGGGGGTGGGTGGGTATAGACTCCGCCTCTATAACCTCAGCTTAAAATGTATTTATTCTTGTTTCAACGTAAATAAATATTTTCAATTAAAAAAAAAAAATAATAACTTTTAAATTTTTAAAATCGTATTTTTAAATTTCACCATTAAATACTAATGGTTCTCTAAAAAAAATGATAATAATAATAACTTCAGTAAATAAAGCTTGTACTTGTACCAACCCAATAACAAAGATAGTTCAAGCAGCTTTTTTTGTGTGTGTAGTTAATCAAATAGAGTAAGAGCGCGAATTGTCAACCAGGCCGCAAAACAGGAAATTGAAATAAATTAAAGCGGCTCTTGTCCCAGTCACCCGTATAATAAACTTCCAGCTTGTCAAAGTGGGTGATATTACAAGCATTCGTCTTGCTTGGTTTATGGAAGTCACCGCCATTTCTATTGACTTGTTGTTGATTGCCAGCCTAGTTACCCTTATGTAGACCGGATATGGTCTTACTATTATTACGTGCTGGATGACGTCATCAAAATATGATTTCTTTTAAAAAGTAACGGAAGTGAACGCCCGCTATCTATTTTGTGATTACTTTAAATTGCTATTTTATCAGCCCCTTGGCGTTGAGTCATTTACCGTTATATTTTTAGCGCATTTTCGAGATGTCGAAATCGCTATTGCCCCCGTTTTGTCCGTCTGTCTGTCATCACCATGATCACAGGATCCATAAGTCCTAGACCCATGATGTATATATGTTTTTGTATGTCCTGACCTGCCATTTGTGCATCAACACTCAGTTACTCGATCCGTTAAAAAACCCCGTTAAAACTACCAAAAAACTTTGCGAATCGAGAGTTAACACTGGCACAGGGAACGGCCGCCATTGCCGGAAGTCGAATAGAGCATTTTTCAAGCATTCAAGAGTGGTGCGAAGGCGTGCAAAAGAATTAGTTGTTTTTTTTAGTTGACGTCATTAGAATATGTGTAAAGGTTTAGAGACTTTTACGTCATCATTTGTGGTGACTTGTAGTTAGATTAAAGAGAAAATAAAAAATTTTAAAATGTAAAGAAATGACTTTTAAATTTAAAAATGTCAGGTATATTCATTACACAAGAAAATTCATAAAAATATGTCTAAAATCTAAACACAATTACTGATAACTACATAATGCTGATATCTAACATAAGTACTGATACATAATACGAAAATGCGCTAACACGTCCTGAGTTCCAAAAGGGACCAGGCTTAACATGATTTTTTTTTNTATATATATATATATATATATAAATTTTTACGTTATCATGAAAAGTTTTCAAGAGAAGTAAAAAAGATATGAAGGGAACAAGGACATATCGATAAATGTATGTACAATTATTGTGAATGAAAAAGTTATGATACAGAGAGGATAACTCGTCTACACCCATATTCACTCCCCTCCCCCAACCACCAAATTCCCTTACACCATATAAAGCGTTATCGCTCAATGTTTGTGGCTAATATCCATAGAGGAAGTGGCATGTCCGCTTTACACCAAGTGCGGTTAGTAGCATGATGACTCGCACTGACTATTTTATGTTTATTGTGCCGAAGAAGGCATTAGCCGATACTTTTACTGTCGTGTTAGTTTAAAAATTAAATAAAGCTCAAATTTTCTGTGCTCATTAAAAAAAAAAAATAATATTTTATTCACTAAATGACCGTTATTTACTGGAGACCATCGGTTCATGCCACTTCTGCATAGGCTTGTCAACGGGTACCCGTTGCCGAGCAATTACCCGGGTAGTAAAATGGCGCTCGGGTACCCGTGAAAATGTTACTGCAATATCTTTACCAGCAGTGTTTGAACTGTGGCTCTTCTGTGTTCAAATTTTGCTTGCGAATAATTTATGAAATTTTAAACTTTTAGTTTCAAGTATATACTGTGAAAGACGTCTTAATTTAAACATGAAAACGCTTAAAAAGAAATAAGTGTTAAACGGAAATAAAACACGGTCCTGACAAACTAAAAGTATACACATTTTTCTCAGGAGCATAAAACAAAAATCTTTTAAGAGAAAAAGTTTTTAGTTCTTTGAATTGTTCAAGCAGTGAAAATAGAACACAACGCCGATAACTACTATTAGCTAGAAAGGGCTAGGAATGACCTTGGCTTTGGCTTTGAAATATGCCGCTCATCTTTGTTACCGATTGAGCGAGCCAATGTTGTTTATCTAATCCCACCCCCACTCATGCGTGTCTACACTCCTATCCCCACCATATTGTAAAAGAAATAAACACCTACTATATTCTGTTTGTTTTTTGTTGTGTTTTTTTTCGTTTTTGTTTTAGTTCTTTCAAATAATTTTTTATTTAAAATCCTATTTTAATCATTGAACAATCTTCACAGTATAAAAAAAATTAATGCTGGGGGATTGGTCCACTAAGTAGGGGCAAGTCCTAAAAAGTTTAGTTAATTAAAACAGTTGTCAGCTACAGCTATGAACTAGAAATAACCCGCCATGTCATCATACTATTAGCGCCCCCCCCCACCCATAAAAATCACCTTAGCACCCCTCTGATCATTGTTTTGACACCACTGTACTACAGTAGTATTTCAATGTCATCATTTTCCCATCGTTAACTCATTACTTCAAAATTTGCATTTCCACAATAAACAAAGCATTAAAAGGCTATCGGTAGTAATAGCGGGCATAATGGCAAACATTTTGAGGCATTTCGAACGGTTAAACTGGGTAACCGTTTAAATTTTGGACGGGTACCCGGGCAGCATTTTTCAACAATATTGACAGCCCTACTTCTGCAATGACTGTTCTGTATAGAAGCAGTGTCTGTAACATTTCAGATAAGAAGTATCACAATGATTTTAAACCAACCAGTAGAAGATATTTATTATTTATGTAGTGAAAATAAATTCTGTGTAAGTTTAAGTATCCACTGGTCTATTATTTATAAGTAATGCAGCCTCTGTCAATAGAGCCTTATAAATGCATGAACCGATCCATAAATTCACGTTATCCATGAATACTTCCATCCCTCACGTCCATATTATTTTAATGCAAGCATTTTATTTTCTAATGTGTCCAGATATTTATATCTCCATAGCTATGAATTACCAACCAATCATTCATTTCTCTTCAGTTGTGGATAGGTGGCGTAGGTAGGACCTATTCCTCGTTTTATCCCCAGGCACTCTCCCCCCAAAACCCCACCCACACAGACAAACCACCATTTGGAAGAAACATGTCTGCTGACATCTTGTCTCCCTTGATTGTGTTAATCTTACAGGTGGTTTATGACCGGCTACCCACCCCCACCCACCTCGCCGCGGTAATCTTATT
>MUZC01004762.1:57463-69293 GCA_002072015.1 Radix auricularia
ATGGGAGGACGGCTGAGATGGTCGATGGGAGGACGGATGAGATGGTCGATGGGAGGATGGCTGAGATGGTCGATGGGAGGATGGCTGAGATGGTCAATGGGAGGACGGCTGAGATGGTCGATGGGAGGACGGCTGAGATGGTCAGTGGCAGTTTCGCCATTAAGAATCCATTGTTTGTCAAGTCTAAGTCAGAGGAAAGCCAACCGCTTAAAGAAAAAGGTAATGACTTTTATGTTATGTAACAACAAGAACACAATAACATAACGCTTTTCATTCGTAATTTGTTCAGGGCACTGTGACACTAATTTAAAAAAGCATATCTATCCAGTTAAATTATATGGTTATAGTTGTGGTCATTATGGGGAAGAGGTGCTCCATTACCACAAATTCTTTTATTACTTTACATAACTGCCTGGTAACTTTGGTCTTTCCCTGCTTTCCCTTTCAGAGAGGCCACAGCAGAAGTCAGGGGACAAATTCAAATGCCAGGTATGCCACAAGGAGTTCGACCTGCAGCGCCACCTGAGCAGACACCTGGCGTGTCACAGCGAGTACAAGCGGTACCTGTGCCGTGTGTGTAACAAGGGATTCAACGACACATTTGATCTGAAACGACACATAAGGACACACACAGGTGAGCCTTGATAACAGAGCACAGCCTTTAGGGACACGGTCTTGGCGGAAAAGCTCTTGCGAAAGGGACCCACCTGCCCCAGTGTTGTCTTTCATCATCATCACGATCGCCTATCGCACCGTCTCTCCAGGCCTCCCGGTCTTGAGCGAGTCGCTCCAGCTGTGCCAACTCTTTTTGGTGTCTGCCTCCAGTTCCCTTCTCCAAGCCATTCTGGGTTGACCTATTTTTCTCTTGCATGTGGGGGTTCCAAGTTAGGTCTTGTCTCGTGGTACTGGACGCGGGCTTTCTTTCAGAGGGTGTGACAAATAAATCCATCTCCATCTGTGCTGGCTGATTAACTTTTCCACTGTTACTTGCTGTGTGCGCTGCCAGAGGTCCTCGATGATGATGGTGTATTTAAATAGTTTTAAACTATTTAAAACTATTTAAAGGCTCAAAAATCATTTTAAAACAAATTATCTCTATTGAGTCATAGCTTTATGGTGGAAAGGTGGTTTTATTAGAGTTGAATCTTGGTGTATGTAGTTTGGGCATTTTTTTGTGTGAATGACGGTGATTAGTCAGGCCACTTTATGGGTAAACGTTTCAAGTTTTATGGTTAATTTTCTTAAAATCACCTAAAATATCATCATATATCTCTCTGTCAGGTGTTCGACCGTACAGGTGTGCGACCTGCGAAAAATCCTTCACCCAGAGGTGTTCCTTGGAGTCTCACTCTCGGAAAGTGCACGGCATCACTCTGCAGTACGCCCATAAACAGCGGCGCCGGAAGCTGTATGTCTGCGAGGATTGTGGGAATACCACCGAGGACCCGTCTCATCATTTCCTGCACATCAAAACTACGCACCCGTCCAGCGCCGTGCTGCACAAGTTTTACGACAAGAGGCAGTTCAAATTCTCAGACGGTACTGTTCCGAAATTATTGTACGCAGAGCTGGAACTGTCTCGCTCCCCGACAGATGAAGGTCAACTCGGTGACAATTCAAGGGAAAGAAGGATGTCATGAGATTGCTGCTAGAGACAATAACAATTATTATTTAAATACCTCATGGTGCTGAGAAACAGTTTTGAAGTTCAAGTTTGGTCCCGACCCGGGTCGGTGTGACATGGAAAGCGCTATCGATGTGAGGTGACAGAGCTATAGCTACCCCAGACCAGATAGATTTAATGAGACAGAGTCTTAGATACGTCAGACCAGATAGATTTAATGAGACTGGGCCTAGATACGTCAGACCAGATAGATTCAATCAGACAGAGACTTAGATACGTCAGACCAGATAGATTTAATTAGACAGAGACTTAGATACGTCAGACCAGATAGATTTAATGAGACAGATTCTTAGATACGTCAGACCAGATAGATTTAATTAGACAGAGACTTAGATACGTCAGACCAGATAGATTTAATTAGACAGAGTCTTATAGCTACGCTTTAAACCAGGGTTTTCCCCCTGTGTGTTAGGTCGCTGTAGTGTGTCACCTGCCAAGTGTGGGTGTGTCACCTGCCAAGTGTAGGTGTGTCACCTGCCAAGTGTCGGTGTGTCACCTGCCAAGTGTAGGTGTGTCACCTGCCAAGTGTATAGGTGTGTCACCTGCCAAGTGTGGGTGTGTCACCTGCCAAGTGTGGGTGTGTCACCTGTCAAGTATAGGTGTGTCACCTGCCAAGTGTATAGGTGTGTCGTGTGTCACCTGCCAAGTGTGGGTGTGTCACCTGCCAAGTGTAGGTGTGTCACGCATTGGCAAAAGTTATTCAAATAGTAAATTATCCTTGTTTGATAAATAAGAAATATTAAACTTCCTGAAATGTACACAAAGTATTATATAATTATAAATTTTAAAATCCTCTTTTTACATCGTTCCCCTTTCTGAAATTAAAAGATAATCTAAAACATTGAACTCTTATAATATTTTTTTTACAGCGGAGACTTCAATTTATAATTATTTTTCGCACCACCCGATGCACGCCTTGTATTAAAATATAAGATCAAACAATGACGTCATAGCGTTACACATCCAATGCGTGACTTGGGCTATTATATTTTATATAACACGAAGTTTGCTCATATTACTCATATAGATCTAGATCTATGCATTTTGATCTGTAGATTAGATCTACACTGAAAAAATATGTATAAATGCTAGATATGTGTATACAAATCGAAATGTGTTTACACCGTATAAATGTGTATGCATTCCAGAAATTTGTATACGCCCCGAAATGTGCAAACACCATAGAAATGTGTATCTCACAAGATGTATATAAAACCATACAACGCTTTTATTGGCTTTATTAAGGTGGACAGTCACATTGTTAGGGTGGACAGTCACATCGGTAGGGTGGACAGTCACATTGTTAGGGTGGACAGTCACATTGTTATGGTGGACAGTCACATTGTTAGGGTGGACAGTCACATTCTTAGGTTGGACAGTCACATTGTTAGGGTGGACAGTCACATTGTTAGGGTGGACAGTCACATTGTTACGATGAACTTTGATGGACATTTGTTCTGTAAAATAACATTTTAAAAAACATGCTCTTTGATTTGGATTATATATATTAAAAAAAATAATAATAGAAATAATTGCATTATGTACATTATCTTGTTACCATAAATGTATGAAGCTGTTGAAAATAGTTATCCCATCCCTGTTTATGTTGTGTATACACATGCAATAATGCCGTGGTTATATATATATATTATTTGTTGACATTCTGCTGTGATAAAAGCCTTATTCCAAATAATTAAACATGCAACTGTTACAAATAGAAGAAGACATATGTAAAAAATTAATAAACTATCTTTTTAAAAAATAAATAAATATTAAAAAAATCCATTTTTTGTGCTTTTTGTCCTGAAGTAATTGGTGTCTATTTTTTGTTGTCTTATAGCATTTGGTACCTGCTTTCTATGTCTTCAAACAATTTATGACATAATTTAAATGTCTATATACATATAATGTGAAATATTTATTTGGGATTATCTCACCAGTCGCCACTTGCAAAGATTTTAGACGAAAGGAAATTGCAAGAAACCAATGTGGGTTTTTTTTAAAAAAAAGTTTCAATGAAATCGGATAATAAACATAATATTTAAATAGCTTACATAAGAAAGAAAGCGCCATTAAAGGGACCCGTTCCCCAATTAGTGATAGTTTTAAATAATACTGCCTTTGTACTCAAAAACATCCCAAAGTATTACTGCGATCGGTTGAATATATTTCTTAAGGGTATATCAGAAAATAACGGTAACCAACCCACATGATGTTAAGATTATGATGGCTATTTGTGTTACTTTTAGTCCAGACCTTGTAAAATCTTATTTGGAATATTTAAAATATTTTAATATGGGCCGTCAACTATTTATGTATTAAGTTTGGTCAAAATACCTCCCTTTACCAAGAAGCCAACCTTTTAAAAAATGCTTATAGAGCTCATTTAAGGAAAAAAAATCATGTTAAGCCTGGTCCCTTTTTGGACTCAGGACGTGTTAGCGCATTTTCGTATTATGTATCAGTACTTATGTTAGATATCAGCATTATGTAGTTATCAGTAATTGTGTTTAGATTTTAGACACATTTTTATGAATTTTTAGGAACTCTTGTGTGTTGGTGGTGGTAGGAACTCTTGTGTGTTGGCGGTGGTAGGAACTCTTGTGTGTTGGTGGTGGTAGGAATTCTTGTGTGTTGGAGGTCATGGTAGGAACTCTTGTGATATACATCATGGGTCTAGGACTTTCATACTTCCAGGAGCTCTGCTGCCACTACAAGAGGTCGGATCGAGTAACTGAGTGTTGATGCACAAATGGCAGGTCAGGACATACAAAAAACATATATACATCATGGGTCTAGGACTTATGGATGCTGAGATCTAGGGTGATGACAGACGGACAGACGGACAAAACGGATACAATAGCGCATTTTGACTTCTCGAAAATGCGCTAAAGAACGTTTCGGGACTCGTCATGAGTCTTAGTTTTTTTTTTTAATGACAAAACCTTTTGCGGGTGTGTACTCAACAGTGTTCCAAAGTTTCATGGCGGATGAATAAACAGGCCTCGAAGGAATGGACATTAATAGTTCAATGCCATATGCAAGTTAACAATAAACCATCAAGTTTTCATGTATCAAATTTGGTCAAATTCCCTCCATTAGCCTAAAAGCAAACGACATGTGTACCATCTATAAAAAGCTCATATTAGGAAAAAAAGACAGTTTGGACCCTCATAGGCTTCTTAATATTTTTTTTATAAAAAATGTTAATGCTAAAAATCGTTGTTGAAGTGTATTTAACAAATTCCTAAAGTTTATTAACGATAGGATAAATAAAATAATATGCATATAGCATAAACATTTAACTAAGGTCCACTTTAAAGACTCTGGGGCCCAATGGGTTATACATATAAAGTTCCCAACGCCTGTTCATTTCACTACGGATCATGATGGATATATTAGTCAATATTTGTCTATTTCCTGTAAAATCGTGTTAAGAACGAAAACTTAAACACTTATGACAAATATGATGGGGCCCAACAGAAATGTACTTTTTGAGTTCAACACCCTATAGTATTATAATACGGGCCTCCAATTTTTAAGTACCTATAGGTTGATCAAGATCCATACATTTTCCCAACTATAGCTAATCTTTAGAGGATTTGTTTTACTGAACTGAACTGAACTGTACCTTAACCCGACGCCGGGTCGTTGGGGCAACATTTTGAGCTGCACACTATTGCATGCCATGTGTCACGGTTCTGAGTTGCCTTCCCGGAGTCGCTAAATGACAGGCCGGTCCACTCTTTAATATTGTCCTCCCAACTCTTCCTTGGTCTGCCTCTTTTTCTGCTTCCCTGGACTGTGCCATGCAATATCGTCTTTGAGAGACCTCCAAATCTTGTCACGTGTCCGTACCATCGTAATTTCCTCTTTCTAATTGAGGTGAGAAGGTCCTCGTAAGGGCCAATGACAGCACTTATTTTTTCGCGGACCGCTTCGTTCGTGATGTGCGCAATGTAGGAGATGTTTAGTAACTTTCGAAAACATTTTATCTCTAGCGCATTAATTCATCTTTGGAGGTCTGCTGTGAGCGTCCAAGCCTCACAACCATACAGGAAGACTGACATCGCCAAAGAGCGCATTAGTCGAATCTTTGATCTCAGGGAGAGCTCCTTGCTTTGCCAGATGTGTTTAAGTTTGCTTAATGCTGCAGTTGTTTGGGGCCATTCTGACAAGAATTTATGGCTTTGAGCCTTCACCGGATATTTTAGCTCCTAGATATTGAAAGGTAGGGACCTCCTCGAGTTTTTGCTCGTTTATTCGAATTTCATGCTAGAAAACCATGTCGGAACGGTCAGCATCGGAGGGAGAACTATAACTAACTTACGCTTCGCCGATGACATAGACGGCCTAACTGGCAGCGAGGACGAACTAAGAGAATTCTTTGCGAAGCTAGAAAAGACAACAAAGGGCTAAGCAGTGGCGTAGCGAGGGGGGCAGGGGGGGCGAATGCCCCCGGGCGCCACGTTAGGGGGGCGCCAAAATGAGTATTAAAACTCATTATTTAATTTCATTTTAATGTTAACTAATGTATCCCAAATACGTTTGCGAGATTGAATATTGGAGCTCCGAACATATCTTTATAACAAAACAGTTGTTAAACATGATTTAGGCGCCCCCATAGAGCGTTAAGGGGCGCCATTCTACTAATAAATAAATGACACATCCTAATGTAGGATTGCTGATGTGGTTTTTTTTAAATTTAAAAAACTGTGAGTTGATGGTAATGAGCAGTAAGAGACCAATACGATTCTTTTAATAGAGCTACCAGAGAGGACACTAAAAGCAACCAAAATTACCAAGACAAGAAAAAGGAGTGGCTTAAAGCAGTGGTTCTCACCCTGTGGTCCGCGAAGATTTGCCAGGTGGTCCGTGAGAGAAGCATGAAATTTACGCCGTGTAGGATTAATCGAGATAGACTAGCAAGTAAAAGAATTAACGCAGACTTAAATATATTTCTGATCTGGTCATAATGGTTTTTAATTTTATCAAGCTCGTCAATTAAATTCTCGTCTCTTTGATTTCTTATGCTCGAATATGAATCTTGAACGTTAACAGTTACTAATGTATACTGAAGTTCGCTGGTTATCTGACTGTTTTAATTACGCGATGACGTAAGAGATTTTCATGTAGAAATAACTCAAAGCTTGTTGCTTGTTTGAACCATGGCTAATGGGTTGCTGTTCTGGCTTACTTGGCTGAAATTTTTGAAAAGCTCAATAAACTTAATTCCACTCGGCAAGGAAAGCAGATACATTATATGACTCTCAGTGACATAATTTCTGCTTTTACGAAAAAGCTTGATCTTTGAAAAAAAAATTATTTCAAGGTAACTTTGAGATGTTTGATAAATTGTACGAAATCACCGAAAAACCGGAAAATGCAGAAATAATTTTTAGTAGTGGCCCGTAGTTAAGGCACATATTTTTCAAGTGGTCCTGGAATCTCAAAAGGTTGAAAACCACTGGCTAACAGAATAGTTAATACGCGTCCCTTTGCTGCATGTTGTGACTCTTTAAAAAAGATAAATCGTAGGATCAACTGTTAGAAAAAACACCAACAAAATGCCCGAGAAAATCTAGGTTTAGTATCTTATTTATCACCTGAAATCCAAAATGAATTTATCCACCTACTTACATCGACTGTAAGGAATCAGCTGTTGAGTGAAATAAGAAAACACAAGTACTACGGTATCTTACTTGACTCCAATCGACCTAGGACACCGGAAAAGCTTTCTCAAGTCATCAGATTTGTGGATGTGGATTTACAAACTAAAAAGTAACTATCAAAGAATCATTTTCAGATTTTGCAAAGATACATTCCAAAGACGCAAAAAGCCTTGAAATAGTTATCGTAGAGAAACTGGAATCTAATAGCATACCACTATCCGACGGTCGGTCACGATGTTATGACAATGCTTCTGTAATGACCGTGAATGTTTCCGGCCTTCAACAGCGAAAATGTGATAGAAATCAAAAAGCATTATTCATCAACTGTGGCAACCACAGCTTAAAATTTAGCAAGAGTGCACTTAACTAAACATGATCCAGTTGTTATCGCGTTTTTGGAACAGTTAAAAGTATAGATTTATGTTTTCTCCCTTTCAACAACTCGTTGGGAAAAAATTAAAAAAAGAGTTTTGCCAATCACAATGAAGAGGGAGTCTGAAACACGTTGGATTGCACTATCAGAAGCTGTTATAGCAATTTATGAAGGACTAGATGACATGGCAGGGCTGTTTGAAAAATTATCAGAACATACAAATATGACGCCTGACACCCGAAGTGATGCAGAAGCTTTGCTGGTAGGTATATAAAAACTTTAACTTCCTAGATTTTAAACATTTCTGGAACATCATACTTGATAAAATTGATAGTGTCCAGAAACGGTTCCAGAATCCTACTGTGAGTTTCAAGGAAGCTTTATCTGATCTTGAATCGCTTGAGCAAGAAATTGTCAACATTCGTGTTAATTTGAGCCATGTTGCGGTAGACAATGGGAAAAAAGATGCACAACTTGGAGAATCGAGGTTGACAGAAGATTAGACGACATCGGAGGATGCCTTCGAAAATTAAAAAGAGATGCAGAACTTTCTCCATAAGAAGAAATTGCACAGCGAAATTGATAAACCCCAACAGGAGATATCAATACGGATTTTACGTCTTAAACAACCTAAACAACAAATTTGGATTTTTACTAGTTACTAGACGTCAAATCTCTTCTTGCTGAAACAAAAGTCGATACGCTTCGTTATAATTGCTTAGATTTTGCTAATTTCTACGAATTTTGAACATGAAATCAAATACTAAAAAAGATGCTCAGTACCCGGACTGAAGTTCTACCGGAAACTACTTTGGATCTTCTCGATTTTATTGTTTCATATGGAGATGACGTATTTCCGAATCTGCGCATTTCACTTCAAATACTTCTAAAAATTGCTGTTTCAACTAAAAGCTGTGAGCGGTCCTTCAGCAAAGTAAACCTTATTTTGTCTTAATTACGTGCTTCAATGGATCAAGATCTTCTGGATGATCTTGGACTCCTTAGCATCGAAAGAGAACACTTGAGAATATCAATTTTAACAGCGAGATTGATGACATTCAAATCAAGGAAGATCCATTTATTTTAGATTATGTCTATTCGAGTCATGTATAATTAGTAGAGTATTTTTTTTTCTGTATAAGTCTGTATTGTATTTCATTAAAATATCATTTGCTTCAAAAAATGAACCATATAAACCGTACAATTTCAAATTTTTCTAGGGGGCTCAGTGGGCCCCCAGAATTGTTCGGTCCGTCAAGGGGCGCAGAATATGTGTCTTGCCCCCGGGCGCACATGACCCTAGCTACGCCACTGGGGCTAAGGCATGGAAATCAATGCAGAGAAGACCATGGTCATGGCAAACAGTAAATTCACAAGTGAAATTCGGATTTGTCTTAAGGCTCATAAAAATATTTCTTAAAAAAATTATTATTTTAAAAAAAAAAAAAAAAAAAAAAAAAAAGAATCGTTGGGCCCCCATAACCCAATGAACAAAATGGGGGGGGGCGAGACGGCAATCAGGCTTATAAATTAGTAAATGAAAACCACGTATACAAGGTATGAGATAGCGTAACAGGCCGTAACAAAACATTGAACGTTCAGGTAAGGAGCTTTCCTCAACGAACAAACAATACACAAATAAAAACGAAAAGAAATGAAAAATAAAATAAAAACTTTGCTGAAAATGACTTTAAATGGCTTACATGATGACCTAATGAGTAATGTTGACCAATTGTGATGACCTAGTAAGTAATGTTGACCAATTGTGATGACCTAGTAAGTAATGTTGACCAATGATGAGGTCCTAATGAGTAATGTTGACCAATAGTGATGTCCTAGTGAGTAATGTTGACCAATTGTGATGACCTAGTAAGTAATGTTGACCAATGATGACGTCCTAGTGAGTAATGTTGACCAATGATGACGTCCTAGTGAGTAATGTTGACCAATTGTGATGACCTAGTAAGTAATGTTGACCAATGATGACGTCCTAGTAAGTAATGTTGACCAATAGTGATGTCCTAGTGAGTAATGTTGACCAATAATGATGTCCTAGTGAGTAATGTTGACCAGTAATGATGTCCTAGTGAGTATTGTTGACCAGAAGTGATGTCCTAGTGAGTAATGTTGACCAATGATGACGTCCTAGTGAGTAATGTTGATCAATAATGATGTCATAGTGAGTATTGTTGACCAGAAGTGATGTCCTGGTGAGTAATGTTGACCAATGATGACGTCCTAGTGAGTAATGTTGATCAATAATGATGTCCTAGTGAGTATTGTTGACCAGAAGTGATGTCCAAGTGAGTAATGTTGACTATTGATGATGTCCTAGTGAGTAATGTTGACCAATGATGATGTCCTAGTGAGTAATGTTGACGAGAAGTGATGTCCTAGTGAGTAATGTTGACTGATGATGTCCTAGTGAGTAATGTTGACGAGAAGTGATGTCCTAGTGAGTAATGTTGACCAGAAGTGATGTCATATCTTGACTAGAAATGATACGGATATGACAGAGGGTGGACACTATGATATGATGGAAGGTGGATATTAGCATATGACAGAATTAGGACATTATGATATGACAGAAGGTGGATATTATGATATGACAGAAGGTGGACATTATGATATGACAGAAGGTGGACATTATGATATGACAGAAGGTGGACATTATGATATGACAGAAGGTGGACATTATGATATGATAGAAGGTGGAATTTAGCATATGACAGAATTAGGACATTATGATATGACAGAAGGTGGATATTAGCATATGACAGAATTAGGACATTATGATATGACAGAAGGTGGACATGATATGACAGAAGGTGGACATTATGATGTGACAGAAGGTGGACATTAGCATATGACAGAATTAGGACATTAGGATATCACAGAAGGTGGACATTATGATATGACAGAAGGTGGACATTATGATATGACAGAAGGTGGACATTATGATATGATAGAAGGTGGAATTTAGCATATGACAGAATTAGGACATTATGATATGACAGAAGATGGACATTATGATATGACAGAAGGTGGACATGGTATGACAGAAGGTGGACATTATGATGTGACAGAAGGTGGACATTAGCATATGACAGAATTAGGACATTATGATATGACATAAGGTGGACATGATATGACAGACGGTGGATATTAAGAAATGACAGATTGTGCATGCTACGATATGACAGAAGGCAGATATTATGTTAAAACAGAAGGTAGTCATTGTTCTATGACTGAACAAAGCCATTTTGATGTGACGAATGCTTGCAAACATTACATACAGGGAGTGACTATATGTTGTAAGAGAAGAGAGCTAACGTTATTTAACTGCACACTCATCACAAAGATGATATTTCAAGGAAAATGTTAAAATAAGGTAAAAGGTGCTCCATTCTGTTGTGTCACTTCCCTGATAGCGACCCCATAAAACAATTCACACGACCCCAAACAAACGTCACACGACCTCAGACAACAAGTCACACGACCCCAGACAAGAAGTCACACAACCCCAGACAACAAGTCACACGACCCCAGACAACAAGTCACACGACCCCAGACAACAAGTCACATGACCCCAGACAACAAGTCACACGACCTCAGATAACAAGTCACACGACCCCAGACAAGAAGTCACATAACCCCAGACAACAAGTCACACGACCCCAGACAACAAGTCACACGACCCCAGACAAGAAGTCACACAACCCCAGACAAGTCACACGACCCCAGACAACAAGTCACACGACCCCAGACAACAAGTCACACGACTCCAGACAACAAGTCACACGACCCCAGACAACAAGTCACATGACCTCTGACAACAAGTCACATGACCCCAGACAACAAGTCACACGACCCCAGACAACAAGTTACACGACCCTAGACAACAAGTCACACGACCCCAGACAACAAGTCACACGACCCCAGACAACAAGTCACACGACCCCAGACAACAAGTCACACGACCCCAGACAAGAAGTCACACAACCCCAGACAAGTCACACGACCCAAGACAAGAAGTCACACAACCCCAGACAAGTCACACGACCCCAGACAACAAGTCACACGACCCCAGACAACAAGTCC
>MUZC01004762.1:69701-79819 GCA_002072015.1 Radix auricularia
CCCAGACAACAAGTCACACGATCCCAGACAACAAGTCACACGATCCCAGACAACAAGTCAAACGACCCCCAGATCAAAACTTCTTTTTTTGTTTTGTTTCTTTAAACTAATGTAAGATGGGGCCCAATATTTCCCTTGGAGTCATCCGCTTTTTACTTTGTCGCTATGGCTTTTAGGCTGAATAATGAACATCTTTATGTGGGATTTAATAATTTGAGTCAGAAACTCATGCATGTCTATACTTCAGATAAGATAATATTATAAATGCTATATAAAGTTTCCAATGTTATTAACATCCTTCTATTAATATATATATATATATATATATATAAAGTTTTTGAAATATAAGAGTGCTCTATGCAGAAATAACGGTATTACGTATCGAATTCTCCCCTCTGTCGAACTCAAGTTATTTCCACGGCCCAAGTAAAGTGTTAATTTAATTATTTTTTATTTTGTATAGCATAACTCTAACACATTAAACATGCATGAAAGGTTTTCAGATTAAGAAACTGTATAAACACTCAAGCTATTTATCTTTTTTTTTTCTTCTAAAAAAATGTTATTTAAAAAGAACTCGAAAGAGTCGGCAAAAATACATCAACAGGACATTTCAAACACATCTCCGCGGTTGTTGGTGGTGTAAGGAGATACGAGGACGTCGTGGCCACAATCCGTTGGAAAGCAGCACGCTGTCCAATCCCGTTACCTCGGTAAGTCTGACATCTACCTGACATTTTCTTATGGTAATGTCTCCATCAGACCGGAACCCGAGACCGGTTCTCCGATGAATATCTTCCCATAAAATTAGTAAGAAATAACCAGGAGACTCCATTCCTTGTTTTTGTGGGGTTGGGATGGGATGGGGTGGGTGGGGGAGGAAATGTAACGGATGTCTTGAAAGCCAGCCACCGTGGGAAAGTCTGGCAAAAAGCGGAATGGTTTTTTTGTAATACAATTTTTTTTTTTTAATCTAGAATAGGATGTTTGCCCATTTATCTGGAGTAGTCCTGTCGACATATAAATCTAGAATAAGATGTTTTTGCCCATTTATCTGGAGTAGTGCTGCCTACATATAAATCTAGAATAGGATGTTTGCCCCTTTTATCTGGAGTAGTCCTGCCTACATATAAATCTAGAATAGGATGTTTGCCCATTTATCTGGAGTAGTCCTGTCGACATATAAATCTAGAATAGGATGTTTGCCCATTTAACTGGAGTAGTCTTGCCTACATATAAATCTAGAATAGGATGTTTGCCCATTTATCTGGAGTAGTCCTGTCGACATATAAATCTAGAATAGGATGTTTGCCCATTTATCTGGAGTAGTCCCGCCTAAATATAAATCTAGAATAGGATGTTTGCCCATTTATCTGGAGTAGTCCTGCCTACATATAAATCTAGAATAGGATGTTTGCCCATTTATCTGGAGTAATCCCGCCTAAATATAAATCTAGAATAGGATGTTTGCCCATTTATCTGGAATAGTCCTGCCTACATATAAATCTAGAATAGGATGTTTGCCCATTTATCTGGAATAGTCCTGCCTACATATAAATCTAGAATAGGATGTTTGCCCATTTAACTTGAGTAGTCCTGCCTACATATACATATTTGAATAATGAGATAATAATCACCAATATTTAAAAAGAGACGCATTTAATTTTGTATCTACGGATGTCCGATAAAGCTTGTCAACCCTTCCAAGTATTGGCCATTTCCGTAGTAATCCTCAATTCATCGCATGCCCCTTTCCCCATAAAACTATGACAATGTACATCAGCATTATATTTGATGCAAAAGGCCATTTAGGACCATGGCCTGTGCAATGTACAACCTATGTAGGACTTTTGCCTGTTTTATCTACAGCCTATGTAGGACCTTTACCGGTTCTATCTACGGACGTGTAGGACTTTTAGGAACTTTTTTGTTCTACTTACAGCCCTTGTAAGACATTTAGGACCTTTTCCGGTGCTATCTACAGCTCATGTAGGACCATGTCCTATTCTATCTACAGCTCATGTAGGACCTTGGCCTGTTCTATCTACAGTGCATGTAGGACCATGACCTGTTCTATCTACAGCGCATGTAGGACCTTAATCTGTTCTGTCTACAGCGCATGTAGGACCTTGACCTGTTCTATCTACAGTGCATGTAGGACCATGACCTGTTCTATCTACAGCGCATGTGGGATATTTGCCTGCGTCGGGATAGCCAGCAAATGTAGGTAGATCTTCACAAGACTATATAATTAAAGATAATTTGCATGCGGTTACACAAATCCCCTTTTTTGTGCAGTTTATTACAAAATTTGCTGCGCTGTGATTTCAAACTGCTGCGCGGCGTTTGTCAAAGCGCAGCTTAAAGGGAGCATTGACTCCCACCCCTACCACCTTTTTAAAAAATGGACTTTGGATAGGATTCAACCATAGCAGCCGCCATCCTTCCCCTCCCTTTATACAAACGCACTTATGCTCGTAATCAGAGGCGTCACTAGGATTGTTGTCACCCGGGGCGGTAGGATTGTTGTCATCCCCTCACGACTTACACCATAGAAATCTCCGAGTCTTCCAGTGCCAAATAACGGGAACATACATAATTTTACACGTTGGTGTCACCCCTTGGGATGTTGTCACCCGGGGCGGCCCGCTCCCTCCGCACCCCCTAGTGACGCCACTGCTGATAATGCCATGATCATAACCTTTGTTAAAGTAAATTAATTTAAATAACACGCAAAATGTCTTTCCCTCCCATCTTTAAATAAAAAAATAATAAATTAAGTAATAATTAACGAATCAATTAATATAGAATATACAATTTACATGTAGTTTAAAACATAATTTAAAATAAAGAAGAAAAAAAAGCTCTTTGGCTACTGTAGCTAGATAGATTTTTACTTGTATCAGAGTGAGAAACAATAATGTAACAAAATTGAACAAAATTTGTTCTTTGTTCTATTTTTAGGCTGAACGGAACTTTTCAAGAGTCAGTGGCTGTTAGATCTACATGCAAAATTAACCATCTGTTTTGTGGGGAGAGGGAGCACAATAAATTCTGTTTTGTGTCAAATTTTCTTTTTCTTCTTCTGTGTTTGTCTTTAAATGGGTGGAAGTTGCGGGTGGGGTGGGGGGGAATAGGCGGTAGATACCACAAGCTCCACGTGACATACAATAATATAATGTCTTAACTTTTCATGACTCTTCGAAAAATGGCACTAACGTTATAGCTAGAGTTACCGATCTTGTCAAAGGGTTGTCACTCTCGTGTTACATTTTTTTTTAGAAAACGTTTTGCCAGCAGAGATTCCCAGGTCCCACCCACGAGATCTGTTTTTTTGTGTGACGGGATGTATCTCTAGGTACGCGATTTAAACGCTGTGCAGGTACTAGCCCCAAAAATATAGTTCTAAGTACTCTAAGATGACGCAGGACCGAAATCAAACATCCCCATTCAAACTGAAAAACAAACACATATAAATCCTACACGTTTACATTGCAAGAATGTACGTTATTGGCAAAATGAAATCCAGTGCTATCCACTCCTCCTTTTACTTAGATTTTTTTTTCTACAAATCGCTTTAGACACCTGTAGATGTACCCTTCAAATTTCAGCCTCGAGTGTGAGAAGACTTCATTTCTGTTGATTTTTATATCAGCGGCTTCAGAAAATGTAACTTAGTAAATAGACAAAAATAAATTAAAGAACTATGTCACAATTTTTTAGAGATTTTCGTTGTTTCTTTATTCTCATCCAGTATTTATATTCAATCAACGTCTCGGCAATTCACTTTCATGACAATCTATTGGCCCGTTTTGACTAAAACTGCGTGTTACCTTCCGTCAACAAAAGCTTTGATTGGTGGAGGTTTTAGACTCAGCTGGGTGATATGTTATACGCCGATAGACGGTTTGTACAAGTTTTCAACAGCAAAGCGTTCTTTTCATTATATGAGACAGCCATTGTTCGGTTCAATGTTGCGTTCCCTGTCGATTGAGAAGGCTTCGATTCGTGCATGAACAAAAAGTTTTGTTTTTCGAACTTGAAGTCTTCTGGCCAAATATTGGCCTCATTTATCCATCATTCTCACGTGTGTAACAATTATCTGATACAAACATTTTCTGATTTTAGTTGACGTCGTTGGTTTTAGTTTTATTTGTCGGCGTAACGCTCAAAACCTAATTGCCATAACGGTAGTTTTTCGCAATTTCACAACTCTATAAATATCTTTCTAATCTTTGAAATACCGTTCATGCGTGCATAAAATAGGACGCTTTCCCGTCGGTGTAGATGTGCCAATTCAAATTATTTTCACACCATCATTAACGGCGAAATGTCATGTCGGAAAAGAATAAAGGGGATCCAAGGCGTATGTGGGATCTCCGTTAGACCCCTGTAGAGTCATAGAAGATGGGTGCATCGCATGTTTCAGGGGGGGAGGGGGGAGCCGCTGTATTCTTGGTCATAGAAATCAATTAACTCTGAATAAATAGTGGAAGCTATCACTTTAGTCGGCTGTGGATTGTCTAAGGAGTGCGAATGGGTGATCCCCTGGGCTTGTATCTTTGGGTCATTATTAATTATTATATCTTGAGCAACTAACCAAATTTGGTCGCAAGAACCATATTTTTCCACCTCCCTCCCTTTCTCTCTCCCTGTCTGTCTATCTCTCTTTTTCTCTTTCTCTCTCTCTTTCTCTTTCTTTCTCTCTCTCTCTCTCTCTCTCTCTATTTCTTTCTTTCTCTCTCAGTCTATCTCTCTCTTCCTTTCTTTCTCCCTCAATCTCTCTCTCTTTCTTTCTCTCTCTCTGTCTATCTCGTTCACACACACACACACACACTCTCTCTCTTTCTTTCTCTCTCTGTCTATCTCGTTCACACACACACACACAAACACTCTCTCTCTCTCTTTCTTTCTCTCTCTCTTTGTTTCTCTCTCTCTGTCTATCTCGTTCACACACACACACACACACACTCTCTCTTTCTTTCTCTCTCTCTATCTATCTCGTTCACACACACACTCTCTCTCTTTCTTTCTCTCTCTATCTATCTCGTTCACACACACACACAAACACTCTCTCTCTCTCTTTCTTTCTCTCTCTCTTTGTTTCTCTCTCTCTGTCTATCTCGTTCACACACACACACACACTCTCTCTCTTTCTTTCTCTCTCTCTATCTATCTCGTTCACACACACACAAACACTCTCTCTCTCTCTTTCTTTCTCTCTCTCTATCTATCTCGTTCACACACACACACTCTCTCTCTTTCTTTCTCTCTCTGTCTATCTCGTTCACACACACACACACTCTCTCTCTTTCTTTCTCTCTCTGTCTATCTCGTTCACACACACACACACACACACTCTCTCTTTCTTTCTCTCTCTCTGTCTATCTCGTTCACACACACACACACTCTCTCTCTCTGTCTATCTCGTTCACACACACACACACACACTCTCTCTCTCTGTCGTTTACTCTCATTCTCCGGGCTCCCTATTGTGCAATGAGCCAAAGAACACAAGACACCACTTTATAAGCTCTGTTAACATTTTACCTGCCATCCCCCACCCCACCTTTAAATAAAAGAGATTTTGGTGGACAGTTTGTTAGATCCTATTTCAAGGATCCATGACAATAAGATATGCGGACATCAACATTGTAACAGGTTGCTTTTTTTTTTAAAAAAATTTTTAAAGTTCATCTTTTATTTGCATACCAGAAACTAGACACGGTCTTTTTCACTTGTAGAAGAAATAGTATGACATAAATCATCAGTTATTTTTCCACAGATTTATGTATGTTGCTGAAATATTATAAGACTTCAATTTTTTAAGACATTCAATTCCGAAATAATGGCAACCCCGCGGGTAATTGTCGCAATTTGCGGCGATCTTCAGTTTTATGGGCACAGGCGGGTAACTGTAACCGACAACCACCTACCGCGCGTCTCTTTCACACAACTTCCCTTGTGACTTATGTCACGTGACAATCTGTCAGAAGATGGTCATGCAGAGATATTCCTGTCTTGAATGGCGTGGTTTATGGGAAGCGAGATCCTCAAGTGTTTGATGCGGCATGTACCCCTTCAAAGTTGTGTGTGGTAGTAAGATTTTGGTTTTTAAAATCCTTTATTTAAAAAATGTGCGATTGTCTTGTCTTGTCTTATCTATACAGACGTCCCTTCTATGCAGAAGATACTTGCGTCCAAAGACCATGAAGTGATGCAGCGTTCACAGCCCACGGGTATGAGGGTTCCATGCATTACCCAGCCGCCTAACTAGTGTTAGGTACCCATTCGGAGCTGGGTGACTCAAGGACGCCATAGGCCCCTGGAACAAATCCATGCCTTCACATGGATTCGAACCCGTGACCATCGGTACGCCAGTCGAGCGCGCTGCCACTTGACCACCGATAGAATAAGTGCTTATAGGCCGGGCCTTACATTTTTGCAAACCCTTTCTCAATAAACTGCATTTGACCAAAAGCATACCTTCAAAAATAGAAAATAATGAAATAAAAATAACCCGTACGTCTTGTTATACGCTCTTCCCAGTTATGTTTAAGTTATGTTTATACATTAGATTTACCCCCCTCCCCCCAAATACCCGAATTAACGTTCATAGGCTTATGAGACCTGCCTCTGGATATTAAAGTGGTCAGGGTTCACATGTTTAAGATTTAAGATCCATGATATGAACCCTCTCACTCTCAGCTCTATTTGTATTAACTTGGTTGATTCTCCAGGCTACGGAGTTTCATTGGCACTTTCCTGATAAGATCTATACTTCCAAAATTTGAGCTTGAAAATAGACCCACTGACGGCCTATGTCGCCGGTGGCGAGTAATTTATACAAACACGCAAACAGCTCAACAAACACTAACATGGGGTTTGATAGATTTCAGACGACCCGAACGGAGCCACATGTGGGTACGAGATCATCTATTTGTCAACCACAGTGACGCCGTCTGCAAACGCCGAGGAAGTGCCAGGCAAACAGAAACAGAGTCGTCGCCCCCGCACCACCAAGACCGCCCCCCCCCCAAACCTTTCAACGCCATCCCCCGAAATCTGTGAATCAAAATGTTAACTCAATTTTTTGGGAGCGGCTTCACCATTTTGTGGATGTGTGTGTTTTGCTGTTGTTGTTGGTGTTAATGGACCTAGATTACACCCAAGTAAAATACGAGGCCGCAGCGTTGTAAACATGCGTTAATTAGGTCTGTCGTGTACGGGGGGGGGGAGGGGGGACTCTTTTTTATCTAGTCCTACATCGGAATACGACTGGCTGTCTATTTCTGATGTACGTGTTTGTTGTTGTTTTTTTTAATTTACCATATTTGTTTTTTTCCCCCTTCAAAATCAACATTTATTGTCGTAGTAGTTGCAACCAGATACCTACAAAAATCAGGAGGTCTCTCAAAGTTTGGGTTATCTTTGTCTGTTGAATGTATGCAGTATGCAGTCTAGATTTCCAGTGTACGCCCCTCTTCAAATATTGGTCCCCAACTCGGTTCGTGGTTAAGTCCCAGCTTCTCAGTCTTGCTATAAAAAATATCAGTAAAAAAAAAATTCCAAATTGAGAGAGAGAAAAAATTTATATTTATCCTTTTAGAAGGAACAATCGAAGTATTGATCAAATGTAGGCCTTTCAACGTACTGATAGAGCAAGATGGAAAATGATTCCCATTTCACTGAGAAGTGTAAGAGTTTAACGGTTAACGGGCTCTACTATACAAAGTTGAAAGTACTGATCTTAGTAAAAGAAAGAAATTAATATATGTATCGATAATTTTTTCAAAGTCAACGATTAAATTTAAATTAATCGATAACATATATATANTATATATGGAATCGAGATCTCACAACGAAACTACGAAAATGGAACAGTGAATGTGTGATTGAGTGGGTCTTCACCCCTTTTTTTAAAAAAAAATAATATTTATTTTAATATTCTTTTTTTTTTCATTCTAAAAAAATAATTTAATAATCATATCTTTTCACGACAGGGCTTTCGAGTGAATCTTAAGATGTGCGCGCGATACGCGAGACGGTGTTCACTTACAATCAGATTCCCGTGTCAATTTCTCCGCTTCTCCAATTTCTTCCGCACCCATTCCTATACACAACCACAATGGTCGCCACTTCAAAAATCTGTGATAACTCCCCTTTTGTCAATATTTCTGTTTCACCCTACGTTCATAAAATTTACACGGTAATAATAATAATAACAATAACAATATGTGGTTAACCTCGACTTAGACGGATTTCAATAGCAATCTTTTCATTCTTGAGTTATAACTCACACCAGCCCATACCCCTTTTGGTGGTGGGGGTTGGGGATTAGGGGTTTAAATAAAGGTTAAAAAATCAACATCAACTTGTGTAGTAGACAGCTGCGCAGCTTTATGCTCAGCATACCGCACGGAAATTGATTACCTGCACGCACAAACTAAGAAAACAAACACGCTTTAAACAACGAATAAATATTGAAGACTTGACATAAAACAAGGATAAGCAATATTATATAAAAGCCATTAAATAAGATAAGTTAAGATAAGATCAGGGCCGGATTTAGACTTGATGCGGCCCTAAGCTATTTGAGATATAGGGGCTCTTTTGAAATCCTGATATTCTATGTCAATGCCAAATATGAACAAAAAATTCCGGTGGGACCCCAAGAAGGCGGAGGCCCTAAGCTATAGCGATAATAGCAGGCCCGAATGAGATGAACCGCATTTTCGTCATTTCATTGGTCATCATTGTTACTGTTCCCCCGAAAGCCATTCACCAAATTATCTTTCTAAAAAAGAAATACTTTATAAATCGCATTCATAAAACCAAGAAGTAAATTATTAGCAATTTTTTTTTTTTAAATTAAATATTTGTTTTCCAGCTTTTAATGGCTATGCGTTCTTCGTCGTTTGAAAATGTGGAATCCTAAACCGTTAACTCTTTGCTTCCCGTTAACTCTTACAACTCCAGGAGGTGTTTGTTCGCTGTTCAAAGCCAAACGTAGAAGACAAAAATTGAATCCTCGGGACGAATTGAAATCAAAGCCGCATTTAGTGTTTTAAACTTACTGGAATCTGAGCAAGTCAAACAAGAAATGAATAACAAGCTTGAGGATTTGGATTTAGATGTTCAAAACGAGTACCGCGACTCAAGTGAGGGTGTCTCCTTTCAGTGACTGAAAAGATTACCTCCCTTGTCAGGGTGACTGGTGGTCCCGTCAGGTCACGGCGTGGACTGAATCAGCTTACGGCAGTCAGTGTAAGTGTAAGGTGTCCCCTCCCCGGGGGTGGGCGGGGCGGGGGGAGAACAGGGAATTTGATTGCGCTTCTTGTCTATATAGTTGGGGAGATTTTGTTACTCTACATCCGGGATCTTGAGTGTGTTACGGAGTTGTCCTTTGGGATTTTCGTTCTCCCCCAACCAAAGATGCAGTAACTGCAGTAGTCTATTAAAAATGGTGTAGCAGTCTGTAAGTAGATCAAAAAGTCAAAACGGCCTACTTCTACTTCATCCTTTTAAATTACTCTGGTTTTGTCTTACCTCAGAGCCATGGTTAAGAAACGAAAGTTATGCATACACGCTGGCATTAATTCAGTTAGCAATAAAATAAAGATTAAAAGAGTTTATACTGAAACTTAAACAGCTATAGACTTTGTTATTTCTTTGCCGGAAATCTATACTATTAATAGAATTTTGGGGGCGGGGGGGGGGCATTCAGGTAGGACAATTTCATTAAGATAAATTATCCAAATATTCAGTTAGAACTCTTCTACAATGTTATTTATTAATTCTACGCTAATCTGAGTCAGTTTAGTTGGTTTAACCAAGAAAATATCTTTAAAAACAAATTATTAATACTAAAATGTGAGTTAACGTATTGTTACTTACTTGGTTGATGCTCAAAAGCGTTATTTTACGAAAACGTGAGATGAAAATAGTAAAATTACGTCTTGAGATAAGACGTCTTCCGGTCTCAAAAAAAAACAAAACAAATCCTTTTGCCTTTGTTTTCATATGCAGTGCATCGTAGTTAGTTTATCATAGATCTCGCGAAGTTCAATTCGTGATCATTAATTAACTACGTAGAAATCGGGGGGGGGGGGGGGGAA
>MUZC01004762.1:81440-93040 GCA_002072015.1 Radix auricularia
CAGGCCCGCCGACAGAAATTTCGGGCCCCTAGGCAGGGCTGTCACGGGCCCCCGGGCATAAACCTCTAAAGTATCTTTAGGTCATGAGAATTTTAAAAATTCACAGATCATATACTTTGTACTTATACTTTAGATAAGTTAGACAGATAGATCATACAAGGTATGGTTTTATAATTATTCAGTTGTTATTTGAAAAAAAATTGTATTTTAAGTTTATTGTTTAAATTAAACTATAAAACCGTTTAATTGTACAAATTTGTATTTATTGTTTTTAAAAACAAACTCTCCTTGATTTGGCTAAAGCAAAATTGTTAATAACATCATCAAAATTTAATAACTTCGCCAAATCATGCTCAATCGCAAGAGTTGCAAGACCGTTCAATCGGTCTTGCTTCATGGTTGATCGCTGCACACTTTTTATTTGCTTTAGCTTGCGGAATGTTCTTTCAGCTTCTGCAACTGTTACAGGAATTGTACAAAAGATCCGTACTGCAATAGCAATATTTGGGAATATAGATTCCAACTTCAACTGGTAAATTTTATTCAGCAGTTTTATGGGATGAAGGTTTTCACTTTGTATGCTATCTGAATAAAATAACTTTAGATGTTTTACTTCTTCAATTAAGTCACTGCTTACATCTTTGTCATATTCTTTGCAGAAATTAGAACATTTCTTTTCCAGATCAGTTTCTCCGATTTCTGGAAACAACCACAGAAAATTGAAAGAATTGTTAATATCCCTTGCCAATTGAAAACGCTCTGTTAAACCAGATATAACACTATCAATAAGTTTATAGAAAACGTTTACTTTAAAATAGGGCTGTTATCGATTAAATTAAATTTAATCGTTAACTTTTGAAAAATTACCGATTAATTAATCGATAATTTTGTTAAGATAAAAATAAAGATGTATGACGTCATTAAACTGAAAATGTCAAGGGAAGTAATAAAAACAAGCAATAAGTATCTCCATTAAGTTATTTTTAAAACAGTTAGCACTGAAAAGAAGTTAAATAGCGTATTAAAGTTGAGGCACTTGAATGAAAATTTCAAATTAATTTTATAAATATAAAAGTCATACAGCTGTATAGAAATTGTTTGATGATTAGTAAAAACACAAAGATCACATTTTTATCCCAAGTGGTTAGAAAGCTATGATTTTTTTTCCTTCATATTTTGTGCCCTTTTATTGCATTTATTAAAATGCCCATAACCTAAGTATTTAATTTAATTAAATTTAAAACACGTTAGGGGATATATTTAAAAATAAGTAGTTTTATATATAATGTCAATGAATTTAAAGTTTGTTATTGTTTAATAGTTAAAAAACTATGTTTTTAAAAAATATCATTGTCCTTATAAAACAGGTTATTTTTACTCTTTCTGAACTCCCTTATCAGAGAAGTTTGTACGTTAAACAATATTAATAAAATAAGAACTATTATTAATTATTTTTTAATAAATCGAATTTTAAAAAAAACAAAACATCTTTTAATTTTTAATCACTATTTTATCGATTAAAATAATTTTAATCGATAAAATAATTTACCGATTAATCGAGAAATTAATCGGTAATTTCCGCAGCCCTAACTTTAAAATCATCATCCACTTCATGTGCACTCTCTTCTGGCATATGTTGACTTCCATCATAAAAAAGTTGTCGTCGTTTTTGGCGTTTTTCTGGAAGTTCTGTTTCACATGGCAAGTCAGACGACATAGCTGCTGCCGTTATTTTGGCTTCTGCTAGCAAAATAAGAAAGAAGTTGATTTGCGAGCCTAGTTCGGGCCCCTAAAACTGCGGTACTGAATACCCCCAAAATGAACTCAAAGAGGGAACCCGTCATTGGAGACGGAAAAAAGTAATGTGCGTTAATAGTTTTATATTTGAACTTGAATCAAACTTAACCGATCTCAAGCTTGACGCATGACAAATTAGTCTGCAGCCAACTTGAACACTTCCGTTTTTTCTTTTTTTTTTTTTTTTAACAAGCTTGAGATCGGTTAAGTTTTTTTTTTTTTTTTTTTTTTTTTTTTTTGCTTCAAGGGAAAGTTGAACATATTTTTCAATTTCTAACAGTACCGATAAATGAATGGATTAAAAAAAAATCTGAATGTGTTTGTAAACGCACACTGGAGTGATTTATATGGGCTTTCGATGCAGTTTTATGATGTAAAGAGTAAAGAGTCATAAAAGTTATCGACTATTGTGAAATAATTTGTGTATAATTTAAAGCTGTATAGTGACAGTGGGGAGGTTTAATTTTTAAAAAAAATTATTGTATGAACTATATGATTAAATATGAGTTATATACAGTATTAACTCGATACACGAATGCTTCAAGTTACGAAAAATCCAAGATACGGAAGGTCACCCGAATATTAGGCTACTTTGATCCAAGATACGAAAGAAATTCCAAGATACGAAAAATGCGTGGCAGACAACACTGTGTATCACGTGACTGAAATGGTTCAAACAGGTCGTGTTGTTGCGCAGGCTCAATAACATTTACCTGACTCATTTCAGAATTATTTTTTTAAAGAAGCCAAAAACAAGCTTTCTTGGATCAATATTTGACAAAAGACCACGAGCAAGGGAATATATTGGTGTAAGTGTGGCGAAGAAAATGAAAGGTGAAACACACAATTAAAAAGTGTATAATAATAATTTTTTTAAGTTGAAAAAAAAGTCATGCAAATAATACATTAAAAAATAATAATATTAAAAAATTTTTAAAAACATAAAATACATAAGTTTAAGTGTCGTGTTACGTTTGTTTAGTGCAGTGGTTCCCAAAGTGGTTCCTACGGACCCCCAGGGGTCCCCGGTACCTTTCAGGGGGTCCGTGAAAAACTAAAATTGATTTGGGGGATCCTGAACAGTGTCAGGGGGTCTGCGCAAGGTTTAAAATAAAATAATAAAATAGTGGTTCATTTTTGTTATTGTGGAAAAAAATAATTTAACAAATCCATAACATACTATGGGAATGATTTTTCTACTACTTAAATGCCATCTCATGTGATATCTGTCATGAAATACAATGTTGTTTTACCTAGAAAAGGGAGTAGAACGACCGTAATTTCCACAGCTTTAACCAATCATAATATTTTGTTTATTGAAAGGTCCAGTTCGGTGCATAAGAGATGCGGAATTCCTATCAGGAGTTCATTATTATACAATTTTTAGCGTGTATCAACGAGGATTGCAATTTTGGGTAATTTTTGATGTGTCAGGAAGGGATATTTATCTTAATTAATTGTATCCTGTCATCAAATTTTTTTATCCTTCAAAACAGCTTAACTGCAGCAGTGTCATCGATAGAAATAATGTATTTGCAAAAAAATCTTAGTGAAAGAATGTATAGATCACTAGATTATGCCATTAGAGCAGTTAATAAAAATCAAATCAAATGCCTCCAATGAGATATTATTTGCGCATCATTGTTTGGAAAATGAAGAAGACTATAGCCGTTTACTTACACAAAATTATTTGTCAGTTATAACAAAAATTGCATTTTAAATCGATTTTATGCTCTCTTTGATTCAGTGATGGAATTGCTGGAAAATAAAGGTAATAACTTATCTTTTTTTACTGATTTATTTGACATATTTAACCTAACTAATTTGAAACTAGAAGGTGACCAATTAAATTTAATTAAAACAGAAAGCTTAAAATCTGCGTTTGTTGGGAAAAAAAAAAATCTGTAAAAACAAAACTTGGGAAGTGGAGAATTTTCTCAGTTTCCCAATCCTTTGAAATTGTAAAATAGAGATGAAAATTTGCTGGCTTAGTATCAACACTTAACGGCTTTTCAAAGATTTGAGGACGTTCTTCATTTGAATATTCTCGGCTAGCAGTTAAACATTTTTGCGCATGGACTAACTTAAATCACAAAGACAGATGAATCTATACTAATACAGGAACATCTGATTGAAATATACACAGATGAGGTATCTAAGCCAATGGTTGAACAAGGATAATACAAAGTCTGGTTTAAAAAAAACAGATCCTAATTTTATATCCCGTATTATGGGTTATTGTAAAACAAATTGTAGACGGCTTTCCCGTCCGCCCATTTGGTGGAACATGGATTCGGTGCTATTATGAAACTCATCACGAAGAAATAGAAACTGGCTAGAAATTAGTGCTCCTGGGGATTTGCTGTTGCTTATCACAAACATTAAGCCGGACATAGAATGTAATCACATTCATGCAATTCATTTATTGTTTTAAATTTTAGTTTAAACAAAAGTTATAATTTCAATAAGTAGTTCTTCATCAAAATGCCGCTTTTATTTATTTGTATTTTTATTACGTGCCTTTTATGTAGCTTTTTCACTTGGGGATCCGTGCGCAAGTTATGAAAATAAAAAGAGTCCATGGGTCACAAAAGTTTGGGAACCACTGGTTTAGTGTATAATTGTAATAAATATAAGCGTTCATTCAGCATTAATCCACGAACAGATTTTACATAAGGTGTTATTTTCATAAAGTTAAGCGCTACGGATGTAATGCGGTGATAATGTCTGCCATCCGTTCTCCTCACTTACCACCTCCTCCAACACTTGGTCACATCGTCTCACTTGATTGAATGTTAAGTTTTCAGATTTGTCTACATATTATTTTTCATTAATTTTAATCTATTTTCAATGTTTTATTATTATTTATTGCATTTAAAATAAGTAATTTTAAGTATTAAAGAATCCTACTATATTTTTCTCTCATTCTCCATGTTGTTTTCATTTTTATTTTTTTTTGGGGTGTTTTTTTATGAGTGGTTTGGGACGGATTAGGCGCTTGACGTGTAAAACTTAGTTTGACTTACGAAAAATCTAGGATACGAATACGATTGCCACCCAGAACGGATTAATTTCGTATCTCGAGCTACCCCTGTATTATTATTTTTTTATTGCAATGAGATATTTTTAATTATGCTAGCTGTTGTGTAGATTTGGTGCAGGGATTATGTGTGTTCTTTGTCAGGGCGAATCCTCTTAGGAGGGTAATAGAATACGCTTCAAATTTCGTACGCAATCTCTAATGTCATCCATAAATGGAGAAGGTTTATTATCTAGTATATTCTATTTAAAAAAGTGTAACATATAAGTATACTAAAGTTAAATAAGGACAAGGCTCTCACACATTAATATAAATGGCTGAGGAGCATGACGTCTTTTCTCCATAGTGTTTACTACTATTTGACATATAGACCTGCTTGTTACACGTTTTGATTTCATGTATTCAATTGCCGTTAAACTTGCATGAGATAGTGTGCAGTTCAAAATGGTGCTTCAACGACCCAACGGCGGTTTAAGGGACAGTTCAGTTCAGTTCAAAATGGTGCCTCAACGACCCAACGGCGGTTTAAGGGACAGTTCAGTTCAGTTCAGTTCAAAATGGTGCCCCAACGACCCAACGGCGGTTTAAGGAGATCAGTTCAGTTCAGTTCAAAATGGTGCCCCAACGACCCAACGGCGGTTTAAGGAGTTCAGTTCAGTTCAGTTCAAAATGATGCCTCAACGACCCAACGGCGGTTTAAGGAGATCAGTTCAGTTCAGTTCAAAATGGTGCCCCAACGACCCAACGGCGGTTTAAGGAGATCAGACGGCGGTTTAAGGAGATCAGTTCAGTTCAGTTCAAAATGGTGCCCCAACGACCCAACGGCGGTTTAAGGAGATCAGTTCAGTTCAAAATGGTGCCCCAACGACCCAACGGCGGTTTAAGGAGATCAGTTCAGTTCAGTTCAAAATGGTGCCCCAACGACCCAACGGCGGTTTAAGGGACAGTTCAGTTCAGTTCAGTTCAAAATGGTGCCTCAACGACCCAACGACGGTTTAAGGGACAGTTCAGTTCAGTTCAAAATGGTGCCCCAACGACCCAACGACGGTTTAAGGGACAGTTCAGTTCAGTTCAAAATGATGCCCCAACGACCCAACGACGGTTTAAGGGACAGTTCAGTTCAGTTCAAAATGATGCCCCAACGACCCAACGGCGGTTTAAGGGACAGTTCAGTTCAAACTGATGCCTCAACGACCCAACGACGGTTTAAGGGACAGTTCAGTTCAGTTCAGTTCAAAATGATGCCTCAACGACCCAACGACGGTTTAAGGGACAGTTCAGTTCAGTTCAAAATGATGCCTCAACGACCCAACGACGGTTTAAGGAGTTCAGTTCAGTTCAGTTCAAAATGATGCCCCAACGACCCAACGGCGGTTTAAGGGACAGTTCAGTTCAGTTCAAACTTGCAACCCGTGGCTTGAGTTGAATTTATTTCACGTGAACCCCCGACATAGACCTATCACAATGTCTACAGTTTAGTCTTTGGTTTAATTTTAGTTTTATGTAAAGGAAGATCTCTTTTATATATATTGATACTTTATTAAGGTTGTTAAAGGAAATACATTTCTTTGTATTGTTAGTAGTTCGCAGAGGGATATCACACAAAAAATAATTTCGAATTCAACTGGGGTTAAATTCTTTTTTAGCGTTCGACTTGTCCAATGGAGCCCCTGCATGGTAAAATGAATGGATGGTACATAGGGTACCATAATGTTGATTCTGGCTCACTTAAAAGCCCTAGCAGATTTTGAAGTTTAATACTCCTATCATGTTTGAGGAGTCGCCCGGCTGTAAACCATATTTTTTAGATACTCTCCACGCTTAAACTCTAAAATGTCAGTCTCAGTCGCGACCGGTTTCCCACCGCATCAGTTTGTCATTATGATAGAAATTTGTGTCAGAGCTATTTAAATAAAATAGGATATATTGACACTGACACCGAAAGGCATTTTTTTTTTGGTAGGGGAAGGGGGTAATTGGGTTTCGGGGGTGGGTGTAGCAAGTAACGGTTCTATTTTATTCCCACGTAACTGTACTTGCCGAATCGGGTACATGAATTCATGCTTGATATAGTTTGTATTCACACGGTGCGCAGGTTAAACAAACGAGTTATGTAAGCCTAGGACGACATCCACCCCACCCCCAGCCCACCTGTGCATTGAGAGCCAGTGGCGCATCTAAAATTGAGATATGTGGGTCGAACGCTGTCAGAAATTCGTTGGTTAAGACAATATTTTTCAAATGATTAAAAATACAACTTGTGAGAACATTGCTAGTTGGTTTTTAAAAAAAAATTTTAAGGCACATATAAATTGTTCTGCTTTTTTTTCAAAAGAATTTACCGCTCACTGAATATACAAAACATACAAGATGACTTAACCCATCAAAAATGTGTTCGGATCATCCGGTTTCCAGAATACCTGCCTTTCGTTCATCGCTAAAATTCCAAAATTTCACGTCACTTTGATATAAGAGCACCAGAGCTAGAGCAGTTTGATGCTTGCCTGAAAACTTGTAGAATTGTATAGATATATTTTTTTTTCATATGCCAATCTTCTAATCCAGGTGTCGGCTAACATGGGTAAATTACCCCATTGGAGACATATAAAATCCGATAAACATATTCAATATCATTCATTTAGAAGTGTACGCTTGGAACATAAGTCCATTATTGAAACGGTTCCTTCTAGAAACTTCATATTTAAATTAGATAACTATGTACATGTCTTATCTACATGCTATTACTACTATACAAAAACACTAAACTTTTCTTCTTTTTTCAAATATCGTTATATTGACATGAATGACAATAATCTTAACCCACAAATGTTAACTGTATTCAATATCCTTTCTGAGACATTTATAATCAATGCCTTAGTTCCGGCATCCTTCCGTCTCGCGAGACGATGGTGCATCACCGTTGGGTTGGGTTGCATTTCCTCGAGTGACTGTGCAGTCCTATCCTTGAGTGACAGTCTTTGCCACAGTTTTTACACACGAGTTCTGTGCTTCCAAATGTTTTGGCCTTTCTCCTAGCTCTTCTGTCTGCAGCCTCCTCCATTCTTCGCTCCTCGGCTACTATGACGCCCTCTTTGACAACTGTGCGCCACGTAGATCGGTCTTCTGCCTTACACTCCCAGTCACTTGTATGTATTTTGGCTGCTTTCATGTCCCTTTGACAGACATCTTTAAATCGCAAGCGTGGGCGACCTGTTTTCCTCTTTCCTGAAGCAAGTTCACCATATAGGAGATCCTTCGGGATGCGGCCGGGGCTCATTCTTTTGACATGTCCTAGCCACCTCAGGCGTCTTTCACTAAGAATTGAGAACATGCTTTGGGTATTGGCACGCGTTAGTACCTCACTATTAGGCACTTTTTCTTGCCATTTAATACCAAGGATGTGGCGCAAGCATCTCAAATGGAAGCTGTTAAGATTACGCTCTTGTGATGTATAAGTGGTCTATGTCTCGCTCCCATATAGTAGTGTACTGATGACACAGGCTCGATAGACGCACAGTTTGGTTTTCTCCGTTAGCTTGGTGTTTTGCCAGACCCGCTTATTTAGTTTAGCCATTGTTGCGGCTGCCTTGCCAATTCTGCTGTTTATTTCTTCTTCAATGGACAGTGTATTGGAGACCTTGGATCCCAAGTAGGTGAAGCTGTCCACAACCTCCAAGTTTTCATTATCGATATTTATGGTAGGAGGAGGTCGAGTGTCTTGGGCCATGATGTTTGTCTTTTTCAAGCTGATTTGCAGACCAAATTCTTTGCAGGCATTGGAGAAGCTTGACACGAGTTGTTGCAAACCAGATTCTGTATGTGCTGTTAGTGCCGCATCATCCGCAAATAGTAGCTCTCGAATTAGGACATCCGTCGTTTTGGTCTTGGCTCGGAGGCGGGCAGTGTTGAAAAGTCCTCCATCAGCTCTGGTATGTAACCAGATTCCCTCACTGCTATCCTTGAATGCGTATCGAAGAAGTACAGAGAAGAATATTGCGAAGAGTGTTGGTGCGAGTACACAACCTTGTTTAACTCCGCTGCTGACAGGGAAGGCCTCTGACTTAGCTCCATCGAACTGTACTGTGCCAAGCATATTTTCATGGAACTGTCTGATAATGGCAAGTAGGTGAGGGGGACATCCAATTTTTGCCAGTATTTGGAATAGCCCGTTGCGACTGACTAAGTCGAAGGCTTTTGTAAGGTCCACAAATGCAATGTATAGTGGCATCTGCTGCTCTCTGCATTTTTCCTGGAGCTGTCGTATGGAGAACACCATGTCTATGGTAGACCGACCGGACCGGAAACCACACTGAGATTCTGGATAGACGCGGGATGCTAGGCTTTGTAAACGTTTTAGTATAACGCGGGCAAAGGTCTTTCCTACAATACTAAGGAGTGAAATGCCGCGATAATTATTGCAATCACTCCTATCACCTTTGTTTTTATATAGTGTCACTATATTTGCATCCTTTAGGTCTTGGGGGATGTAGCCCTGTTCCCAGCAGAGGGACAGAATCTCGTGCAATGGTTGGAGTAAAGCTGTCTTGCCACTCTTTAGAACCTCTGGTGGTATTCCATCATTCCCAGGCGCTTTTCCACAAGCTAGACTGTCAATTGCTTTGCTCAGCTCTTCCTGTGTGGGCACGACATCAAGTTCTTCCATGAGTGGCATATCTGGGATGTCATCTAGAGCGGTGCTGGAGACTGTGGTAACTGTTGAATACAATTCCAGATAATGCTCAACCCACCGTTTTAGCTGTGCTGCCTGGTCTTGAATAATTTCTCCATTTTTGGACTTTAGGGGAGCAGCTTTTGACGTCAAGGGGCCCGTTGCCTTTTTGATGTTTTCGTACATGACTTTTGCATTGCCCATGTCTGAAGCTGATTGTATACTGGAACAGAGCTTAAGCCAGTAGGTATTGACACATTTACGTGCAACCTTTTGGGCAAGTGACTTAGCTGTTTTTAAAGCATGCAAATTGTCAGGTGTAGGCTTTTCCTTGTAAGCCATAAGAGCTTTCCTTTTTGCTTCAGTGACGGGTTTCATCTCGTCCCAATGTTCATCAAACCAGTCCGTGTTTTTGTGAGATTTTTTGCCAAAGGCTTGTATTGCGGATGTATAGATTGTGTCTCTCAGTTGCGTCCATTTGGAGTCAATGGTGACGCATGGGGACATCTTTGAGAGACTTTCCTTCACCTTGTCTTTGAACAGCTGCGCTATCGCAGGGTCTTTCATGCAGGAGGTATTGATGCGTGGACTTCCCTTTTTCTTTGTGTGGTACGAGTTTTTCCTCATTATTCGTACTTTGCTGGCGACAAGGGAATGATCCGTGTCACAGTCGGCACTGTGATAGCTGCGAGTGAGTAGGACGCTAGCTAGTTGTGCACGCCTGGTGATAATGAGGTCCAGCTGGTGCCATTGGTGGGATCGAGGGTGTCTCCAAGATACTTGATGTATATCCTTGCACTTGAAGAAAGTGTTGGTCACACACAAGCCTCGTGAGCAGCACAATTCCAGAAGCCTTTGTCCATTTTCATTTAACTTTCCTCTTCCAAATAGTCCAAGGCAGGTGGGCCAGGCTTCGTGGTCGCTCCCCACTCTAGCATTGAAATCTCCTAGGAGATAGATTGCCTCGTCTTTGTGGATGCCGGCTATTGCCTGGTCTAACGCTCCATAGAACTGGTCCTTCTCTTCCGGAGTTGAATAGAGTGTTGGGGCATACACACTAAGAATGTTTGCTGGGCCCGCAGTTGTTCTGAGTCTTAGAGTGAGGATCCTCTCCGTGCCTGATGACGGTGGTTCAATGGATGGTAGAAGAGTGTTTTTAACAGCGAAACCCACACCATGCTGTCTAGGTTCGTCTTTCGGTCTGCCTTGCCAGAAGAAGGTGTAATTGGCCTCTTTGAGTGAACCGTTGTCTGGGAGCCTGGTCTCCTGAAGGCATGCTATGTCAATCTTTAGCCTTTTAAGTTCTCTATCGATTATTCCTGTCTTCCGTGTGTCGTTTATGGACTGCAGATCATCAGTGATGCCGGGACACATAGTCCTCACGTTCCAGCTAGCGATTCGAAGAGCTGGGGTCTTCTTTTTCTTTTTTGTATTTCTTGGTGCAGGGCTTAGTGGCCCACTTGTTGAGTGGTACTCTAATCTCCACGCACCCAGTGGAGAAGGCAGGCCATGACGGGATAGCACCTATTTGACTGGGGGCTGCCCAGTTTGAGGCGGGCGGTAGCTGTCCAGTGAGACATTGGTAGTCTCTCCCACCGTCGGAAGCAGCCCCTGGCGCCTAGCTCTACGTCAATTGAGCTTTGGCTTATAACCGGTAACTGCTGCTTCCCGTGTTTTGTCGACACCTTGCGGCGACGCTGGAGTGTCCTCTCCAGAGGTGATGCAAGCCTGGGCGGGTATTATGGAGAATTAGCTGCTGCCCATACAGCATATCCCCCCTCTCCACGTCAATGGTGTAACCAAGGGAACGACTTGCGTCGATGCAGCTTGGCTGCCATTGGCGTCGCAGGAGCTGCCGGTATGTACATAAGTCTTATGTATAGACCGCCTGTAGGTGCTCCAATTCCTGATTTTCTTTCAGGGTTTACTCCCTTAGCCTTTCCCGCAAGGCAGGTATAGCCGCAAGGCAGCGGAGGATTTGTATTCGGAGTTTCCTTCTCCTAGATGAACTACCAGCCAAGGTTTTAACGAGCATCATCTACCCGTAGGGGTGCCAGAACCGGGGTTTGAACCCGTGACCGATTTTTATTTTTA
>MUZC01004762.1:104056-179531 GCA_002072015.1 Radix auricularia
AGGGGTGGTGATAAACCACTTAATTTTTTTATATATAAAAGATACAAATTTTATGACAATTAAAATAAAACTTGGACGCACACTGAGAGCTGTTTAACCACAATTATAATTCAACAGTTTGGCAATGGGCTAAATAGAACATGATTCCAAACTATAGGCTATATTTTATCCTTTAAAGTTATAATCACTACACTGTACTACAATTTCAAATGTTCATGATTTGGTTTAGATTATGCAAAGGCTTTTTCCCCACTTGACATAATAATCAATATATAATATATATAGGAGAAAAGGTTTGTATCTTTGTGGGTGGAGTTTAAGACATAGTTCCATTGAAGTCCTTAACCACGGAAAGTCAATGTGAGTTGTAATTTTAATATGATTTTGGATAATTTTTTAACCAAGTCAGTTGGTAACCAGATTTACAAAATCAGTGAGTCAGCTGGTAACCAGATTTACAAAATCAGTGAGTCGGTTGGTAACCAGATTTACAAAATCAGTGAGTCAGCTGGTAATTGAAGTGTTGGGTCAGTGAACACATTGATGCTCATTTGTTTCTATTACTTACTCTTAGGACTATATCTTTTTTTTCATCTTGGTGACTAATTTTCTCCTTTCCAGGGAGTAAGCACTGGCGATGTGTCAACCCTAGGGGTCAGGGCTGATCCCAGGTCAGCAATGTCTGTTGGTTCAATAGGTGCATCAACGCTGTCCATGAGAGCTAAGGCTGCTCGTAAGAGGAAGGTCAATGCCACACATAACAGTAACTTTAGGTGTGAAATCTGAACGGCAATCTTTAAGTCATGAAACAATTGAGATTGTGTACAATTCTATTTTTCTTATAACTTATAAAGCTCTTTTAGCAGTAAGGAAAATTTTTTAAAATAATATTTTACTTTTTTTTAAAAACATGTCTACACATTATTTTGGTTTTAAAAGGCTTGTACTGTTAAGCTCCTTTTTTAAAAAATAATCTTCATTCTCTGTATGAAAATTAATTTAATATTTCACTCAATAAAAATGATTGTTGAACAGAGCTGGATACGTTCCTGTTGAAGAAGATGCCCTGCATCGGGCTGGCATCAGAGGACGCAAGCGTTATTTCCTTTACTGCGTTCTGGCAGTGTTGATGTTTTTAGCTGTTATCAATATTATTGTAAGTAAAATATATTGGTTGCTTAGATGAGTGTTCCAAGTTAAAATTATTTCTGTATTATGTGGATCCTTTCTTCATGGAGCATCTGTCAAACTCCTAAATAGAAAATTTTTAAGTAAACAAGGAAAACCATATTTATTTAATTCTATAATTGATCTTTGGGATATTATACATTGTGCGTTTTTTTTTTTTTAAATAAATTAGAAATGTACTTAATGTTGTAAGGTAAGAAATGTGAGAGTTAAACCAAAATTAATTTTTAAAATGTTTATAAATGTGTACAACGTATCATATGAATCATTTCTTTTAATATAATTATAATAAATAATATACTAGGACTTAATTAATCTTTATATTAAAAAAAAATTAAATAACATTTTTTAACAAATTATTTTTTTTCTTCTTAAAGGTAATTGGTTGGCTGCTGTATATTTTAGGAATGACTCACAATGGCATGCAAAATGTGGAACTTGCCAATCTAGGGGGTCGGAATTTCCTCAGAGTTTTGGAAACTGCCAAAATCAACACAATGTCTACTAACAATGCTCCAATAGGCTCAAGATTTAATTCCAAGCTTTCAATAGAAGCTGAAGATGGTCCTGTAAGATTTTTTAAATTATTTTAATTTTCTTTCGGTGAATCTTTTCTTTCTCAGCCTAATTCATGTTCCTATTTCAATTTGCATTAAAAAAAAAATAATATCTATTTGTACAATCATTTTGATAATATGGTGATACTCAATTTTAAAATATTGTAACTGGAATCAGTCCACTCCTACCTCACTTCCCACTTATACTTATAGATATCAAAACTTCATTCATGTTTTGCTAAATTTATTCATATGAATCCAAATGATCGGGGACGAAACCTTGATAAAGAACAGAACCCCCCCCCCCACCAACCCCAATGTGGTTTTCCATGGTACCAAAAAGTCCTGATGTATTTAGAGAGCAGCTACACAATAAATCAACAAGAAAATTACAAACATTCATGTTGTCCATGTAGGGGGTATAGGTAAATAATCTATTGTGACAGCACACATGATGAAATATAGTTCAGAAAACATTTGAGGTAATCACACCACATTTTGTTCTTTACATAGATTAGAAAGTTCCATTTCTATGAAAAGATATAAACAATAACCCATTTTTGAGGCTTCAGCAATTTCATTTAAAATTGGGATTTTGTAATTTTCAGCTATGATTACTATGAAGATCTTTTATTATTCCATGTTTTGTGTGTATTGTGTTAATAAAATTTTAAACATAAATGCATATTAACTTATCATACATTTTCATTCCCCTAAAGTTGGAAATGAAATTGACATCCCCAAAAACAAGATCATCCATTGTTCTAGACAGCAATCAGGTCACCATGGTCACAGATAAGTTTTCTGTTAAAACAACAAATACCACAGATTGGATTACAACTAGTTTGAGCTCCCTGGCTACACATGACCTCATACTTAATTTATCTGCTGATAATGTCACAGCAAAGCAGGTAAAACTATTTTTTTCTTCAGATGTTTTACTAATTGTTGCCAATATCAAGTAACCTAATCACTTAATCAGCATCCTTCCGCCTCGGAAGACGATGGAGCATCACTGTTGGTCTGAGTTGCATTTGCCTGTGTTGCTGTGCAGCTCTATCCTTGATTGACAGCCTTTACCACAGCTTTTGCACAAAAACTCTGTGCTTCCCAATGTCTTGGCCTTTCTCCTAGCTGTTCTGTCTGTAGCCTCCTCCATCCATCTATGACGCCTTCCTTTACTATTGTGCGCCACATAGATCGGTCTTCTGTCGAACACTCCCAGTTGCTTGTGTGTATTCTGGCTGCTGTCATGCCTCTTTGGCAGACATCTTTAAATCGCAGACATGGGTTACCTGTCTTCCTCTTTTCCGATTCAAGTTCTCCGTTTAGGAGGTCCTTGGGGATGCGACCAGGGCTCATTCTTTTTAAATGTCCTTACCATCTTAGGCATCTTGCACTAAGGATTGAGAACATGCTTTGGGTATTGGCACACATCAACACCTCACTTTTTGGCACTTTATCCTGCCATTTAATGCCAAGGATGCGACACAGGCGCCTCAAGTGGAAGCTATTAAGTTTGCGCTCTTGGGATGTAAAAGTGGTCCATGTCTGGCTTCCTTATAACAGCATACTGATGATGCAGGGTCGATAGACACCCAGTTTGGTTTTCTCCATTGGCTTGATGTTTTGCAACTGCCTTGCATACTTTACTGTTTATTTCGTCCTCAGTGGACAGTGTGTTGGAGACTTTGGAGCCCAAGTAGGTGAAGTTGTCTACAAACCTCCAAGTTTTCATTGTTGATATTGATGGTAGGAGGAGAACTTGTGTCTTGGGCCATGATTTTTGTCTTTTTTAAGCTCATTTGCAGTCCAAATTCTTTGCAGGCTTTGGATAAGCTTGACAAGAGTGCCGCATCATCCGCAAAGAGTAGCTCATGAATTAGGACATCTGTCGTTTTAGTTTTGGCATGGAGGCAGGCAGTGTTGAAAAGTCCTCCATCAGCTCTGGTGTATAACCAGATTCCCTCACTGCTATCATTGAAGGCGTATCGAAGAAGTAAGAGAAGAATATTTCGAACACTGTTGGTGCGAGTACACAATCTTGTTTGACTCCGCTGCTGACTGGAAAGCTTCTGACGTAGCTCCATTATACTGCAATCTGCCCTGCACATTTTCATGTAGTTGCCTAATGATGGCGAGTAGGTGTATGGGACAGCCAATTTTTTCCAGAATTTGGAATAGCCCCTTGCGACTGACTATATCAAAGACTTTTGTAAGATCCACAAAGGTAATGTATAGTGACTTCTGCCGTTCTATGCATTTTTCCTGGATCTGCCGTGTTACAGATTTTAGCCTCCCGATTTTATCCAGAATGTCAGTGCGGTTTCCAGGCTTGTCGGTCTACCATAGACATGGTTTCGGGACTTGTCGGTCTACCATAGACATTGTTTTTTTGGCTTGTCGGTCTACCATAGACATGGTGTCCAGGCTTGTCGGTCTACCATAGACATGGTGTCCGGGCTTGTCGGTCTACCATAGACATGGTGTCCGGGCTTGTCGGTCTACCATAGACATGGTTTTTGGGCTTGTCGGTCTACCATAGACTACCATAGACATGGTGTCCGGGCTTGTCGGTCTACCATAGACATGGTTTTTGGGCTTGTCGGTCTACCATAGACATGGTTTTTGGGCTTGTCTGTCTACCACAGACATGGTTTTTGGGCTTGTCTGTCTACCATAGACATGGTTTTAGGGCTTGTCGGTCTACCATAGACATGGTGTCCGGGCTTGTCGGTCTACCATAGACATGATGTTCTCCATACGGTAGCTCAAGGAAAAAAAATCAAATAACCAGATATAATACTGTGGCCATGTGCCCCAAAAACATACATAGGGCTTGCCCGCAACTGCTCCCCCCCACCACGCACCCAAACAGAGGGCCCTAAATTTTTCAAAAAATGTGTTTTGTATTTAACATTAAATTAATGCCAAAGGGTTAAAAAAATGATGCTTGATGGCAGTTTAAGTCATTTTGTTCACTGTGATATAATTTCATTGCAAAATAATATTTTTTTTAAGAACATGAAAAAATGTGGATTAAACTTTTTGGACTGCTGAGATGGAAATATAAACAAAAATAAAAATGATTAGTTGAAATGCAAACTTAACTGAAATCTTTAGGGATTTTGTGTGCATTAAGGGATTATGAAATTTTTTCTCAAAGCTGATGACTGACAACATGTTTGAAAAACTTTTAAGAGTGCAGCATAAGTTGATTTTCAGGGTTATTTTTTACTCTACCTGAGTGCCATCTCCTCAAAAGAGTTTTAATGTAGTTTTTATCAATTTACCCTCTGTATTATAGTTGTTATGAATTGACTTTCTATGATGACTCATCATATTATAGTTGTTATGAATTTACTTTCTATGATGACTCATCGCATTATAGTTGTTATGAATTGACTCTCTATGATGACTCATCGCATTATAGTTGATATCAATTTATTTCTATGATGACTCATTGTAGTAATGAGATAATGTGCAATAGCTAAGGATTTAATTTAATTTTTTTTTAAACAGATTTTTGGAGTTAAAGACTTTAGAGATCTTTATTTAGAATCAGCAAGAGGTTTGACTATATCTGGATCACTTGGGTTGGAAATGCAATCACAAAAATCGGCTGACTTATCTGCAAGGAATCTCTTCATCTCATCACAGGTAAGGGCATAAATTAGTTTGAGAACCAAAAATGCCACCCAAAGATAAAGAATCTTGTTAGTTATCAAAATAATTAATTACCACATTTAATCATTATGTAATTAATATTATAATTAGATTAAGCCTAAAACATTTTTTTAACTCAAATTTTGGTTTAACCTTGTCTTAAAAAATATTATTTTAGCATATTTTGTCAGCAGAAATTAAGGGTATAATTTATGTATGCATAGGAAATTTAAAAAAAAAAAAGAGAGTTCCTGCTCAAATTTCCTTCAAATAAATCACAAATCAAGTCAGTAGAGAAATCACATGATATTGTTTTTGCTGCTTTGATTATAAATACCCAGGGTTCATCATGAGGAAGAGTCAATACCTTATTTCTGGGGTGCAGGAAACTAATGATTAATTTCTCAACTAATCGTTAAAAATTGTATTGATTAAATATCTATTCAAATAATTTTAATGATAGAAAATATTAACACTTTTTTTCAATTTATAAAAAAATAATCAATAAACAATATAATAACCCAGGACGCAGGATCTGTATTGCTGAGGAACATAGTACAACATTCAAAAGTAGTTAAAAAGGTTCAAAATGATATTTTTCTATGTATTTGAGACAGGGGAAACAATTTTTGTTCCAAATTACTTTTGTCTCTTACTTAATAATATGCAACATTGTTTCAAAAGCTGTTTCTGTTAGTTCAAGACATGTGGCAGTACATATATAAATCTTTTAAAATTTGCAAACCCACAGTGAAATTCCATTGAACAACTTAAAGATAAGTAGTTTGTAGTTTTGTAAGACTGTGGATTATTATGTAATTTTCACTCCTACTTTTTTTGTACTTGGAATAGTAATCTTTTATTAGCACATCAATTAGTGTATTGTAAAAAAAATATTAGAATAACTAAATGTAGTTTTAATTTAAATTAGAGCTGGTACTGTTAAAAAAATGTTTTTGATTAATCAGGAAAAAATGTAATTGATTAATCAATTAATTACGATTATTATATTTATATAATGCATATATAGATCCTGTTAAGTCGCGGTGATTCCATGACTCCCAAATTTTGTGACATCAAATTTGTTCTGCTATGCACATCTAAATAAATAATAGTAATAAGAAAAAAATATGTATGTTAAAAAAATATATAAATTATTAATAAATCAGAAAAAAACAAAATTAGAATTATTTTCTTAAATTTTAATAGATTAAAATTTTTACCAAAAAATGAATTAATTAATAAATCGTTATTTCCGCAGCCCTAGTTTAAATAGAATTACATCAATCCAAATGATAAGTTCCTTGTTAAATCAAAATTATTTTATATATTTTCAATGAAGATTTTTTTTACAAATTATAAAATTCTTTTTTATATTTCAGTCATCTACAACAATTAAAACTACACATGGCCTTTATCTGAGTAAAGACCTGCCAAAAGTGAACACATCTAAGCGCATCAACTTTAACCTTATGACCTACAAACTCTGTGTCTGTGCTTCAGGTCTAATATTTAAAGTTCGAGTTCACAAGCCTGGATTAACTTGTCTAGATGTGGGACAAGATCAGCTACAAAAATTGTGTGGAAATGTATGACATAGATATTGTGCATGAGATTAAGTAAAATTAATTACTGTTTAATATTCAGTGTTTTAAGTATAGCCATATAATTTTTATATATATGTATATCATTATCATCATCAAATCAAATAAATGTTCAACAATTTTATTTTAAAGTTCAAGTTTATTGTTGGTTGTAAAGTTGATTTTTTTTATTATGTCAACTTAGTAGGTAGCATATAAGCAAATGAAGCAAATTTTTCAGTTTTTTTGAATTTATGTTTAAAATTCAAAAGTAATTACTACCCAAATAAATGTCAGGCTGAAAAACTCTGTTTCAAGAACTGACCTAGAAACAATAGCACCATACTTGACCAGTGAAATCACAGCTGAACATTATTTTCCTGATTTAATTCATGTTCCTTGTCCAAGGCAGCACATGCATCTGGCTGGGTCTGGCGATAAAACTGCTCCATCACATCAGCCAAACTGGCACTGCATTGTCTCAAAGCCTTCACTTCACACTGACGTCTTTGAAATGTCACACTAAAGAAAAAAGTTGAATTTTTGTGATTATAATATCAAATTTATGACTTTGAAATAACATATCACCTTAGTACTTATGTTTTATGATGATATGAAACCATTTTTTAAATCATGTAATTAAGTTAAATGTGAATTTCATTTAAAGAAATCCCAACAACATAACATGTACAGATATCAGATATTAGGAATTAAAATTATTTTGGAATATACTCCAATGAAATGTCTTTCAATAATTACACAAACAATTTGGGACTAAAATAGCAATACCTGCAAAGTAATGTTTCCATTGTTGTTCTTGACAGCTGTTCAGAGGGTGGGGCAAACTTTTTTACCACTCCCATATAGAAGAAGTAGTCTGCCATCTCATTTTGACAAGGTGCCATTCTCACCTTTGATAGGCAGCTGAGCACATCACCTCCACCTTGCTCAATTGCTGTAGGTGAGGAGAAACAATCTTTAATTAGAGTATAGGCGTGTAGAGAGAAGCTGTGTTACATAATAACTACCCTGTAGTCAATTTGTGTTACAATTTAAAACAATAAACTTGAATAATCGAATTCTTTACTAATTGGGCTCATCTTGATTATGAATTCTCTTTATCATTTTTTGAAAATTTCATTTGTTTCAAATTGAACGTTTATTTAAATTCTATTTTATGAAGACTTTGATAAGATGTACCTGATATGTTAGAGCAAAGTCCAGCATATGCCTGAGTGACCATTTTAGGGTCAAATAAAGAGCCCACCATTTGGGTCACGGAATCACTGCTTTGTTTCAAGCTGGTGTCCAAGCACTGGACGAAGCCGTCCTTGTCTCTGTTTTAAAAAAAATAAAAGTAAAGCACTCGCTATGGACTATAATTGACTATTGTTGTTACTAACTCACAACCAAGTTAAGCCAACGCCACCACCTCTACACACACAATTTCCTGCAATATCAATGACTAACCTAACCTTAGAAACTGTGATAAAAAAAAGTATCATAAATTAATGTTTTCTTCTATTCTCGCACATAAACAATGCAATTACATGCATATCTAATAATTATAATTTAATGAATTAATGGCAATCCTTAAATTATTCTTTTTATTTCAAATTATTAACGAATAAAAAAAAATAATCTACATTATGCTGGAGACACAAAACAAATACGATTATTTGTTTTTAAAGACTAATAGTAAATAGCTACTTAACTACGTATTGTGCTACCTACCCACAAATTATAGAAAACAGTTTCATCATGGAAAATTGCCGATCAGCTGGTTCCTCCATGGAAGTTGCGTTGGTCGTTGAATTGATTGCATAAGTTCCATTTTCTGAGAGAGTTTGATTGTCCAGACCTTTGACACATGTTAAAATATCTGTCCAGATATTTGTGCCACTGGTCGTCAGCGGGGAGACAATCATGCAAGTCACAAGGGCTGAAAAATGATATTTTATTGCGCTGAGTCGTTTACAATACGTTCAACAAAATATTTTAGTTTTACTTCCACTTGATTAAGATCCACCGTTTTTTCTAATTTTAAAAAGAATCTTCTAAATATTTAGGATGCAAAAAATAATAATAATATTACTAATATGTTTTTTTAAATAAGAAAGATACTTCAAATTTTAGCTTAATGCATTAATTAAAAAACTAGTTAAGATTTAAAGATTAAGCTATAAATTTAGCTTCATATTATATTGATATAATTAATTAATGACATAATTTTAAAAATAAATTTACTACTTTGAAATTAAAAGTTTGCTTTTTTTTCATAAGAAAGATTTTTTTACCTATGTAAAACAAATTTTTAGCCATTTTTGTGTGAACATCTAAATAAAACTGTAGTTGGTTGACTTATTGTTTATAACGTTAAACGATCTTAAACACTGCACAAACAGCGCTCGGTTTTTATAGATGTTGTGACATTAAGCAGTCTTCACAGAGGTTGCAACTCTTCACAAACTTAGTCTGCGCCATGAAAAACGAAGGAAATGGCGTTATCTACTTCAGACGAATTCAATTCTTTCATTGACATTTATAGACAATATCAAAGTTAAATATCATGAACATTGACCTTTATTCTACATACAGTAAATAAAAACTTTTCATGGCTACACACATTTAAAAGACAGTATGTTTTTTTTTTTTAAAGTCACTCAAAGTGTACTATTAAGAGTCTTAAGTCATTTAACCAGGACTTTCGGGTATAGGGATATAAAAATATCAGCTGGAGTGAGGATTCAAATCATCAGCAATAAAATAGCACTCACAAAGAATTTCAAATGAAGTAGTGTAAAATAATAAGAAGAAATAGGAGAAAGAGATATGTGATTAGTTGTAATGAAAGTATTCACATGTTTATTTATAATTAAATTTATTAAATGCACTCTTGCAACACAAAAACTTAACTTTATTATTTTTAATTAGTTATGTGTAGCTTCAACTCATATATACTTCAAGTGGTAAGTCTTATGTGTTTGATGTGAAGCTCCCCTCTGGAAAAAAAACTTGGGAGAAACCCTCACTCTTACTTACTTCGATAGTCTATGAGAAACCGCGGTAAAGCTGGACACCAGCAGTTGTTTAAATACCCACTCGCGCCGTTTTCTCACGTACAACTTGAAGGTGCTGCTTTCTGAGTATTCATAACTACATAAACTTAGGGTTGTATACAGATTATGTTTCCAGACAAATTTTTCCCCATAATGTGTTACATTAGCAACGTTTAACCAGCTTTTTCCCCTCTCATTATCTGGTAGTTTTAAAAGAGCGGGAAATTCATAGTTACCTATAAGACATGCGAATTGTAGAAAATCAGGTTTACAAATACAATTATGAGATTTCCATTTAACTTAATGAGACAGAAAGACATATGAAGCTACGGGGGGGGGGGGGGGGGGGGGACAAATTTTTTTTTAAATTTATTATTTTTTCTCTGAAAGCAAAAAANTCAAAATATTTGTTTAAATTATGACATTTATTCCTACAGTGCAACATTGCAAGTAGGCTACAATTTTACACCTCTTCATTGAGCATCTGATATATGAGTTATTTGTTGCTTCTTGGATTACACGTTGCAAAGAAATATCTCGGCGTTCGACGTCCTAAGGGCCATGGGTGGAAACTTTCCACTGGAAAGGATTAGTGAAAGATTAACCCCAAAAGGGAATGTCATGTTTTGTTGACCAGGCGGTGACTTTTGGACCGGTGTTGACTTCTCGCGGACGTGACACGGACATGCCAGTTTGGGCAACGAAAACATCGCACCAGCTCAGGGGGCAGTAACGTCTGCTCAGGATGTGTGTTAAAAATAGTTTGAGTTGAAACTAAATGATAAAATGAACGTTGCAAAAATAATTTTTAGCCGTGCATCGGGTGTCTCAAATTCAAATTATGGGGGCCGGGGGGGGGGGGGGCAGGACGTAGAGACTGAGTGAGGCGGTCATTTAAAAAATCCACTCATAAAAAATTATATAAAATGGGTTACATATCCAAGGGAACAGATATGTTTCAACTTAAATAACTCAAATCATAACGCGTCCAAAACATTTTGATCTCATACTTCTTGTGACTGCTTAAAATGGTTTCTCTCTAACACTGTTAGTAACAGTTAAGGAACTTTTAGATATAGAAGCAACTGAAAAACTCAGATCGTGGTGAAGATACTCAATGAGTTCTGTCATGAATCTTTAACTTACCTACGTTCATGCCCAGTGGCGGATTAAGCTTTGTCTGTATGTGTGTGTGGGGGGGGGGACAGGAGAATGTCAGGGGGCGCCGCCTCTAAAATTTAACTAATAACCGAGCATTCCGTAGATACTAATACTGATGGACCTTTCGATGCATACAAATATTTGAAGGTATAATATTCAACGATTGTTTCTTCAAGGTTAATGTCGTGTTTGTAAATTTTGCATAAACTTCGAAAATAATCTTTATTTTTCGGAGGTATGTGATGGATCAATACACTAGAAATAAATAACTGTGCCCCCAAAGTCATTAAATCGATCATCTATTTCTGTTACAAGTGTATCCAAGACAGTGAAGTATTGTTCAGATTTAAAGCTTGTAGTTGGATCATCCGCACTTTCATCTGTGCTAGGTTCGCCTGCCATACTTTTCTTTTTTTGAAAGTATTTTCAGTATCTATTTTAGTTACTGTCCCCATCAGAATTTCCTTTTCCCCCAATGTTCCGATTCACCATGACATTGTACCACATCAATTATCACTCAGTTCTAAACACACTACTCTGTGCACTCAGTCCTAACACACCACTCTGTGCACTCAGTTTTAAACACACCACTCTGTGCACTTAGTTTTGAACACACTACTCTGTGCACTCAGTTCTAAACACACCACTCTGTGCACTCAGTTCTAAACAGACTACTCTGTGCACTCAGTTCTAAACACACCACTCTGTGCACTCAGTTCTAAACACACCACTCTGTGCACTCAGTTTTACACACTCCACCAAGTGCTCTCAGTTTTTAAAATTCCTTTTTTTTTTAACACACAGGTGAAACAAAAAAGCTCTTGAACAAAAAGTTGATATTAAGTTTAATTTAGACCAAGTCAAATAATTGTACAAGTTTCATAATGTGTTTGTTGTACACGCAGCTCACACATAAATAGTTCTTCATGTGCATGCATCTTATTGAAAAAAGTAACTTAGAGAAGCATACAACATTAACAATCAATAGACATTTATAGCATTAGCATGTCAGACAGAGATCACCAATTAATACAATACACATGAAAAGGAATAAAGAACATTCAGAGGATTACAAATTATATAGAATTTTAAGTTAAAACCTGTTAAGTTATAATTTAATATGGCCAAAATAAATCTTGACCAACCTGGAATAATTTTTAAGGAAAGCCCCAGATACAAAATTTTTTTGAAGGGATTTTTATTTACTTTATTTTTCTTGTTTCACATTGTTGACTGAAGCTAGAAATTTATAGCTGGAAATTAATTTCTTAGAGATATAATAATGACAAAATCATAATCAAGTTTTAGAGAATTATTTGTTAAGTAAACATGTATATGGAATGACACATCATTGTACAATATCATGTTAAAACAACAAAAGTACAATCCTGTTACACAACTACTTATGAAGTGAAATTATATAAGAACTGTTCAACTCCATTATACACATTCACACATTGCCATAGTAAACAGCGTTTTCATAGAAAATGAGGAATTTTTCACAGACTACCAAAATGTACCTAGAATCAAGCTCCTTCAAAGGTTGGGTCAAAATTTCATCTTTAATCTCATATAACAAATTTTAATAGTTTTAAACATGCTTTTTTTCAACAAATCCTTTAGATTTTTGTTTACACTTGGAAAGACAGTGGCTAAGTGAAGTTGCCTCCCCTTCTTATTTTCTGTTTGAACACTTCCGCCACAATGTTCAGACTAGATGTCAAGACATTAAACCAAGGCATGAAATACAAGGCTGACATCAAGTGATCTAAAAAGATTATGCATTGCTTGCATACAACAATACATTTGAGCTATGAGGCAACAACACTGGACAAAGCAGGGGAATTATAGTGTATGGCAGCATAAAGATCAGAGCATTGCGCACCCACACAAACACATTAAAGGGTTGACATTTCAACTGAATCACTAGGCAAGACAATGCACATCATGTGGTGATGTAGCCTTACACCCTCCCTTTCCAGCACAAAAATTGGTGATGATGACATGATAAGGAGGTATCCAGTAAACACTACCACCACCACCACCGCCTATGAAGATACTTACTATACTAACCAAGGTATTACATCGGTTACCATGATAAGTCTTTACACACACCGTTCAGGTGAACCCTCCATTGTGATAAATAAAATTATTATATTAACATTCAATAATCTCATGCAATTAAATGTGTTTATATAATAATAAGCAACATTTTTTTAAAAAAAAACATAAATTCCAGTGTTGGGCTCATTTAGGGATTTAATAAGAGAAATAACTGCTAAAGGTTGTTGAAAAAGAACCACTCAATTTACCTCACAGAATCTGAAATGTTTATTTATTATATTTAAAAACAAATTTACGATATTATGTAACTGGGGTCTTTTTTAACATTAGTGTGACTAACTGCAACTAACCATGTTTTGGTCATCAGGCTTGAAATTTACCTTTATTCAGTTAATTGTTTACATCAAGTCTTCAACTCAAATTTCCACACAAAAAAACTTCAGTTTTGCAGTTTTTTAAAAATCTTACTTTATAAGTGAACAATACAATTTCTATTTTATCTCAAGAAATTCAGTCATTACATAGAGATAAAAAAAAACATGTACCTATTTCAATCTGAAGTTTTAAAATATTTTTAAAATATGGAATTGTAGAATCGTGACTTAAAGTTTAAAGATTTTAGCTGCTTAAAAAGTTTTTCAGCTTGAATTTAAAAGAAAAAGCAACTTAATAATTTAAAAGAAACATGAAAAACACAAATTAACTGTACAGTATTGCACTTAAATCTTCCTGGGTTCTCTAAAAAATCTGAAATTTTAGTGACCTGTCATATTTAGTATACAAATTTAATAATGGAAGTAAAGGGAAGAAATGGAAAAGGAAAAGAAAGGAATTTGATGCAAATTAAAGATTTAAAACTTGGTTTTTGTAAAAATATTAAAGTTGATTCAGGTGGGATTTAAAAATAAAAACAGTTACTGGTTAACAACTGAAAACAAGCCTTTGGGTAATACACCAATTTTTTTTGTCTTAGAAGAAAACAAAATAAACAGAGCGACCCTTTGTTATAGTTAAACACAAACTCTTCAAGTAGATTAATCTTAAAATTCACTTGTTAGTTACATAAAACTGACAAAGTAAAATTGTGAAAGAGAAGAAATACAAGAATTATGTAAATAAAATGCTAAAAAATAAATGACACACTTAAAATAAAATTAATTAATAAGGACATAAAGCCATGTAGTTACTTAGTTAGTATATGAAAATATTGATAAATTTTGATTTCCTTATTAAGTAAAAAAAAAGTGTTCAGTTTATTGGCAGTATGCAATACTCCAATAGTTTCTAACTGTATGTCTCTTACACTAAGATTTCTGCTGTCAGCTTGAAAAACAATATGTCCTTTTAATACAGATGCACTTCCTGTGACTATAGAAGTACATGTCACCGGAAGGGATAGAATGCAATCTACATTTACAGTACAGTTGAAAACCATCACAGGCAAAGAAAAGGTTATTTGAACATTTCATACTTTCAATGAAGTTATACCTTTGCGATCTAAATGAATCTGAGTGGCATGTGTGCATTAACACAAGCAGCTTTTAAACACTGATTATAAGGAGGGGAGTCCCTAGTAGTAGAAAATAACTCATCCCATTATTTGACATGTAAGTCAAAAACAGCTTTGAACCATTGTAAAGTCTGAGTTTCAAATAAACTGATCCTTTTAAAAGACCACTCACTGTTTCAGGACTTTCGTTTATTTAAAAGAAACACAAAGCAGTTCATAAATGCAAACTTTGGAACTATTTTGAGAGCTGGAAATCATTCAGTTAGGAAGTTAGCACTCAATACTTAATTCCCATAACATTCCACTAATGGGTTATAAATTATGTACAGAAATGAATAAATGAGATATATTTATAATTGCTATTCTCTCAAAACAAAATACAAAATGGTGAAAAGTCTTTTTTGCTTACAATATGCATATAAAATATCTAGTTATAAATTTATTATTGGTAAATAAGATTATGTTTGATTTGTAAAATGACAATAAAAAATTATGAATACAGAACAATGACTTTATTAGGCAATATGTACACGTCCCAAGAAGTAAAAACAAGAGGTCATCACTCTCACAGTTCATCAAAATATTTTACTATTTTCATGGGGAGATGAATGAAGCCTGAAATATAGTAAAAGAAAGGCGGGCTAGTAGACAGACAAATATCCTAGTTATCACACAATCTTTGCTGACAGGACACATTGTAAGCATCGATTTATTTGTTAAAGTTTTACAATACTTTTCTTATTAAAGCCAGATAAATCCACTTCCCTTCATGCACAACAAAATTGTATGTGTGTCAACAAGAGATCAAGAGGTAAAAAGGGTTTTCTTTCTACTTTCAGACACATTCCTTATTTAAAAGCAGCTAATCAGTGATTATGTGTACTTACAAGAATACTTGAATAGCTCTAAAATTACTTGATAGAAAAAAAATAATTTTAAATGTAAAATAATAAAGAATAAAAAAACAGAGCAACAAAATTTTTTTCTCCAGCACCAGACAGGGTGTTTTAATTTCTGCCAATTCAGTGTCATCTTTTTGGAAGGATTTACCAAATATTCAGTTATGTTACGTTAAATACAGTAGTCCTTTTGACAAAAGCCTAAAGATATAAATGATAAGATTTTAATAACATAATAGAATCAATTCATTAAATTTATGAATAAAACATTCAATTCTTCCATTCTTTCCAGTAAAGTGGAAAAGTTTTATACAAATTATTCACTTTAATTCAATTTCCAGAATTATTAAAATCAATGTTGACAACTGGTATTATTTTCCCTTGACTACTAATTCGAGCCTTAGATGATAGTGAAAATAGTGAATGAATTAATTCTTCATGACTATCAAGATATGCCCAGAAATCTTATACCTAGAAAATCTCTAAAATAATAAGGCAAAGGTGCCAAAAGAAGCCCAAGACATCAAACTAAATTAAATAATTAAAAACTTACCCAAAGTGAATGCACAAATAAAAAAGATGGGATCATTAAATAGTTTTGCTCAGTGTGATCAACATAAACATTTGAACACATTACCACAAAAAAAACACCTTTTCAATTCTTTGTCCTAATCAAATTTTAAAATAAATGACCTTAAAACTGGTTTGGTTTCAAAACTTTGTAATTAAAAACTTAATATAACCAGAAGTTTAAAAACACTGAGATGGCAATAATAAGTAAAGAATGAAATGAGCAGTACATTTTAGCTAATAAGACAACAGCTGTGTGTGTGATGTGAAGTAATTGGGGACTGGTATTGCAATAAATAAAAACAACCCACCTTACTCCATTAGCTGAAAAACTGGCAAATCAGCCAATCAAGAGAAGCCAGCACATACAAGTCATTTTCTAAAATCCACATGCAGTTGATGTTTACATTTTTATCAGATGCTTACAAGACAATTTCACTTTTTATTTCTTTAACAATTTGTTCATTTAAAAATCTCTCCACTTATTTAAAAAATAAAGAAATCTTTGTTGTTGAATTATTTTTTGTGATGTGACCCTGAACCAAGTTAACAATCTAACACTTAAAAACCCCTTCCGCTGAATAAATTTTTAACGTCATGACTGAGTTCAGAATGACGTATTGACAAGTCTAAAAGTTTTGAGTAAGAATTCCCTGGTTAGAAGTCAGCAATCCTGAAACAAAAATGTTAACTATTGATATGACTATTAATTCTAAAGCAAATTTAAGGCATGTCACAATGAGTTAGAGATATTACCAAGAAACTCATAAAATTGTCCCATTGATATAAACCATTTCGTTATGTCAGATGTTTGGCATATGGCATAGTGCGTCAAAGCCAAACTTGATCCATTAATTAAACTCAAATTAACAGACACATGGAGAGATGAAAGCTATACATAGATTGTCAAGAGGGGAAATAATTTTTTTTTTACTTTGATAACATGTAAAATGAATGCCATGTTGGTGCTTTTTGCTGAAGACCATCAAGCATTTCTTTACATTGTAAAATTACAAAGTGGACTTGCAGCAAAGGATCAGTGTTTTATCCAATAGATTAACACAGGCTGGCCATTTCATAAATAGATACTGGTCAATTTGCACACCAGATTATCCTACCAATCATCACGCCCATACTCAATGTACACAGTGAGTGTTCATAAAGAACACCGAGTAGTTGCACATTAAACTGCTCGGTATGGACACAGACTACTAGTGAGCCGAGACTGGTCACAATTCACAATCTAGAATTCATACAGGCGTTTTGGTTCTGACCCACTTGTCTGGAAACCAACCAGATATACAATATTCATGATCACACAGCTGACTAGCTCAAGCAACAAAGAAACCTATACAGCTACTCACACCGTGAAGTATGTGGCACAGACAATCAGTTCCCTAGTTTTTAAAATGGGGATATTGAAGCTGTGATCAAAAGCTACAAAATAAACACTTGATTTACCCACATGAATAAAAAATAATCTGATCTGCAAGTCAAAAAGTATGATTTTTGTGTGGGAGAAGTCTAGGTTCAGTTATTCGCATGAGATAAAATCAATGCCCATTTTAAGTAGAGAGGCCTTTACTGCTTGGTTATGAGCATCAAGCGCTTGGTTCAATTAGCACAGGAAAGATGCCACTGCACTGTTCCGCAACATTAGCGATTAGCTCTCATACCAAATTTTTAAAAATCACTGTGTCCAATGCCATACAATTTGTTTCTTCTGGGAGGTGAGAGGAGTTCTGATGATGTGTTATCAAAGCTACATCAAGGTGTCAGCTGGTCTAATAAATAACCATGGGATTACAAAACGTATGCAAATCAATTCAGCATCAAGCAGCTACATAACCAGTGTTATAGTAACCCCACCGCGAGGTTGGGGGGAGGTCAATCTTGTGAGGTCACCTGCCAAACGATGATGTGACTCCGTTCAACTTTTGACAAGGAGCTGGCTTTCCTTGGATCCTCATCATCATCATTGGCCATTCGCGATGCAGCGGTGGGATCATCATCATCTACATCACCTTAAAATATATTACAGAGTTTAAAATCATAAAATCAAGAAATCAGTTAAATAAATGTACATTTTTTCACATTTTCATTGGTTTCCACTACAAATCCACGTAGCCATTCCCAATAACGTTCAGATATATCTGGTCATATCAAATAATCAATGATTAAGTACGTTCTTCAAGCATAAATAATAAATGAGATGTTTATCAAATAAACAATTTAATTTGATGTTGTTAAGTTTGGATGGCATTAGATAAACTTATTTCAGGGACTTGGAATCAAGACACACAGAAATGTTACAGAATCACAATGGCAATTGTTTGTTTACTGAAAACCAATAGTTGGGAAATTCTGAAGCTTGCTGATAACAATCAATCAAATTATGCCTTGATTTTAGTCTTACGCTAACCATAGCAATCTTTTGGACTTACGCTAACCATAGCAATCTTTTCGTCTACGCTAAATGTAGCAATCTTTTAGCCTTACGCTAATCATAAAAATATTTATTTATTAGACTTATACTGACCATAGCACCACTTGAGTCAATACTTAACAATAACAGACGTAAACTATAGATAAGGATTGGATGCAATAACCTTCTGTATAGAAGGGAGACTGTAATATACAAGATAAGATAGTAACATGTTTTAATAAATAAACCCTATTGTTAATTAGCCCCGAGCTAACCATAGTGACATAGCAATGTACTAACCATAGCTCCTAATAATCCCTTGCTAACCAAAGTAGAGCATTTGTCCTATATTCTGATGAGGATTCAAGCTTAGCTTTTAAAGCTCTGGCTAGGACATAGAAAGCCTGCTCCATTCTCTGAGCAGCAGTATTTAATTAACATTGAGTATAGGTTTATCCCTACCCCCCCCTTTCCCCCCCCGATATGTATTATGGGACAAAGTCAAAATATGCTCTCCTGATTCAAGCAGTGCTGGGAAAACTGTACTGTTTCACATTAACCCTTCCATGGGTAGTGCCACAAAAACCAGATATAGCGAGACGGCTACTTTTTCTAACATTTTTCCAGATCTCATGAGTCCACCACGAGCATACTTAGGTTTATTCAAAACTTCAATATTTGAAGTGACATTGAGTAAGTTTTCAAGATTAAACTGTATTTTTGCCAAGTGGCTGCAATGGAATCATCAAGTGATAGTGACTGGGATGTAATTAGGGCTGGTACTGATTAAACAATTTTTGTTTGATTAATACGGAAAAAATTAGTAAATAAATAGATTAATTTCAATTAATTATATTTTTATAACAAATAGATCTTGTTAACTCGCAATTCATTATTTCGCAAAGTCTCTTAAATCGCAGTAATTCCATGGCTCCCAAATTTTGGGATGTAACACAGTAAATTTGTTCTGCTATGCAAGAAATAAGGAGGCAAAACCTTTTTGTTTATGTATGCATATCTAAATAAATAATAATAATAATATGAGGGAAAAGTATGTCAGTAACAAAAAATATAAACCATTAATAAATTGAAAAAATAAATACAATAAATATTTCTTAAGTTTTAATTGCATTTTAGTCTATCAAATTGATTTTAATCAATTAAAATTTTTAACGATTAACATATATGCTTGATCTAAAGCCGACCTTTTTTGGACAAAATCTAATGAAAAATGTTGAGGGGGTGTGTCAGCTTACGAACGGATCATAGATGATTTCTGCATGTACATTGAATATCGGTGTTGTGAGGGCGTAAAAAGGGGGAGGGAAGGTGCCTCCTCTCACAGGCTTATGCAAGTTGGCTTCCTTTCATATAAAACATCAGACACCGCCTTTCTCACTGGTATGTCTATCCCCCCCCCCCATATCAACATTGTCCATGATTAATCTGCGGCTATTACGCCATTTTCCCTAACTCAAAAACTCCGTAAGTTGAATTTTATTCCTGGTCCCTTTGATTTCGACTGTAGTTTTTTTTAAAAATGTGTACCATTTTGTTTACACTGTTCCATTATTTTTAGGGTTCGGCTTACGAGCAAGTGACATACTTTTTATACTATTCTCTTCCAAAAGAGGGGGGGGGGGTCGGCTTAATAATGAACAGGCTAAAGAACACGTATATACGGTAATCTATTAATTTATCATTAATTTCCACAGCCCTAGATTCAATTTATCAGAGTTGAGGTTAGAGAAAGCCATTTAAAACCCATCAAGACAAAATTTCTTCTGTTTCCCTCACTAGTGTTATCGCTCGATTCGCAAAGTTTTTTAAAGTTTTTTGAAGTTTTTAGGTTTTTTTTTTTTAAAGATGTGATTTTGCTATTATAAAAATAATAGTTCTAAACTACAGGTCAAAATAGTTTTAAAAAGTCAAGACGGTCTTTTGGTTATGTAAAATAACTATTCTTATTTTAAAAAATTTAAGTCAATATGACTATAATAGTATAAATACATTTTACGCAATTTTTAAATTTCATAACCAGTTGAATGCAATACGGGGATTGAGGCAGCAGTTTTTTTCAAAAACCTTCTGGTGTATTAAAAGTTAAAATAAAAACAAAATTTTGTTTTAATACTTGAATAAACATGATACCTGAAAGCATGCATCAATATATTAGCTTATTACGCAGAGTTAATTTTTTGTTGTGTTACGGCAGAATACCAGAGCCAACACGCGAGCGACCGTGACATCAAAGCATTTATTTAATAATTAATAATAATATTCCAATTTATAAATAATGTAAAAATACATGTCATCACTGTTGGTGGAGTTCGCTAATGAATGATTTTTAATGTAAAAAAGTATTCTCATAGTAACAAAGCATAATATCAGAAGTAAAACAGCGCTGAGAGCTGAACGCAAGCGGGCTGTGACGTCACCAGCAGACCTCATGAGGTGAAAATTTGAAGCCTACCCTGGTTGGTTCTAAAAAAATTTAAGGGAAAATATGGAATGGACAGTAAAACGGGCTTTTCTTTTAACGATTAACCGGTCCGCAAAAACAAAGATTGATAACCAACGTTAAGTGGCAAACTTGGCCCTCTTTTGTGCTCGAGATATTAGGGTTCGGCGACTTACAAGAATCGACATAACTGATGAAAAAATGCTTAGACAAAGAGAGAATTTGGCGGTTCCACTTCAAAAGTGTCAACTTAATAGGGTTGGCAAGATAACCGAGGTCGATTAAGTGGGTTTGACTGTATAATAAATCTGGCTTAATTTCCCCTTGATTTTACTTTCAATTACATTTAAAACATATTCGCTAACACCAAAGTGGATGTACTAGCATTACCCTAAAAAATTTCTTTGAAAATATTGCAGGCACTGAGCTAGAAAATGACAAACAAGTGTGTCCAGCAAAGGTTTAGATAACTCACCAAGTCTGAAGTCCACATAACCTTCTCCTCCAGATAAAATAAGTCTGGTGTTGGATGGAGGTGCTGGTAGAGCCTCCCCTGGGGGAGGGGGGGTCGACTGTGAGGTAGAGGGATCGGAAGCTGCACTCATTCCTTGCCTCTGTATTCCTATTATAAGAATAAAAAAATGGAGAATGGAGTTAGACAGACTATTAAAAACAAATATTTGCAGAACATTAAAATAAAATTTATAAACAAAATATTTATGAAGTATTGATACAAATAAACACTTCCCAAAATTGAAAATTGAAAAAGGAATTTTGAAAGGAAAAAAAAAACAACATTCAGAGATGTACATTACTGGACATCTATTAAAAAACATTACTTGTTAGTCCTGCACCTGATAATGCAAGTAGTTAGATTGAGCTGTAGTTATACAAGTAACATGGCTAACAGAGGGATATGAATATGGATTATAAATGATATATGAGAGGAGAGGAACAGAGATCGCACAGGCCACATACAATTTTATCCATGCACTTGACACACAATTTTGCAATGAGAGTTCAAGACATGCATCTATTTCTATGAATCATGTTAGTGTTAGAGGCATAGAATTTGGCTCATTGCTGACAGTTTTCTGGCATGCAACTTTGATGCAGGAAGATGAGGGCAGCACACCATTTTCTTTGTAACATTTAGATAGCCATCAATACCTTGATTGTTCCCACGAAGAAATAAAGTTAAAAAATAAAATGCGGAGAAAGTTGCTGTGGCGATCCCACCAGGTAGAACTGACTGAAGGAATAGTTTTTCAAGTTTGTAATATCCAGTGAAATTATATGTTCATAATGCTGAGATAAATTATGTTTTTAATATTTAGCTACATTATAATTTTGTAATTATGAGTTAGATTAAATTTTTAAAATAATACTGAGAAAAATTATATTATTATATTATATATTATATTATATTATATTGTATTATATGACACATATTTTATAATACTGAGCTATAATACAATATATTTATAATGTTGAGCTACAATACTTATTTATACTATTTCTAACACTTCAAACCTTTGTAATACTGACATCATTATACATTTGTTTTTTAATATATGTTAAGAACATAGAATTATTGTGTTCTGATATATTTATTTCATTGAAAGAGATTTTCAAAAAATAAAGTTTCCTACAGATAACCTTCCATTTGCAAGGAATTTATGTTTAACACAAGAGAAACACTGTCGTCAATGGGAAGACTTCAAAAAATAATAATAATCTAGTTTCCAGGAGAATGGATACAAATATGAAAAAGTAGCTTCAATGAAGCAGACCTCTTGTAATAATCAAAAACAGAATTTAAATAGGAGTTAGAAATTCGGACAATAAAGCCCTCACACGCATGCAAAAGGTAAATTGGGGAGAAAATAGCTCCATTCTATAGTGATTACATATGCTATATCACAAAACTGTCACTCCAAACAAGAATCTCCCACATCCACCACCAGAGTTACTTATTTACTGGTCATATGATTCAATGTTAGAGGTTCTAAGGTTTAACTGATAACAACCTGTGATGTTTGTGTCTCTTGAGGGTCTTATAAGAAATTTTTTTTAAAAGTTTTTAACAAAAAAGAACTTATTTTCCCTAAATGCAGTATGCAAAAATAGACTGTGCAGAAGTGTAGATGAGAATAACGGATTCTCTTTATGTAATGCATTTTAAAAATTAAATCTATCTACTTTTTAATGCATTTCAACTCATCATGACTAAAATTATCATTTTTAAAAATTTAAGTATTAACATTTAAAATGTGTATTATCTATATTTTAAAAGTATTCCTAACATTCTACAGCTCTTATAGAAAAACCCAAAGAACCCTTCATAATGCAAAACCAGCCATCAAGTTGACACAACTCAGATGCCATGAAACATATACATCTTTCGGACAACCACTTCACAGGGAAAACTATCAACTGAGTGAAAACATCGCATGTGTAAATAATCAAAATTAAGACACAAATATGGATGGGACGGGAGTAAAAGATTTTGGATTTAAAACTAACTATAGTCTATGTAGCAAATAAGTGGGTTCAGATGTTTCTTTTTGTCTTGTACATCTTCATCAAGTTTAAAAGAATTTTAAAAATCAATATGGTTAGACCCTAATTGCAAAAATGTTTGATAAAATAAATAGCTAGGACTACAAGTTTAATATATTTCCCACATCACATCTAAATTCCAATTAATATAATGGAAACAAGAGAAGGCTGCAAGAGGTGCAATAGAATTTTTTCAATTAGTTGAATAGGTTGGGCTAGGTATTTATCAGGTAAAAGATAAATAAAAATTTCAGTTCTAGGAAAGAAAGCCTTTCTGTTCTAGGGTCAACAAAATTCTCCCATCATTATTTTAAACACAATCCTTTTCTGATTGAAATATAAATCTACTAAACCATAAATGTTGATAAATATGGTAGAAAGCAAAAGGAAATGACAACTTGGCATAAAAATATTGCATAATAAGCATTATTTATAATGTGTTAGATGGAATAATGACATTCTGTAAAGGAAGAATGAGAAAGTATTTTATTTCAAAATCTGATATGCGTTGTAGGGTTAAATGAGCTTTAGCAGATTCTTTGGTTAAATATGCCTTGTAATGGGCAATAGATTGGTGGCTGGTTGCAGTAATAAAGACAAGTACCTGCTTCAAATTGAGGGCCTTTTCTGTGTCTGCCTAAACTCAGGATATTAACAGAAACAAAAAACACAATGAGTGAAGTCTACTGCATGCAAAAGGTTTGACTATTGAAAGGTCTTTCAACACACATTAAAAATTTAGTTTACAAAATGTTACATGTAATTAAATTATATTTTATTTTAATTTGATATATGAACTTGTCAAGAGTCATTCTGTTACCATTGCAAATCAATTTTTATAGTTTTTGAAAGCCAAAAATATCCTGACTACAGAGTAATTGAAGATAGGAAATGAACTATTTTTTATTCTTTAATTATTTTTTAGTTTTGTCTCCCAGTGCTGACTACCATTATAGATTGTGATGCTTTTATTTAAATTGACATTTAAATACACTAATAATAAAATATTATTGAATATTTTTAGGCAAGTTGAGAATTAAATAATTCAGAATTTTTAATGTAAAATATGCAAAATATCTTAAAATTCTGGTAAGAATGGAATAATTTAATTATGATACTATTTTAATTTGGGAACTAACTTAAGTTTTATTAAAATAAAAATGTTAATAAAAATAAAAACGCCTTTAAAGTTTTTAAATATCGAGAGAAAAGCCACTATTAAAACGTGTCAGTAAATTATTTGACTAAATGAATCAATCTCCAATGAAATGTAAAAAAACAGCTACTATGCCTAGAAGCTAGATGAAATTATGTTTTTTTCTTTCTTTTGAAAAAACTCTTATTGTCTTTAAATTAAGTGCTTAAACTTTTTCTTTTACTTAGAAAAAAAGAATACTTTACTGACACCTATTTCCATTTACAAAATGTAAATAACATTGAAACATTAATTTAAATTTAATTATGATTTATTGCTGGCGCTACCTTATGGAGAATTTAAACTTTTCTTAACAATTGTTCACATTGTTTAATTGTAGAATTAAGTTGTTAAAATCTAATTTATTAATTTAAAAAGAAAAAGAACATAGAACTTTAACAGGAAAAACATGGGCATGGGGAGGGCAATGTGGGTAAAGCCGTTAAAAAACATTTAACAATAAAATTCTGACAGAAGTGGCATAATTTCAAAAAGTATAGCATTATTAAAACAAATCTTAACAGCAATTTTTTTTTTTTTTAAAATTATTATAACAAAACAAACTAAGTCGATTTTTTAAAAATATCCATGTCATTTAGACTGATACTATCATATTGAAATTAATGAGGACATTAATTTTATCTACAAAAGAAAATATAATAACTTTTTTTTCCTTAAATAGCTGAGTAAAGTGGTGTAAATTTTTCGACACATCTAAAAGGGATCAATTAAAGCTATAGATTAATCAAACGCCATTTTAGAAAAATACCAGAGATAAATAAAGATAGATAAAATGTTACTATGATGTGGATGGAATCAATATTTGTATCTTTTTTTTAAAAACATTTTGAAATGTAAGCAACTTAAAAACTAAGTTTTACATTTCAGTAGTACTGTGAAGTAAAGATATAACTCTAGGTGTTGGTTTTGTGTTGAAAATTTATATAAATAATGAATATTTTATGTGTCAATAATAGAATTTTTGCCTTTTTGTAGTTATTTCTTTTTAAAAAATGTGATTTCCGTAGGTAATAATTTTTAATCTGTTTAAGTCATTTTTTTTTTTTAAAAAAAGAAAGAAAAGAAATGAGTTACAAAATCAAATACAGAACTAATAAGCTGATTTTATCTCATTATTATCTTTTTCTAGTAAGTTTAAAAATTATTATTACTTGAAAATTTAAAAATGAAAAAAGAATGCAAAAAAATTTAGCATTCTATATTTCAGAATAACTTTGAATTATTGGATGGAAACATTGGATGACTAAAATAATAAAGTGAATAAACTAATATTGTGCAGGCACAAATGAATACCTTGTTACAGATCAAACAACTTTATAATAAAACAAATTATAAATTTATCAATTCTGTACTATTTTAATTTTAATTTACATTTGGTTATATATAAATTAATGAAGGTTTATAAAATTTCATAAGAAAATTTTTCAGTTTAAAAATTAAGTATCTCCTATCTGTGACAAGGCTAACTCAAAATTTGGTTTGAGCAGAAGCACCACAAAGATATGAAACAAACAATAAAATAAAGTAATGAAATTTAATCACTTGGCGAATTTCCAAAATGTGAAATGTATTTAGTGTGTTCAGGCACATCAATGGCTGTCAATTGGAAATAAAGAGGCAGTGTACATTTCAGGTGAAAATTAACAAATTATGCATTGCAGGTTTTCATCAACAGAGTGAAAAGGGTTGGTACTGTGAGAAATGACTCTTTATGAATCCCATTATGCAGTGCAAAGTTTTCAAAATGTTTCAAAATAGTGATATTTTGGCCTCCCCTCTCAGAATTTTAATGCTAAGGAGGTTAACCGTTTCAGCTTTCAATGACATTAAGTACATCACCATTGATCTTAACTCTAGTAAGCATATAGCCCATCACACTACTACTTTCAAGACCACAAAAGGACATTTTAAAAAAGTAGCCAGAAAATCATGCAGAAAATATTAGACCTTAATGGTGGCAGTTGAAGTTACAGTGGGAATTTTAATAATAGAGTGTGCTAAATTATTTTATTAAGCCATGATTATAATTTAAACTTTACATTTTCCCCCCATTTATTTATAGCTTTTGGCTGAAAGTTACAAATCAAATAATTCTGGTGAGATTTTACATTTCATGCTTAAGTATTTGTACAAAGGATATAAGAATTTACTTCAAATAATTCATAACAGTAATTTAAATTGAAAGTCTTCTCAATTTTAGATTTTAAAATGAAGTTCAAACAATGGTGGTATGAATGGGTGGGGTCTGAAAACTACATGTTTAAAAAAAAAGAAATAGTAACTTAAAAACATCAGTTGAAACCCATTCCAGGTAAAGCTTTTACCAACTACAGGTAACACAATCGGGTAAAACAAGCACAGATGGGTGTCCTTCAATCTTGTAGGGCAGAGGTTAAATGATAAAAAAAACTCCAGACACAGACAGGGTTGAGTGGTGGGAGGTGGGTCAACAAAATGTGATTCTACAACCTTCCTCTAGGAATGACTCAGATATAGTTGATTCACCAAAACGACTGGTTGGAACTGTGAAATACAGCATTTCATTCCCCTTGTAGCCATTGGCAAGTTAGGAGAAAGCCAGAAAACTAGTAGTGAAAGAAGCTCTTTACCTTGCCCACATGTAACGAGACAATAACTTTATAGGGTATTTATGGTAACATTTTAACTGCCCCCCCCCAACCCCCCACCTCTCAAACTACCAACTATTCTTTGATCATTCACAGCTTTCATTCACACAACAAAACTTGTTTGTCTACATAAACTATTATGGTTTTTTTAAATCATAATTTTCAATAACTCCCATTATATTCTTAATAATTCAAACAGCAAGAGTCCAGTTCACAGCCAAGCAGCATGCTTGATTCAGTTATTAAATACAATAAAATGCAGTGTTTAGAAAACTGTGACAGTGTGATGATAAAATAATGAAAATGAATCCCATTGGGAGAGATAATTTTTAAAAAATATATATATATTTAGCAATTCAAGCATAAATTAACCAAGATGGCTTCAATAAAATCTTGTAACAAAGAGACAACAAATGCTGGCAGACAAAAAAAAAAAGACTGACAATAATACAAGGATGATGTGTTTACACAGTTATTTGTAACAATTTAAATACATCCCACATGTAGATTGCACCAAGAAACTTGGGTTTATATTTAGTTTTGAGGTATTAAATTATTAATTTATTTGATAAGATCTGAGGTATTAAATTATTTGATAAGATCATAACGTGATGGGTTGAAATGGGGAAAAACTAAATGTTCAAATCTAGAAAACTGAAAAAAATTAGAATTAAATGGTGATGTTAATTTAAAACTGACCAGGGACAGACACGAAGAACTTGACAGCATCCTTGTGGCCATGGAAAGACAACTGGGCCTGGGCCATCGAGCAGTAGGGAATGAAACTCCCAGGGGTCACGCTCTCTGTTTTGGGATCACTGTAGACACGCACCACGCCTCCGGGCCGACCCGATCCTCCACTCAGGCGACCGAGGCTGGTAGAGGTTGTAATCATGGGTTGTTTGTTGTCTGCTTGGATACAAGTTCAGTTTACTTTGGTCAGTGGAGAACAATACAACATAATTCAGCCCATGATGTACGTTAGATTCTATTTATGATCTCAGATATCAAACAAAAACTGTTGCTGAATTTTATTCCCAATCCTTTAAAAAAATTTAAATATATTAATTTATATATTTTAACTCTTAAAGTCGCAAAGCGTCGTAATGCGTCTCTTCCCGCTATCCCTAAAGCGTCGTAATGCGTCCCTAGATACAAATCTCGTTAGAAATGAGATCTCGGAAAGTAAAAACTCTTCAATGCTTGAAAAGCGATGTATTTGACTTCCGGCAATGGCGGCCGTTGCCGGCACTAGTGTTATCGATCGATTGGCGATGTTTTTCGGTAGTTTTAACGGGTTTTTTTTCGAAGATACGTTTTCGTTATACTTTATTACTAAAATAATAGTACTAAACTACAGGTAAATATTGTTTCAAACTCAGTACGGTCTTTTGGATGCGTAAAATAACCATTCTTAGCCTTAAAAATGAAGTCAGTATGACAATAATATTATAAATGGATTTTACGCAAATTTTTTAATTTCATAACCGGTTGATCGAAATACGGGAAATCCTTACGGGACTGAGGCGGAAGTTTTCCAAAAACCTTACGGCACTTTAAGAGTTAATCATATTTTTTTTAAAAATCATATATTTCCATTAATGTTAAGTTTACAGCAATTGGTTTATCATCCATCAAAGGGATGCCATTCATACTACGCAAATAATGGTCTACCCATTGAATACCCCAAAGTTTGGCATCTAGTATTAATTAATTTGTAAAATTATTATTATCACATTTTAAAATCTCAGCCGTGCCACATTTGGCAGCACTGCAAAGTTATCATTATTAATGACATTAAAAATATTCATGACATGGTTAGCCATACAAGACTATGGTTAACACAACTGAAATTACCAGACGAATAATATTTGTTTCCCATTCACTGTACCTGTTGGTTGATAATTTTGTCTAGACTCAGTCTCTGATAGAGAGGGTGAAATATATGCACAGCTGAAAAAAGATTTGTATTCTCAATAACTCTCTGTGGGATAATTATTTCTCGACTTACTTTCTGATAGAGGAACAGATATGATCACTCCATTGCCAGTTCCAATCCACAATCTGTTACATGAGATCAGCAGGGAGGTGATGCGAACAAAGGAAAACCCAAGTTTCCCAGTCCCTTGATGTAAAACAGCACACAAAAAAAAACAAAAAACAATATAAGTTGGGACATTCAATGAGTGAAATATTCATTTCTGGAACATAAGGTTATTAACACACAAGTCATGGCTCAATACAAGTATTTCACAATTGTAAACTTTTCACTGGCCTAAGTATACTTTATCTTTCTGTACAACATACCCAACATTTTTGAAACATAGGGTTCAATGTCCACATCTTGCAGGTGCTGGTGAGTGTAAGCGTGGTACAATCTCAGGGTGCTATCCAGGCGGATGGACACCCAAACGCCTTCTCCAACCCAGCATAGTTGTCGAACAAGGCTTTCCTTTCGTGGATGGGCATCAAAACTTTTCTAACAAGAGAAATATAAATAATTACCAAAATGACTCTAATGAAATATTTATCACCACCATTTTATACCATTTCTTTATCCCCAACCACATAGCCCATACTTCAGCTAAACATCAAGTTTACCACATACCCCATAATACCCCATATGTATACTAAACATTAATGCCACCATGCACAACCCATACCTCAATAGCCATGGACTGAGGGTCAATGATATGAACTTTGTTGTTGTAGCCACACCAGACGTATTTCCCTGCCACAACTGTCATGCATCGAATCGACTGTTTGGGCTTGCCTAGATCAATGAGGTGGTAGTTCAGCAGGTCCCACTGGCCATCTGCAATGGGTAACATTCAAGTGTCATGTTCTATTCCAGTGTTATTTAGATTTTCAACAAAAATGCTTAATAAGTGTTACTTATGACACCATACATTTTAATTTTTGGCTTTAATCGAAATTAACGAATAATTAATCGTTAATTTTTCAAAAGTTAACGATAAAATTAAAAAACTGCAACTTGAATGGAGAAATAAATTTTAAAACTGGTATACATCAACCAAAACATGAAAGGTGGATGTTAACTAAAATAGCAACATTTTTCACTATTGAAATAACGCTGATATACAAATATTACCAGCAAGGTCATTGTCAAAACATTGATACCATCATTTCAAAATGAACCAGAACACAGAAAGTAAAGGGTATTAAGAAATTGATTGATGGCTGCTGCCTGTAGATTCAGACTAAATGTAGCAGTGTCCATAACATTGTCGATGCACTATGGTTCTAGAAGTCAGCTAAGGCAGTTTAAGCCAATGTTGTTGTTTTTTTGGTTTGAAAATTTTGCACCTAACAATTCATGAAACTTTGGATTTTTAATTTTTTTAAATTTGTGAAACATACCAGCTGATCTGTGGAAAATGGCCACTGTTCCATCTGCTAATGATACAAGCACTCTCCCCTTAACATGACTGAAAAATATTAGTGAAAAATAAGTATAGTAATAAAACACAATTTGATTACAGTTTTTTTTTTTTTTAAAGTTACCCTCGTCTACTTATGATTCCCCATTCACAGCTCTGCATATTCACAGGTTAGGCTCTTAAACCTATTGGATTATTTTTATTATTACCATTCATTATTGGTGAGTGCACAAAAACTAATAATAACTTTTTTTTTTACAATCATTATTGCAATAGAGCACATATTTTTAAAAATAAATACATACACTGTATGCACAATAAGTACACATGTATGTACAGTATAAATTTTTTGTGACTGTGCGTCAATAATGTTTTTCAATTGTATACTATTACTGAATTGTACTGTACTGTATTATTTTTAGCTGAACTGTGCATACTACATTAATCTGTCTAAGTTTGCCATTAAATTAGTTCCGTTTTCTGGCAATTCTGGCAATTCTAATTCATGTGTTGTACGCAAATTACGCTCCAAAATGTGATCAAAATGAGCTACCATGCTGTGTGCCAGACTTCCTTGACAATGTCTGGTTTTCGGACGAGGCACATTTTCTGTTGTCAGGTCACGTAAACTCAAATAACAGTATCTTCTAGGGCATAACATCCCCTGATCACTGTCTACAGGGGCCATTATACACGGTGAAGGACACTGCCTGGGTCGCCGTCTGCAAACATGGCCTCATTGAACCATTCTGGTTCAAGGACAACAAGCAGTCTGTGACAATCAACGCCGAGCGACATGTTGAGGTGCTTAGCAAGTTCTGGACAGCACTTGGTCAACGGAGTGAAGTCGTCAGGGTCCTTCAGTGGTTCCAACAGTATGGGGGCACCCCCCCCCCCTCCAACAATTCATTGGCATGGCTACAGCAGCGTTTCCCTGACCTACTGATCAGCCACAGGTGTGACACGGAGTTGTCGCCACTTTCACTGGACCAGAACACTCCTCTGGGGATATTTTAAGGCCAGGGTATATGGCAACAACCCCCAGACTATCCATGACCTGAAGGCAGCAATCACAGCAGCAATAAGAGTGATCCCAAAGGTGGAATGCGTGAGGGTCATCCAGAACTTTGCCCGCCGGATCCAAATCGGGAGCACATTTTGGAGCACCAGTGAAACAAAGAGTTTTTGTTGTACAGACTTGAAACTTTGGAGATGTCTGCTTCACAGGCTTGACCTGATGTAGCTAAAGTTTTGTGTCGATCTAAATAAAATTGTGGAAGTTATTTATTCTTTGGTGATGACCATATTTTTTGTGTATATGAAAAAGTTGCTCCCTTACAGAGTGACATTTCGCATGAGTAACGCAGAATGGGAAATTCCTCCCGATGCATTAGTATGTGTTTAGCACTCGGTCTGTTAGAGTATTGTTTTCGTGTGTGATCATCTGATTTTACTATTTTTAATTTCAGACTGTATTCATAATATTTTAAAGTGTAGAGAGAAAAAAATTACTGTTGAAATGAAACATAAAATCATTGAAAAGCTAGAACAAGGTGAAAGCATAGCTAATCAAGTGTAGTACTAAACTACAGGTAAATATTGTTTTAAACTCAGTACGGTCTTTTGGATGCGTAAAATAACCATTCTTAGCCTAAAAAATGAAGTCAGTATGACAATAATATTATAAATGGATTTTACGCAAATTTTTTAATTTCATAACCAGTTGATCGTAATACGGGAATTTGGCGGAAGTTTATTGAAAACCTTATGTGACTTAAAGAGTTAAGCTATAAAGTGTGTAATGATAAAAGGGACAGGAAATACTGTTGTTGCTTATCAATCAGGAACAATATCATTGTACTCACACAATGCCAAGCACTGCATCCCTCAGCTTGACAGAATGAAGGCATCTCTTCCAGTTAGAAACAGAGGAGTGCACATACATGCTGATCTCACCAGGAAAAAAAAATCAAGTCTCAATTAGTGAAATACAAGCAATCTAATGGGAACGTGTGGCATTTCCACTTTGTTATCAAAATAATATAGAAATTAAAATCATATTGTAATGTTTTAAGCTGTTGATGGCATTGCCTAGAATTTATCTCAGTATTTGAGCATATTTAAAACAGATAAAATAAGCTTTATTATGGATTTCACTGTGGAATGCTTGAACAGGAGTAAATAAAAACTCGAGGTAATTGTGACTGTACTAAAGGACTCACTTTCCACCATGGGAGCCCATCCACATGGTTGGAAGCACGCTGCTCAATTTCTCAGCTTCCCCACTCTGTATCTCATTCTCTGACATGGGAGAGGCTCTGCCATCATTGACGAGGTCAGTGGCCGATCCACTGACCCTGAGCCTGGCACTGTGGGTTGGGGTTGTTGACCCTGATGACGCCGGGGATCCCTTGGCTCTGAAAACTTGAGTCTGGGGAATGTCCATGGAGCTGGCGGCACCCAGTGGGTCACCACTAACTGGAGACAAAAATATGGATTAATACAAGTTATTTGCTGAAAAACCGGAGCTGATCTAAGATTCCATTTGTTACTTGATATACAGAAAAAACACCAGCACTGCCAATTGACATTTTGATAGATTGGAAACACACCTAATAATTCTCATGGGTTAGTGCAATATAAATAAGCAAGCATTGATCAATCAATCACACAGCATGGTAAAGATATTATGGTGAATAAAAAAAACAACCCAAAAAGTTCATGGACAAAAGAGTCAAGATTAAATTAGAAATATTGCATAGAATAATTGAGTTTGTGTTTAAAATACACTTCCTAGCTTTACGACCAAAGTGATGCTTTCAATTAATTCTTAAATTATGTGATATTTCACAAAATCGCATGCTGTCATCAAATGTTGCGGTTTTCACAGAAGTGGTGTTGGGAAACGTGGTATGTTTCTGTGTGTGTGTGTGGTGGTTGGAAGATGTGATCTCCAACCATTTTATGCCCCCTCAAGTGTTGTTACTCAATAAACCTTTTATATTCAATTGTTGGGATCCCAGAGCCATTATGTCTTTATTAAAATACCCATTTAAAAAGATAAATATCTGGGAAATCTAGTTAAAAGAAAAAATGTATTTAACTTGTCAGTGTGCTCATTGATAATCCAATATTGAGAACTATAGTTTACAAGAAACAAATAACTTAATAGCATATTAACCATAGGCTGTACTGAAATATATATATAAATATCACAACTATTACCATGTGGGGCAATATAAGAAATGTCAGGCCAAAACAGAATATGAGGAAGTGCATTTATATTATTCGATAGTTGCTACAATGACAACAATCAGTGCAAGAAGCAAATTAAAAGGGTTGATACATTAGTCTACACCAGACATCCTCAACACTGATCTATACAGGCAATTGAAATGACTGACCATAATTATTTTGAGTAATATAAACTCAAAGGCATCTCATCTAAATCAATGGAGGAATGGATTACATAAGTTCTAAAAATTATGTTAGAAATAAGTTAAATTAAGGTTCAGAGGTGAAAAATGATGAATAAATATCAAAAGTTCAAATTAGGAATCTAGGATTAACTAGGAGGTACTATATAAGAAAATTACAAAAATACCCTTTTTTTTCAAGCACTACTTGTCAATTTCAATAAACATAAATATTGATAAAATTATTTCCAATATAAAATCAAAATTGAAAAGTAAAAAAAAAACTTTCCAATTTTGTTATAGATCAAATGTCTAAATAAATCTGTTTAGGGGCTTTCGATAAAGTACGTCACGCTATTTTTGACCATTTTTACCCTCCTCCCCCTGTCACAAATCTCGGATCCCACCCCCACTAATGTATGTCATACTTTCGAACAAAAATTAAAAAAATTATTAACAAAATAATTAAAATTTAATATAAAACACTGTGATGTCACACATGGCCAGAACCCCCCCCTCCCCCCTATCACAAACTGTCACACTTTCTTACACACCCTCCCCCCTCTGGAGCGTGACATGCTTTAGACGGCCCCTTGCCAAATTCTTATTTCTTCAAATTATGCAGATCAAAGTTTCAAACATTTGAATTTCTAAACCACTAAATAAAATTTGGTTAACGTGTAATTACTAGGCACATAGTTTAATTCAGTTGACAAAAAAAAGCTTTGTAAAACCTTTGGAGGTGTAGCAATGATTTCTTGAAATTTTTCAAGCCAGGAACTGATTTTAGGATTAAAATATTTAGGACAGGAGTTTAGCACCTTTTATTTTCTAGGACCGTAGGCAGAAAAATCAAGTTCCACTGATAAGATATTATGATTTTTATTTCAAAGAAAGTAAGCTTATTGTATGGTTGGTTACATTCAATAGCAGTGATGGCGAACCTTTTTGGGACCGCAAGCCCTAAATTCAATTAAAATCTACTTATATACAGCAAAATGCCAACACATAGTGCCAGTTAAGTGGTTTGATTAAAGAAATAATATTTTAGTCGCGTGACGGCTGTGGCATAGGTCCGCCATTACTGTTCTATAGCTAGCTGTCAGACCAAGTGATTCCTTCACAAAGCTTAAGTCCTGACTCAGGGCAAGGTATAGAAGTATTATAGTATGTGTGCCTTATGTCTATGACAGACTAAACATTGTGATGATTCAAACACATAAATAGATGATTTCTGAGCAGCTCAGTTTGAAACTGTTGACATCAGAAGAAATCTACATGCTTTAACATTGAGAATAATAAACTTTTCAAAGCAGATATATCATGTAAAATGTGCTTGCCTCACCTACCCCTAGGAAAAAGGGGGTGTGGGGTAGGTGAAAGATTACAGGTTAGGTTTAATTCACTCCAGGCAGGGATTAGTATGAAGGATATTATGTGGTGGAAAAATAAATATCTGGGAGGTTTATCAGACAATTTTTGTTGTTACCATGCTGCAGGTGGCTTACCTTCCCCAACACCAAGCTCACCCTCTGCCACATTATCACTCTTGTTATCTTCTACCTTACTGATGATGTCATCAGCTACAAGAGAGGGTGATGCATGGTAACAGAATCATGCGAATTAACATAAATTAACAAATTTGCAAAGACAGAATAACCAATGTAGATTGACATCACCAGACCCTCTTAGTTTGAGTGTGTATAAGTTATATGTGTTTATGGGTTACAGCTGCTAAGAGTAACAAAGAAAAAGAAACACATAAAATCAAAATATTTCATTCATGGAAAAGAACTAACCCAAACAAAAGATGCAAAATACTTAGGAGTCATAATAAATGAGAATCTATCTTGGAATCCCCATCAAACAAAACCTTAGGTTTCATAAAAAGAAACTTTTACAAATGTAATAAAGATATAAAACTAAAATGCTACCTCACCCTGGTGAGACCTATACTAGAATATGCATCTTCTGTATGGGACCCATCCACCAAACAAAATATTGATAAACTAGAACAAATTTTTAAAAAAAGATGCCAGATTCATTACTGGAGAATATTCAAAACTCACAAGAGTAACACTATTAGTTAAATCATTAAACCTTGAAACACTAGAGGATATTAAAACCAAGAGTAATTTAGTAATTATACATTAAGCAATTTATTATAATTTAGAAATACAACACAAAGATAACTTAATACAACCCTCAGATAGACATAAAAATAAAAACACCTTTCTTATTCCGTATGCAAGAACAAACACATACAAGTTTTCATTCTCCCCGTCAGGTATTAGGGCGCGGAATGGGTTGCCTGAAGAAACCAGGAAAGCCAACACTTTATCATAATTTAAAACTCTTATAAGAATGCAGGACTAAACACAAACCAAAAATAAACGTAGGACGCAATAATCTTCTGTACAGACGGAGCGTCTGTACCATATAAGAAGATATGAGAAACAACATAAGAGTGAAAGGGCACGGGTTCAAAACAGAGACTGTATCAAAACAGCGACCGTCATAATAGCGACTTCAAAATAGCGACTGTATCAAAACAGTGACCGTCATAACAGCGACTTCACAGCAAAGCTATTCTTGTCCAACCGTAAACCTAACACAGTGGTTCTAAACTTTTGGACACATCGATCCCTTTTCAATGTCTAAACTTATCCAAGGACCCCAATTGAAAAAACTACATAAATGCATAGAAAAAAAATAAAACCTAAAAAATAGCAACATTTTGGTGAAGTATTTAATGAAAATTATAAATTTTGATTTAAATAAAATTTTAAAACAATTAATGACGTAGATTAAGTTATGCTACATACACATGCACTTATTCGTATACAAACAGCTGGTAAGTGAAATAAAATTGTATCAACAAAGAATTAAAAATAACATTTAATTTGTCTTAGCTAAGTAATACATAAATGAATTAACAGGATGTATAGGCTAGGCACAGTACGTTTTTCTAACATTATCACAAGCAAAAGAAAAAAGTCGCTATTTTGATGCAGTCGCTATTTTGATACAGTCGCTGTTTTGATGCTGTCGCTATTTTGACGGTCGCTGTTTTGACACATTCGCTATTTTGAAGTCGCTATTATGACGGTCGCTGTTTTGACAGTCGCTGTTTTGCCCGGATGCGGAGTGAAAGGGGTGAAAGACATTTTTAACTTGCAAATTTATTCGACTGGCAAAGAGCAGCTTTGGAAAGACCTCTTCCACTACCTGACAGAGCTCCCCTACCAGCAGATGTGCTTAAAAACAAAACATTTCTAAGACCACTGCAAGGTTATGTTTATTTATTTTTTAAAAGATCCATGAATTTATGATGAATTCAAATTTTTCCAAAAACAAATAGTGTAGACATTATATTAGTGAGGATGCTGTGAGTGAAGTATGTTTTTCTTTTGGAGTTTGTAAAATAATTTGTAAAGATGGATTAACTTCTTGAGAAAATGAAGGGACTTATTCATCATGTTCATGAGAAGAACAGAGAAATTAGTTGTGTACTTTTGAGCAATTAGTAATGGCAATAATGGAATTAAATAATAAAAGCATTAGTCAATTATTAATCATTAGAAGTTTCCTAATAGGAAGTGTAAATGAACTTGTTAGTGTCTCTACAAACAGACAAAAAATGTGCATTCAAAATGAGCTCCCCAAAAACAGCCTGCCTTAACATCTTATAAACAGCAACCGCACATATTAAAATCATTACGGGACATAATGAACATACACACATTTAACTGTACTAGTCACAAAAGACTTACAGTTGGTTTCGGTTTCAACCAATGATCCCACAGGCGATCCAGATGAGATGGGACTGGTCCCACCCGTGGCACACTGAACAAAGGTCAAGCCACCGAGTCCACTAGACTCTCCCCCACTGCCAGGACTTGTGCCGGACGTCACAACAGTCTCCTTGGGAAGGGCTGGGGCCTCAGCATTAAGTATTTCTTCAGCAACAGGATAGTCATTTTCCATTGCACCTTTTAAGATAGGAAAATTAAGGTGTAAAAACCTTCTAATTTAGTAAAAAAAGAAGGAGGAATACCTGGATTCAAATGTAAAAAAAAATAAATTACAAAGATACCTCAGGTTTAAAAAGCCTCAGGTTACAAACAATTGAGGTTATGAATAAAAATGTCAATCTTTTAAAAATCTCATACGTTGCCTTGCGTTGTGTAGGAAGGCGAGAGAATGAGCAAGGTTTCATGTTCGAGACAAACAATCACATACAGTATAAAGATCATACACTTTTTACATGGCTTAGCTCTAGCATAAAGGCTAGATTTGCATGTAGAAAAAAGAAATAATTATGAAACATCAAAATGAAGTTATAAGTGTGACATCACTGAGTACAGAACCGCAAAAACAATGATTTTGGAAAGCAAAGGAAAGTGACACATTTTGGATTATCATTTTCTTGATAAGAAATAGAGACTGAATATTTTTTGAAAATTTTACATTAATTATTTGGTTGTTTTTTCTTCTTAAACAGGTATACACAGATTCATTGCTTTTTTTATATAAAAAATTCTTAATAAAACATGAAGATTACTTCAGCATGGAACACAATGTCGCTGTTTCATTTTTTATAATATTTGGGGTAACAAACGTTTCAAGTTACACACTTAGTTTTGGAATGAAACAATATTTCAAGTTACACACTTAGTTTTGGAATGAAACAAACGTTTCAAGTTACACACTTAGTTTTGGAATGAAACAAACATTTCAAGTTACACACTTAGGTTTGGAATGAAACAAACGTTTCAAGTTACACACTTAGTTTTGGAATGAAACAAATGTTTCAAGTTACACACTTAGTTTTGGAATGAAACAAATGTTTCAAGTTACACACTTAGTTTTGGAATGAAACAAACGTTTCAAGTTACACACTTAGTTTTGGAATGAAACAAATGTTTCAAGTTACACTCTTAGTTTTGGAATGAAACAAACGTTTCAAGTTACACTCTTAGTTTTGGAATGAAACAAACGTTTCAAGTTACACACTTAGTTTTGGAATGAATCTAGTTCGTAACCCCATGTACCACTATATGTAAACAAGATTTATGACAACCATCCAAAAAATATTGACATCAACACACACATAAAATAAATTCACCTGGTATGCTTGCGATACATAGAATATGTGAGACAGACACTCTGAATGTCTCTAAGATGTCCCCTGGGTTATTGGCGTCAATGACAGACACGCGGCTGGCCTCATTGGCTGCTGTACACACCCACACCAGGCTGGACAATTGCTCCGTCTCCAGCTCTTTGACAGTTTTATCATGGTCCTGAGTGGGTAAAACAGCATTCATTGGATATTCAGTCTTGAGACTTTGCTGGTAACCTAATTATTAGGGGTGTAACGGATTGCTCCAGCAAATCCGTTATCCGGTAGTTTTTAAAAATCGGGCTTCGGCAGGATTACACTTCATAAATCCAGCTAACCGGCAGAGCCCTAAAAAATATATATATATTTGCTCCGGCTCTGGCAAATCCGACCAGTTTAACATATGCGGCTCTGGCTGGATTTTACTTCATAAATCTGGCCAAATCCAGCTCTGGCAAGATTTTAAAAATGTGAATCCGGTACAGACCTATTATAAACCAGGAACAGAAACAAATTGAAATACAATTCCTCTGTGCCATGTTTAGTAAGCATAAATAATAGGGCATGACCGTTTTACCAGTAACTAGCTTGCATCCTTTGTAATACTCAGAACAAAATTATGAAATGTTTGGTATGTGATCCCATGACAATTACTGTCAAAATATCAATATTGTCTCTAAAAGAAAATAACTAAATTAGATTATGTTAAATTAAAATTATAACAGTTTATTTACAAATACACGCACATGGCACAAAATGTTTCATTTCTTGCACGTTTAAAGAAAACCTTCAAATTAGATTTTAACTTATGGAATCAAAGCATCGAGTATCTTACTTTCAGGTGGAATCAAAGCTTAAAATCTCTTACTTTCAGATAATATCAAAGCTTAGAATCTTTTAATTTCAAATGGAATAAGGATAAAATCTCTCAATTTAACATGGAATCAAAACATAGAATCTCTAACATTCGGATAGAATCAAAGCATAGAATTTCTTACTTTCAGATAGAATCAAAGCATAATTTCTTACTTAAAGATGGAATCAAAGCATAGAATTTCTTACTTTAAGATGGAATCGAAGCTTAGAATTTCTTACTTTCATATGGAATCAAAGCCTAGAATTTCTTACTTTCATATGGAATCAAAGCATAGATTTTCTTACTTTCAGTTCCTCATCCAGCTTGTCGACTTCTGTTTGCACTGTCTCTTTCTTCTCCTCTGGAGGGGGGTCTGAGTAAAAGACACTGGCTCCTACAATAGAGCCCCCATCCCTTGTCCTGCCTCCTGTCAAATTGACACCAGCGGCACACCAGATCTGGACAGAGGAAATTACAAGTGTTTGCATGTCTAAATTGGTAAAAGAGAAATGTTATGTCTGTTAGACCATAACAATTGTAATGTGTCCTCTCCATGTAAACTTTAGATGTTTCCTTGATGTATTTTCTACATCACCATCACTAGGTGCCTCCAGTGGTTCATCATCAATATAGACAACTGCAGATGTTTCCTGTGGTGTGTTTTCCACAAGCGAATGTATAAGTTACCTGCACGTGTCTTTTAAAAAAATCACCCAGAAATACTTCTTCAAATCTGATCCACCTTAGTTTTTTTTTCAAATACTGCCATATGTGATGATAATGAAGCCAAAGCAGTCTCGTAGAGTGCACTTCAATTTATTGATTTTTCAACACACTTATTTATAGTCTATATTACAAATTTTTTGTTTGTTTGTAAAAACTTCCACTTAATGTTTCAGTTTGAAAAATTGTTCTATAACAGTAACTTAAGACACCTGTAAATAATTAAATAGTATAAAAAAACAACCTCCCCCCCCCCACCAAAAAAAAAGTTGTTTCACTGCCAATCTTTCCTACCTTCCATCCATTTTGATTGTCAAACAGCGGCCTGCAGTAGACAGGGACGGGCACGGGGACCTGGGGTTTCCCTGAGTTATCTTCCCTGGGGGCATGGGTTGGAAACTTGGCGGGCAAGCTCCAGCCGTAGGCATGCATCCTGCCGTCATCTTTCTTGACGTGTGCCTGCACTTGCTTGTACTGCTCCTGCCTTTCCTTGATTCTCTCCTTTTTAATCTTATCAGAGATCCTGTGGACCAAATGGAACACCATGCACTCACTTCCAATTCAATACAAAATAAATCACCCACAACTTTTCTTAACATTGAAACCCATAATCGTTTAGAATGATACAGAGAATTAATTAGGCACAAATGCAGAGCTCATTATTTATCTAATAAACCAGTGAAGGACTTAAAGTTTCACTTTGACTTTTTAGTAATACTTACATTAATTTATGTTTTCAAAATCATTATTTTTAGCTTTACTTCTGTGATGTATATTTATTCACAGAAACTAAAGTTTTTGAACTATATATTGGTTTGCTTATTACCTTATTAGTTTTGGAGTTACATATGCTTATCTTATTATTCTGCACATAAATTTTTCTAAAATGTATTTTTTCTGACTCCTGCTAAATAAATAATTAGGGGTCTACCGGATTTTGGTCCAGAAAACTCTGAAATTTTGCCATTTTTACAAATCCATCTCTGGCTAGATTTTAAAAATTTGAATCTAGTACACCCCTATAAATAATAATGCACTGCTTAATAATGATCTCAACTTACACATCTTCCTGCAAAAAGTCAAAGGCTTTTGTTTTAGGGTTGGACTTCCTGGCTGGCTCAAGGACTGGTTGCATGTGTGAGGTTGGCGCATTGTATTTAACAGTTGCGGTCGGCTGCGGCTGTCTCTTCGGCTTGTTGGATGAGCTGAACAGGTTGCTGAAGCTACACACATCAGATGGAAGGAAAAATAAAGAACTGAAATTTCACCGCCAAAACAAAAGCTTTTATTGTTCATGCTTTGAGGAGAATGATAGTGAAAAAAAAAGGAATGATTGTTACAGCTAAAAATAAACTATAAGAATTAAATATAGTTTAATCAAGGTCAAATAAGCACAAGAAATTATGTGTGATTTGAAATAGAAATGAAGGGGGAATGGTGGGGGTTAGTGTCTATGTTTGCTTGTGTCTGAGTGAAACACTGTGAATTGGTACACAGATGATCACCAGGTAAACTGCAGGCCAAGAATTTAATCATAGGTCAATAAAAGAGTTGGCCATGCTGATGTTAACTTTGTTTCATCTGCACACCACAATTATATTTTTTTTAAAAACTTATGTCATTTGCATTTATAGTAAAAAGACTGGTATATTCCATTTTGATTGCATATTTGTTTTCTAAAAGCCATGGTACTTGTCAATGTTGTTTTGGTTTCTTATTCAAAAGCCATGGTACAGCACATTTTGATGAGATTTTATTAAAATATATATTCAAACGACACATTGCATTCAGTTTTGATTAAATCTTTCTTTTTTACATTCTAGGCCAATATATCCAAGAATTGAAATTTTTTATAGTCACCTGCAATGATAGATTGAGACTTAGTTGTATCTTGTATACAAAACCACAGCACATGTAAAAGGGACAGATTTGTTTTATATCAAAATGTCATGATACTTACCTTGGTGGTTTTAGAATATTCAAGATTGGAAGAATTAGTTTTATATGCTATACCCAAGGTGCATGTTGATTTGATGAATTAGATTTATATTTAAAACCCATGGTGCATGTTAATTAGATGAATTAGTTTTATATTCAATACCCAGTTGCAAGTTGATTTGATGAATTAGTTTTATATTCAATACCCAAGGTGCATGTTGATTTGATGAATTAGATTTATATTTAAAACCCATGTTGCATGTTGATTTGATGAATTAGATTTATATTTAAAACCCATGGTGCATGTTAATTAGATGAATTAGTTTTATATTCAATACCCAAGTTGCAAGTTGATTTGATGAACTAGTTTTATATTCAAAACCCATGGTAAATGTTGATTTGATGAATTACTTTTATATTCAAAACCCATGGTGCATGTTGATTTGATGAATTAGTTTTATATTCAAAACCCATGGTACATATTGATTTGATGAATTTGTTTTATATTCAAGACATGGTACATATTATTTCATCTACTAAAGACGTTCCTCCTATACCGATGATTATTGCATCCTATGCTTATCAATGTCAAGTCTTATTTTATTTGAATTTTAAATGTTGATACTGTGTTTGTTTTCCTGATTTAATCAAGCCCAGTTCCAGATGGGAAGAGGAGAATTTGCATGTGTTTGTTCTTGCATAAGGAACAAAGAAATTTTTTTTCTTCCTTATGTCTATCTGAGGGTTGTTTATCTTTGTGTAGCATTTCCAAGTTAGAATTAATTGCCCTATGTATTATTTCTACTTTGCTATTTTTGCTTCTATCCTCTATTGTTTCTAAATGTAATTATTAACCAATGGTGTTCCTTTTGTCAATTAAAAAAATTCTCCACTAATGAATCTTGCAGCTGTTTATTGAATTTTCTCTAGTTTATCTTTGCTGCTTGGAAGAATTTTTTTTAATTAAAAAAAACAATATAGTACATTTAATTATGGTTGCATTGTTTTACACAGTACATGTGATTTGATTTTAATTAGATTTGATTGGTTTATAAAATTCAAAAATCTTAATTTGTCACTTAAATGGTTGGCTGTTAGATATTTTGATTGTATTTGTATTAAAAAAGCCATGATGCAAACTAATTCCAATACTTACACATTTTAAACATTTATTTAAATTTTTTTTTTTACAATTTGTCTTTGATTGGTACTTTGGTTATTTATCTACCATAATCAAATAACTACTCCGGTAGAAATAAATAGAGATACTATAGAGATACTAAAGAAGTTTGTCTAGATTTTTTAAAGCGAATTATATTAGTTTGAATGGTTAACTGCAGCAATGTCTAGCTTTATTCCCTGGGGTTTATAATTCTTTACTCCCTAGGTGTTCTGGACCAGGTTTCTCAGACAATTTTCCGTTAAATGATTTAGAAGAAAATGTCTTCAAATGTAAATGTTATCAAGTTGCTTTTGTTGATTTAAGAGTGAAGAGGCATCAACCAAATGGACTTTATATGAGTCATGCACACAATTATTTCAGTTTAAGGAACTTGGCAATATTACTAAAACTCTAATTTTAAACAAATTTTTTGTATTTACTTAGAAATATAAATGAAGTGCATCTGTGCACATTTAGGAGTTTGGGATGGGGTGAGGGGAAGAGAAGGGTGTTAACACTTGAAGGGTACAAGGAAATAAATGGCTATGTCACATTTATGTAGTTTTGAGATATTCAAGTTTTAGAGTTCAAAACTATGCATGTTTCTTATAAATAAACTAACTAGATTTTAATTTATAGCAGGGTCAGATACATAATATTTTCATAAAGCCTCATTCAGAACATACTATTTTTGAACCTCTATCACATTTCTAAAAAAAAACTAAAATTTTTTTTAAAATGTCACATAGCCGTTTCTTCCCTGGCACTCTTCTCTTGTGTCTCACTTCCTTCAAATAAGATGATGTATATTTCAAAACTTGTATTTAGCTTTCTTATAATGCCTATCAAAGTTGCACCCCTACAACCACGTTTTTCAAATTAAAAAAACAAATACTAATATCTTAACACCCTGGCATTTTGCTTTGTTGAGGAATCATTATTGTGAGAAATACTGAGAACTACTGACAAAAAGATATGGGCTGGAGCCAAAAGAATGCTTTTAAAAAAGCTACAGTTTTCCTTTTTATTTTTCAAAATTAGTTCAGCAATGTTATTTTGTTCTCTTTTTGTTAATATAGATTAATCCATAAATTCCAAGGGTGTGTTCTTCAAATTGTTAGGTAATATTATTTTATCAATTAGTCAATTAAAAATTCAGCCTAAATAACATGTCCCATTTCTCTATGTGTGCTCTGTGTGTTAAATGTTTATTTTTAGTGTGAAAGAATCAAGTTAACATATAATGTTGAATAGATTAAGTTAAATATTTATTTTTTATAAGTATTCTTTGATTTTGTACTCCAGTGGGAACTGCTATTTTATATATATATACCTAATCCTTTTAAAACTATTCGTTAAATTTTTATAACTTAGAAGTAAAACATTATGTACATAATAAGCAAGAAATATTAGATTTAAAAAGCCAAATTCAAAGCCATTTTGTTTGCAACCCTTAAAAACAAAACAGAGAAAAGATTAAAGGAAACTTATCAAATCAAAACTAGGACTCAGGTGATGTTAATTGATTATATTTTATTGACCATTTGTACAATAGGTCATTCAATATTCAGAATTATAAACAGTCTTACAAACAAGATACTCAACTCATGAAATTTAATATTAAACTCATTTGTTATTACTTAATTATATTCCACTGTAAAAATAATTTGTACTCAAGAATAAATCATTCTAAAAAATGAACTATGGGGGATCACAGGAAACAAAATGGCTTTGATTTAATTTACCTTAATCTGTTATTTTGATGGATGTTCTTGAAAATACATTGGAATTTTATTAGTCTGCCCTAAGTGCAATCCTTTATTGCTAAAACTATATTTATAGCTTTAAAATGAAGTCTCTGCAACTACAGTTAAGAAAGCAAGATTTGCTGAACCAAAACCTTCAGAATGTTACTCTGACTTTTTTTGTATTTTGTATATCCTATACCAGCCTAATAAGTTGTTTGCATCTGTCCGGGGAATCCACCATCTCACACCATAGAAAAGGAAATGTTTGCATTACAGACCAAATAAATGTGTGTACCATGACTTCAGAAGTAACATTAGATATCCTTGAAAATAACACATCATCAACGTGTTACCATTTTAATCATGATTTGATGGACATTATTGGTGTTGGAAGGCATGAAAAGAGGCTAGAATAGTCTACAATTTAAACAGCCTTTTTTCTTTCATTAAAATGTTTGATAAATTAGTGGGGAAAGTAGGTCAGTTTAAAAAAAAAAAAAACAACACACAAATACATCCAACTAGATGGACATGCCTTGTAAATTATATAAACAAATTAGAGAGAGGAAGGGGTGTTGTTTTCAGAACTTGTACAAAATAATTTTAAATTTATTTTTGAATACTTATGTTTTTTAGTTACTGCTTTGGTTGTTTATGACTGATTGGTTTTGAGAGTTGTGACATTAGACTGATGAATACTAATTTCAGGTTAGGAACAATATTTATTTATTTTTTAAAAATTAATTTAAAAATTGCTTCAGTTTTGCAATTTAACATGTATTTTTGTAAAACTAAAAATATTTAAATCTAGCCATTTGCTTCATGTCTTTATGCAAGTCATTTCAGTGTTACAGTGATCCCTCATAATTTTACAATGTTCAAATATAAAATAAGTTTTTCTCCACCCCACCCCCTCAAAAACATCCAGCTCTGCCATTCATTCACCCTATAACAAAAATACATAATGTAAGTTATCAATGGGAGAGGATATACCCTGATATTAAAATCAAATCATGCCCAAACATGTTTATCAATGAAAACAACCATAAAACTATGGTAAAGAAATGTAATCCCATTGCATTAGATGCACAGGATAAACCTACATTCCAAAAACATGCAATATGAAATGTTTCAATATCTGCTCTCTTTACAGAGGCAGTATCATGGAACTAATTTTTAACAGGGCAAATTGCTTATTGATGTCAAAAATACCTGACAATAGAGTTAAGGATTGGATAAATTGATATTGTAGTTTTTTTTTTCTGAGTTCAACAAGTCTTATGACTGGAAAAAATTTACACTTGTTCATTTTAAATCCTTACTTTGATATAAGTTTCAGTAAATATTAAGATTTTAGGCTAATGAAATACCATGGAATATTTAAGCTTGTTTATAATACAAATTCACAACCTGAATGAATTGTGTTAATGTGAATGTAAAGAAATTAAAGCTTTGGGTTAAGACAGACAATTTTAAACATAAACTAATTGTTGATATATGTTTATTTCTTTTTAAAAAGCATTTTGGTGCCCCCCCCCTACCTATCACTATTACCTCTTTGTCAGGATGATAACGCATAAACTGATTGCCCAACTTGTATTAGTTAAATGACTTAAATATCCCATAGCGATAAAAAAAATTAATTTTTTAAAAAAGTTGGATAACACAGGATGGACTGGAACAGTTTTTAAAATAACCCAACTTAAATAATATCACAGTGAAACAATGAAAATGACATTTTATATCAATGACACTCTTTGCCAGCACAAATCTATCATCTTTATTAAATTGAAATTCCTCTTACACTACCAGGCTCTACTCTCCAGGATTAAGAACAAAATACTTCCCCATTAGTCTGATCTGACCTTTGGTATTATCCCCCAAAGCTTTTAAAAGTTTCAATAAAAATGTTCTTTAAGTCAAGTCAAAATTTCAACAAATACATTGTGTAAAGAGTAAATTACAGCCCTTGTGCTGACAAAGTTGATGTGATAATATGACAGTGAATTAAAAAATATGAAAGACTTATACAAGAGTTAATGAAGGTATTTAAAGGGAGGTAAGGGCTGGATCATAATGAAGATAAATTCATATGAAAAGGACAAAATAAATGTAGATACAAAGACATAACTATAATTACAAATAAAAGAGGATAGAATATAAAGAGTATATTTGATTGAAATGTAGAGATTACATGTTTTGTTGGACACTTTACACTTCCAAGAAACCTGACAACAGTGAAATTAAACACATTGTGGAAGCAAATCTCTTATTTGTGTATATTCCAACTAGAGCAGGCTAAAGGGGAGGACATTTTGATTTTGACTGTAGTTCAAACAATCTAGACACAATATCAATTTGGCTCTGTTTAGGAGAGGGAGGTATGAGGTTACTTCATAGCTTGGGAATGTACAGCATTCATTTTTTTCTAGAGATAAAAGGCTCCAACAAATCGATACAACCAACACAAAATAACAGACTAAATTATCCCACCTACTTCAACTTGGACATGAGTAACTGAAAGATTGGTCATTCATAAGCCCCTATTACTATACAAAGAGAATTGAGTACAGATTGATGGCATGTTTGCTTCAACTGATAAATTCAATTTGGATATTTCCTTCCAATCAACATGACATAAATGTATAGAAATGTAGGCAGTCTTGTAAGATTCCTATTCTAGGAATGCTGCCTTAAATTTTCCCATTTGATTACAGAATATTTTATTATATTAATTATTTTATTTTGATATTATAAGCAAGAGTGAAGTGATAACAAAGAGCTTCAAAGTGAATATCTTTGGATGAAGTAAGTTTATTGAACGTTAGATTGACATCATAAAGGTATGAAAATGAGGCTAATGGGCCTATCTTTCGAGGAGTATGATGCCACATCAAATCTGAATAAGGGAAAAAGAAAAACTGTCTTTGGGTAACTATTCAATCTGATATTTAATTCTAGAATCTCTAACCAGATATTCTCTGGACTTTTAAATTTGAAAGAAAACTCCAGAAAATACAATTACAGTCTGGCCTCGCTAAGTCGAACTTCCCTAAGTAGAAAACCTCCCTATGTTGAATTAATTGTTAGGCCCCAGCCAAATTCCATGAGACTAATGTATTTTAGATCATCTTAACCCTAAGATTTTTGGCTCGCAACCTCCTTTAGTCGAATTGTCCAAGGCGTTTGGGTTATTATTCTGGGGTGACATTTCAGAACTTAAGTTCCATAGAGACACGTAAACAGATGCAAATTCTTATCTTGGTGCATTCTACAAGGGATTAAGCGACTCTTGCAAGTAAGAATAATGACCAAGACAAGAAAAATGAGTGTCTGGTAGAAGGTTAAATAATTCGCATACCTTTGCAGCATGCTGTGATGCTGTGACTCTTTGAAAAAAAAAAATCCCCCCCCCCACTGTGATGGCAGTAATGTGGGGGGGGGGGAGGAAAGGTGTCTCCTGTCACAGACTTGTGTAGGTATGTCAAAGCAAGTTGGTTTCCTTTCATATGAAACATCAGACACCGCCTCTCTTTCCTGTCAAGCCTTCTAGCCAGTATGGCTGTTCCATCCTCCCTCTCAATATCAACATTGTCCTTGATTAATCTGCGCCTATTAAGCCATTTTCCCTAACTCGAAAACTCTGGAAGTTAATTTTTTTCTTCTGGTCCCTTTGAGTTCGACTTTGAGAGGTTGGACTGTATTAAATCATATATTCAGGATTATTGCATCTCACTAAAAATATGAATTTTATCAGATGTAGTCAACCCTCATCTTATGATCAATATTTTATATTGAATTAACAAAGCCATTCAACTATACAAATTCAGTTCTCATGCCATTGGAAGTACGTTAATTAATGTGCATGAATTTTGGATCAGCTCTCAACTCTATAGTAAAACTATGGTAGTTGTTGGACAACATTAAGTGTTAATGGATCTATGGTAAAAAAAAAGACCCATACTTGAGATTTCAACAAGGGCCATAAAAAGTCCAGTTCAAAATGGCAGACACAATAAATAATTTGTAGAATTTTTTGAGACATGAAACTATGGATGGAACAGTGTAACAATGCAGCTGCCGTTAAGATATTGTGATACAACATATATACAACCACTATCATGCCATAGCTCAGCATTAACAAACCCAAAGTCTGCTTAATGGAGCCTAACAGCCAGAGGGCTGCAGAGAAGTGCAACAACAATCCTTAAAATTTTTTACTTAAAAAAAAATAAACATTGGAAAAAAATCTATAAAATGGGTAGGATAAAATGATATAATCTAAAAATGTTCAAGTCATACCTGGCCCTGGTCGTGTGATGAGAGAAAATAGGGATGAAAATGTGGTTTAAAGCAAGAACACGAAACCATAGACTAATAATGTAAGTTCATTGTTTGCAAAGTCAAGTGAAAGTCAAGTGTCCATTAAAATTTTAATAAACACACATTAAAATCTTCTGTTAAAAATTAAGTGAATAAATATATCATCATCGTCTTTAAATGGGCACTTGGAGAAAATTTAATTTTAAATAAAACAATGATTGTAAAATTGTGATGAATTTGTATATTCAGTTTAAAAAAATAGTTGGCTTTCCTCAGAGTAGTTTGACAATTTTGCTGCCTTCATCTGGAAACTAAACTAAAAAGTAACAAATATCTTAAGTCAGTTTTTTGTAAACTCATGTCCTGATGATTTTATGAATATCATAGGGGGAAAAATGAAATATGTTTCATGAACTTAATAGTTTATAAAGTCTAAGATAAGCTGGCTTAAGATCTATTGCAAATTAAACAAGCATAACACATCTTAAAAGGCAAAACCTTGGAAATAGAGAGCTTGAGAACATTATATCATGTGAAAATTTTGACAAATATCTGTACAATCCCAATGTGGGATAAATGAGAACACTCTCAGTATCTCCACTTGCTATAACATTTTTTAAAAAACGATACAAGTCAATACAATATAATATTTCATTGTATATTTAAGTGAAGACAACCATCAAGGTAATCCCCATGTAGGAAGCAGAGTGGGTAAGGGAACAAATTGGAACATGTCAAGGACAGGGCTTATGCATGGGACAATATTTGAAAATTTCTAGAAGTGGGCTAATGTAAGGGACAATATTGGAACATGTCTAGGAGTGGGCTGATGTTACAAATGCCTCACGGGATGTTCAGGAATAGGATGAATGCCCGGAAGAGTGGACGTAGGTTTTTGAGATTTCGGAACAAGGGGTAGAGGGGTGGAAAGTTTAAGGTTCTGAAAGTCTGGAAGTGGGTTGGGGGTTTTCCCTGTGGGGTGGAAGCCACCGGTCAGCGTGGAATTAAAGGTGGACAGGTCTGATGGCAGCACAACTGGCACTGGGCCTGAGTTAGGGATGGCTGGAGATTCTGGGGGAGGTAGTAAAGTAATGTGGGCCAGGGAAGTAAGAGAACTCTGACTAGGTGAGGGAAGGAGGGAAATGGATGAGTCGACCATGTTATGATCATGAGAGGATGATGAGGCCGAATGTTGTTGGAGAGAGGGGTTGAGGACAGCTTGTAGAACACTTTGGTGCCGGGCTGGTATCTGTACTGGATTCGAGGCGGTGGGGGTAGAGAAAGATGGAGCTACCAACTCGCTGAAGCTGATTTGTTTGGGGGACAAAAAACATGCAACATTAGCTTGGCAACTTGACATAAAGCAACACACACACACACAAAATCATAGTCAAAACTGCCATGTTTTAATAAGAAACATTAGAGAGCTAGGGTGTGAGTTTTTAAACTCCATTTTTCTGGTTATTTTAGAGGTAAAAAGGGATGCCTATATTTCTAGTTAATTTATATTAACCCTCTCATTTCTTTCTCTTGACTACACTAAAGAACCAGAGAGCAGAGGAGTGAAACTTATATATATATATATATAAATATAGATCACTATAAAACAATTTACAGTTATAAATCTGAATCTGCTGCATAAGAATCGTTTAAAAAAGATGGCCATAAAAATAAAAAAATTCCTGAACTCTAAATATAATAAACACAAGAAAATTATTGTTGTAGAAAAACAGATCAGACCAAGGGAAAAAAAAAAGAAAAAGAAGAAACCAACATACAATTTACCATCTAAAGATTCATAAAGTATACGCAATTGCAATGGCACAAATTGGCAACTAGACGGTGCATATAAAACTCACAGTACATACAAGACATTTCCAGCACAAAATCAACAGAGACATAATTAGAGGGACATTGTACTCACAAATTCCAGACGCTGGACTTTTTCTTGGTCTGCATCTCTTGTGGGTTATTTTTGGATGCCCTGATCATCTCAGTCCACCTGACAGCCTCTTGCAGCTCCATGAGTCGTTCCTTGTACTGATTTCTTTCCATGAGAACTCGTGCCATCTCAACTCGTGTGAAACGCTTGCGCTGGGCAAAATCAACCTTTTCCTCCTATTTATTTTATTAAAGATATATACTTGAATAAATATGATTTTCCTAAAGTTAAAAATTGCTGTACATTTTTTACAATTATACTCCTGTGATACTCTATATAATGCTTATATAAATATTAAGAGTTTTTCTGTTGAAAAAATTATAATATAAAACAAGAATAAAGTCAGCCCTTCTAAAAAAAATAATGACAAAACAAATTTGTTTCAGATCTTTTTGAATATTAACGTTAAATGTGACAAAGCGCCGTAATGCGCGCCTAGCCTCTATTTCCATAGCGTGGTAAACTGCGCCTCGATAGAAATCTCTTTAGAAACAAAATGACAGAAAGTAAAAACTTTTCAGTGCTTGAAAGGAGATGTATTCTAATTTCGGCAATGGCGGCCCTTGCTAGTGTTATCACTCGTCTTGGAAATTTTTTGTAGTTTTTATGTTGTTATTTTTTTTTGAAGATGTGATTTTCCTATACTTTATTAGAAAAAGAATAGTACTAAACTACAGGTAAAAATAGTTTTAAACTCAATATGGTCTTTTGGATACATAAAATAACCATTCTTATCCTAAAAGATGAAGTCAGTATGACCAATGATAATATAAATACATTTTCAGCAATTTTTAAAATTTCATAACCACTTGATCGCAATACGGGAAATCCTTACGGGGCTGAGGCAGAAGTTTACCAAAAACCTTAAGGGGCATTAAACGTTAATTAGGCAGGAATGTCCTTTTCAATTAGCCATTGCCATTGCTTTCCAGACTTTTCATGCTGATTAAACGTTTTATATAAATACATATTACACAGCTTAGTTAGTGGGTATTACAAGTATACACTCCTATCTATACAAAGGATTATTGTGTCCTATACTTGTCCATGGTTTTTTGTCTAGTCTTGCATGTTTATTTTAAAAACTATATCTTAACAAAATATCAAAAATACAAAATTTTCCATCAAACAATTTAAAAATATTGTCATTAACCCTGTTGTAATTAAACCAAATTAAATTCTTAGTATCAGTTCAATTGAAATGCTTAAAAATACATTAAGACATTTAACGCTTTTCTTAAAGGAAATTTGAATAAATAAATTGGCTGTGTAAGAAGGGTGAAACATCTAGACACACTGTTGGGCCCATTATTTTTGTCAAGTCACCATTGGTTTGCAGGTTATTTATAGTTATCAAAATAATTTAAGTTTAAGAGTTATGTTTTTATATAATCTTGCATTCATGCCATTTTTTTCTATGAAATAAATTTTATTGTTTTAAGTCTTTAAAAAATGTGTATTTGGAATGGATTATTTTTGCTCAAAACACTAATTAATTGTTAGCATGGCAGCACGCTTTCAATTCCATTATCGCTTAATAAGTATTGTTTTTTTTAAAAAAAAAGGTACAAAACAGTTAATAGAGCCATAAATGTAGGACATATTCATAGTAAGCTTTATCATGGGTATTGGAGAAATTTAAAAAGGAAATATATTATTTTTTTATAATCAGAAAATAACATCCAGATGTGGTTTTTAGATAAACTTTGTTTTGGAATTTAGATGGGATGGCAGTGAACCTCTGAAAAAAAAAACAGCCCAGAAAGAACCATAATGGATGAAGTTTAAAAAAGCACAAAAATTTGTTAAAATAACTAGGGCTGTATACTCACATCATCCTCCCCATGCTCCCCTTTCTCTTTTGTAAGTTGCTCCTCTCTTGCCTTTTTCAACTCCTCCTCCAGCTGAGTGACTCTTTGAGTAAGCTTGGCTTTTAGAGTCTGAAGGGAGGTTATTTCCTCTCGAAGGAGTTCCTGCTCGCTGTCAACATGTCAGTTGAGAGGGTATTAGCATAACCAAACAGTGCACTTCATTTCTTCATGCTTGATATATCATATAGCAAATTACATGTCATTTGATCTTATATACCACAACATAAAACCTCTCCTTGTATCATACACCATATTACATCTCAGTGTACCATACATAAAATGACCTGTACATGTATAACACGCCATACTATAATATCTAAATGGATTGTGTTTGTATAATTTTCAATGATTAATCAAATTTGATTTTTTTAATTTCAATTACTTTTAATAAATTAAACAAATCTTAATGTGTTCTAGCATAACAGTATTCACATCTGAAATTTTCATGCTTAGACTTTTTTTAAACAATGGCTCTTAATAAACTTTATATTGCCCCTTAAAATGACATAAATTTAACATTTTCATGTACAGTTAAAATATTTAAAAAATCTTTTTTTAACCGACTTTCTATCAGGCATGAAATAAAAAATGGCAAATTAAAAATTTCTTCCAAGACAATAAACCAAGAAAGATGTGAAGTTCAGCACGTAAGGAAACAAAAATAAAAATGAGATGTAGACAGAACTTAAATTTAAATGATCTAATTAATTTTTGGAAAAACTTTCTGCACAGGCTTTTTAACTCTTAATGTGCTAAAGCGCGATAATGCGCGCCTCGCCATTATTACCAAAGCGCGATAAAGCGCGCCTCGATAGAACTCTCTTTAGAAACGAAATTACAGAAAATAAAAACTCTTCAGTGCATGAAAGAAGATGTATTCGATTTCCGTCAATGGCGACTGTTTCTCTCCCTAGTGTTATCACTTGATTCGCAAACTTTTTTGGTCATTTTACAGGGTTTTTTTTGGAAGATGTGATTTTGCTATACTTTATTACAAAAATAATAGTACTAAACTACAGGTAAAAATAGTTTTAAACTCAATATGGTCTTTTGGATACATAAAATAATCATTCTTATCCTAAAAGATGAAGCCAGTATGACATTAATAATATAAATGGATTTTATGAAATTTTTTAAATTTCACAACCAGTTGATCGCAATTTGGGAAATTCTCACGGGACTGAGGCGGAAGTTTTCCGAAAACCTTATGGCACATTAAGAGTTAAAAATTGGTTTTCAGACAATACAAACATATCCATCCACAAGCTCACAAGCACAAAAATTAACCTGAAAAGAAAGCCTTACAAAAATTATTTAAAAGTAATCAGCCTAAGGTTTTAGAGTCTTTAAATAATAAAATTTAACAAACACAGCACACTGGCTTACCTTGTGAGTTCATCCACCTTTGCAATCAGATCATCCTTGACAATATTGAGTGCATTTCTGAAATACAGGTATACATCTTTATAGCCTAAAAAGAGTCTACAAGTAATAAATAAAGATTTAACAGTTATAAATTTAATTCAGGGTCAGAACTGACTATGTATCTATCTACCTTGCATAATCTAAATCCGAAGTCTTCATAGAAAATTCCCAGCGGAAATTTTAGTTATCTTTAATCCATGGACAAGATATTCGTAATAAACTGATCATTTCTATAAGCAAAGCATGTTTACAAAATGTATGACCATTTCTCATTATGATGTATTCTCATCTTTTGAAGTAAAGGACCCCAAATCAACAAGCCATTTTCGCATCCAATGAGAACCAACTTACTTGGTGGCCATCAGCTCTACATTGTCAACAATCAGCTTCTCCACTTCTTTGTCGATTCCTGTCAATATCAATAGATCTCATTAGAATAGATCAGAGTTTCAGTTTTAATTTTCAAAAACATCAACTACTTAACAGTTTCATTTTAGATCTCTAGCCTACCGTTAAGAGAAGTCAAAGATATGTACACATAACTAGGTTGGATGTTTAGTACACAAATCTGACTACATAACAAATGCCTCTTGCATGCAGTGAAGCATCACAATGACATGGCATGGGATAACATGCTGTTGTAACCCCCCCCCCCCATCTATTTTGCTTGTCGTTTGTCAAACTTCAAATGTGCTTATTCTTTTTCTGCATGAATCTATTGTTAATAGCAAACAATCTCTAGTACAGCTCAACGGTTTAAATTTTTTAATAAAGTTTAATATACAAAAAATGCAATTTAAAGGTTAAAAAAATTAATTTTAAAAATTAAATTTTAACAGATCTAGTAATAAAGGTTGTAATGGACATTTAATAAGTAATCTTTTAGCCAGCATGGATAGGTTAAAAATAGATAACTGGAGAGTTTTATCAAATGATTAGTTAATGCTCAAAATCTGGTCTGCAATATTTACAAATGTGTTTATCAATTGACAAAACATAACAGAATTTGTAAAATGTCAACCTTACCGAAGAAATTATCACCAACTGCTCCATTAACAAACAGATGCCAAGTGCAGATGGAACAAATGAACAAACAAATTAACATCAGAAAAGTAATTTAAATATTAAGGAAGTAGTAGTAGTTAGTTAGTTTGTTTTTTTTTAAACTGAATTTTTGTTTTGAAATGTATTACATAGGATCAGCAATAATAAGTAATGATGCATGCTTGCTGACAGCTCTCACATATATTGTTACAACTCACAAATTGCCTAAACAGTAACTTTGGCTGTTTTTAATATTATCTGCAATACTTAAATTTAATCTGTTGCCTTTTTGAAACCCAAAGTCAATGATGATGAGTAGAGGTACAAAATATACTAATAAGTCTTATTATCACTGGTCTTTTGATTAAATTTTCTTTATGTAAAGGTAAAATTTATTTTTTCCTCAAAGATTAAAAAAAAGTAAAAGATGTCAACAATATTTATAAATAAATCACCAACAAGCAATGGCAATTCAAAACATCAAAATGCATCAAATGCAAACAATGAGATGGATGATAATACAAAAATATATAGGGAACTGCTTTCAAGCCATTTGAAGTCAATTAATTAGTGGAACGTAATATGTTGAGGATGGAAAATATAAAGGAATTAAAACAGTTTAGCAAAATGCATTTTTTTGCAGAGTACAGAATACAGCAAATAGATGTAAATTTAAAAAATAAGCTTCATGGACATCATCAATGTGGAATTCAAAAACATAATTTGTTTCTACCTATCTTTTCATTTATTGTTTGGCATGGTGAAGAATGAATCTTGCCAAGGGCAACTTGATTAATGTAATTCATTTTTTCGATACTTAACACATTTTGTTCCACTAAATATTGATAAAATGAAGACATTTGCAAGCACTAGAGTGAAAATGGGATGACAGCCCATACCAGAATCTCTATCATTCTCATCGTCCTCTTTCTCATCTTTTTCTTCTTCCTCTTCTTCTTCATTTTCTTCATGCTCGTCACCACTATCTGCAAGATGACACCAATGTAAACATGCCACAAATAACAACAACAATCAACAGACTGCATAACATATTGTTTTAAATTTTAAAAATAAAAAAGCAATGATGTGACAGAAATTGAAGTGAACAGTGCAATCAGCAACACAGGGTACAATGATTTTGACCATGTTACTACAAAATAAAATATGCTAAATTTACTGCTTATGAGAAATTTCTTGTTTAAAATGACTTGGACCGCAAAAAACTAAAAAATAATTCCAGAGACACTGATTAATTAAGATTTTTTTTCAATAGAAGAAACATTTATAATGTTATTTGTTTATAAGACAATTTATTTCAAAAAGTGATAAATAGTTCAATTAACTAATAAAAAGCTTTCTCAATTATTATTCAGATTTACGCAATAATAGGCGCACTTTCCAATTGTAAATAATGGTCAAAGCACGGAAATGAACACAAAAAACACAGGTGCACATGCTAATGATAGTAATAAATGTTTAGACTTCTTTCAAAGCCATGAAAACAGAGAATATTTATTGGTACAGAAACACTCTTTTTTTAAAAAATCAGGTGCACATTATGTAAATGTGAGAGCAAAAAAATTTTAAAATCCAATTGAATTTTTTTTTTGTCAAACTCCCATATTTCATGCTGCCACAATTATGAGAAAGAAACTGTATCTTGGAAAATGTTTATTTTAATTCAGGACCTAATAAGCAAATACTGCACCAATTACAGAATAATAACATTTAATGTGTTTAACACCTGTATGGGCTATCGCAGATTAAAATATTAATTTTGTTCTAACAATAATGTTAATGGAGTCAAACATCTGCTGTTGCAATTGCAAAAACAGTGAAATTATTGCAACAACAGGTATTAACTAATATTTTGATCAGAGAATTGTGCTCAAGTCATCTGTTGTTGAATAGATATCATAACATGAGGGATATAGGCAGAAAATAGAACACATTTCATAACCTGGCTTGGAATTATAGAATTCTAATATTAAAAAAAACTTGAAATTTCAAAATAAGCATCACTTGTTAACAAGGTATAGTATGAAACGATTATAATTGATATAGCTTTGTCATTTATGTAACTCTCTTCTGTTACAACCAATAAAAAGATTATTTTTAAAAACTTTCAATCATTATTGGTTTCATGATTAAGTGAAGTGATGTGTTATTAAAATAAGTTTTTGTAATAGCAACAAAAATAGCTAATTTCAGCAACATAATATACATTTTGGATGCTACATGTTGCTTATTTTCCCCCTTTTTCAGTGAAACTGAAGAATTCTACAAAAGAGGGAACAATTTAATTAGCAACTTATATCACGAATTTTAAAGGCAAAATGGCCAAAGACATACTAAATCAACTATTAACAGTGTTACAACAAATAAACTATCCTGGAAAACAGAAAATTCTGAATTGACACTGGAGGGAAATATTTTACCTGAAGATGCATAATCTCCTGGGTTTACAGCCCGTCCTAAGGGGTTAAAATTAGTAGTCTCTTTAATAACTCAAACTCTATTGCAGTGTTCAGAAAAAAGTCAAAACTAGTTTCTTCATTGTCTCAAAACTACACAATGTCCTCTGTTCTCCTTTATTATCAATTGACCATTTCATGAGTGGGGAAATTTTTTAATTTAATTTTTACCAACCCTATTTTTTGGTTCAAATTAAATAACTTGATGCAACAGCTATTTTGGTATCATAGCGTACCGCATTCATGAAAACAAAATCCAAAAGAGATTATACATTTATTAAGCCTCTTTTAAAAATCTATTACCCAGAAAACTGTTTTACCTTGATATGCAAGGTTTGGTTTTTTAAAAAAACATCGAAACAATATATGATATTGTAAACAGTCACCACAAACTTCACAATTAACAGAAAAGAGTAGATTAATGTGTTTATTACAGATAATGATGAGAAATATATTGTCTTAATCCACCAAAAGTTGACTAGTAAAAATGTAAAAACTTAGGGTTCTTGATATCAATAGCTTAACCCACCAAAAGTTGACTAGAAAAAATAGAAGGTTCTTCATAACCCCATTTCTGTCTACCTGACCAACTCACTTGCATAGTACCTTTGATTAGGCTTGAATAACATTGGTGTTTACCTGTAATGTTGGAACCAAAATCAAGTTCAGCAATGTCAACCTTCTCTTCTGCTAGTTCATCAAATATAGAGTTGTCATTTCGCCTGCAGTAGAGTGGTGAAATGGTAAGAAAGGATGTATACCAGTGATGGCGAACATATGGCATGTGGCACTGTTGGCATGCAGTGCCACTTCAGCTGGCACATGACTAAAATATTACTTCCTTCATCAAACCAGCTAACCTAAGCCCCCTTTTTTCTGGTTTCAATGGAGTGTTGACACTTTTCTTTAAATAAGTATTTAGTATTTAGTTGAATGTTTGGCATGCGGCCCCAAAAAAGGTTCGCACCACTGATGTAATTCAGACCATAAATTTAAGCTAACTGATAGATAAATAAGATATTTTAAAATATAATAAAGACAATTTTAATATCTAAACCAAAATTCTTTAAGCTACTGATTGAAAAACATTTCAGGATGCATATTAAAATTGAAGTAAATAGCTTTTAACCAAAAGGAATCTTTTTTTAAATATATCATGCAAACATTTTTGTGAATTCTAACTTTTTTACTATAATTTCATTATTTTATCTAGTTAATGGGATCAAGTTAATAAAATTAACAGGCAACGAAATAAATGTGGCACTTACACAGACTTGCGTTTGTTAAAGGAGCCTTCAGATGCCATTGATTCATGAGATTCTTCCAGTTCTGGTGTAGATGCTATAATTTCAGCCAGTGTCAAATCCAATCCTGGACCCGGTATAAAAATCTCACATTTATTTAATATACATTCAACAGAATCAATCAAATACATAAAGCTGCACCTAGTACAACACCACTATCAATTTATATAGCAAATACCACCAAAACAAATCTGCCCACAAGCAAATTTTTTTTTTAAAATGTCCTTTAAAAAGTGCTTTAAATAAAGAAGGAAAAAGCAAATTAAATGGAAGGGTAATGTTTAAAGACATACAAAATGAGGATGGTATTAGGAAATTTAGGGATCAAGAGGGTGTTGACGGCAGGAGTAAAACTATGAAATTAAATTTATTAAATCTAAAATAAAATGTTAAAAGACCTAAGCAAATCAATTATTTCCAGTCAAGTTGTGTTACATTTTCAGAACTTTCATTGGTGAAATAACATTGGGTTGTGGTTTATGAAGAATTAAACGAAGGAGGCGTGTCTGGTTCAGTTTAGTTTGAGTGTTAGAACTATCTAAATGTCAACATTAAAAGTTTTAAAGAATAATTTCGAACAGTTAGATAAAATAGATAAAATTATTACACTATTGAATTAAAAGTACAATATGCAATTTCAAAGCTTAAAATTGCTGAATATTAAATATTAATTAATATGAAAGCAGACTACTCATAAATCTAGATGTATTAAACTATATTTTAAGCATAGATTTTCTTTCTACAACTCAGATTATTTTTCACCCCAGTGTTCTTGGTTTAACTCAATGATAACGGCTAAAATATATATATATATATAACAGCAACTACAACAAAAACAACAAATTGCAGATAGTACTGCTGTACAATGAGGAACTTACCAGAAAGAAGATTAGAAACAAGTTGTTCCCAAAAGGTTATTTGATGAGTTGTAGGAAGAGGAAAGTAATATGGAAAGATAAAAAAAGTAGCATTAGGTAATGTATTTCTTAAAGGCAATTTTAAAAAAATCTGAAAAGAGGACAGACAGGAATCCTGCAGTAAAATACCAAGTCATCAAACAGAAATTGATTAAATGTAAGTAGGGAAAAGTAAAAAGAATCAACTAAACTACCACAACAAACAAATAATACCACACAAAAAAAAAATTGTTAGAAGATATAGGAACAAGTGAGTAAATCCGATACATGCACACAATAGCATGTAAATCATATAATTCTCATGAACAAAGACTGAATGCACAACATATATTTTGATCTAACTCAGATGTCACACTAATTGAATTTTTTACATCATAAAAAGAATATTTTAAAAAATGAGTATCATAAAAGAAATATTTTTAAACAAAGGGCTCGACAGAATATTTATAGAACACCAGCTGAAGTTAACATGTGTCAAATATTGTTCTTAAGAATAGAGAAATCAACCATTCATGGCATCTGTTAGGTTTGAAGTCAGTTACTTGACACAAGTGAATACAAATCAGGTACTATCATCAAGGAGCCACCAATTAACAAGATACTAGCATTCAAGGAGACATTAATCAAACAATATAAAAGTGTTTTAGTTTACAACACACATTAGACTCACTGCATGTCAACAGAAATAAAAAATTGACCACGCCTTTAACTGAATACTAAAACAACACAAAAAACCACACATTCATATGTATAACATGTAAGACAATACTTGGTTAAGAGGCCTGTAAAACTGTTAATTCAAATGAAAATGTGAGATGAAAATTTCAATTTCTTTTTAACCTGGAGGAACAGGAACGCACACATTTATCATTGCTTAATTGTTTGTATCAGATTGGTCTGGACATACCTGATATACTGTCCTCCTCATAGCTTAATAGGTCAACAAATCTACCCTCATCCTCGGGGTTTGCCTGGTTTCGTCTCAAGACAACTGGAATTTCTGTTTCTAATTTATAACCAGTCTCATGCTTAATTTGACTAGAACTAAATTGGTCTATCACAGATCTAGCTGGGGCAGAAGTGGTATGTGCTGGTCCCGAGCCAGGGGCTTCAGAAACGTTTTCTGAGCCTGCAGGGTTTGGAATAGGTTGTCGGCTGGGCTCTTCGGAGATGAAGGATGCACGAGAGGTGCATGTTAATGATTCATGGGATGAAGGGGAGGCAAGTGGCAACACACGTGTCGAAGCAATGATGAAGGAGGGAAAAAAAAGGTGTAGCAAATAATAAAAACTGAAAGGGTAATTAAAATTTAAAGACTAAAATATAAAGGATATATAAGATGACAGAAATATCAAAATGAATTTCAACAACACCATTTGATCGTGATTGTAAGTGACTTGCTTCGAAGATTAAAAAGATTTAAATGCTAAAAGCATTGGTTAGTGAGCAGAGAAAAGCATATATTTAAAAATTCTAACATACTGTGTGGCTAAAGAAAATTATTATATTAATTTTTTTATTTATAAACTGTGATGAACATCCCTTTCTCAGGTCAATAATTTATTTAATGGTGCAAAATCTCTTTGAAAGTCTATACAATTGACCTTAAATAATAATTAACAGATAAAAGTATTTAAACCAATTCAGGCATTATGGGAAAAAATTTTTTTTAATAAGTTTAAAATAAAAAGGTAATGTAACTGCTACAAAGAATTTTTATAGTGCCAACCAATTAGTCAAGATTATTTTTTATTTTTTAAAATATACAAAGATTTGGTCACACTCTAAACAGTTCAGCATGCACAGTTTATGATTGCATAACCTCACATTGGATCTAACTAGAAACATAAATTTAGAAAACTATATATGGAGCCTGTCATAATAGTTAAATGCAATAACAATACTTAATATAAATAATATACTAATTCATTATTCTCACTTTGAAGTTAAGGTAAATTTCATTTTAACAATATTTCAGCAAAGTACTTCTTGGACCTTTCTATTAGTAGTTAGAATTTGTCTTAAAGTTCCCATTTATTCAGAACAGCATTCAAACTTCATGGGATGCGTCATTAATATATAACTATGATGGATAGATTGCATTAAGCAATGGTACCTAAATAAAGGCTACTCACTGCTAACAAAATCTACCAAATGTAATATAGCCAGGAAAGCAAAAACTCAAAAGAAAAAATGTTTTATTGCAATTTCATAAACTTTGCCTCACAACCCTATGAAAAAAGTCACAACAGACTCTTAGATAATTAACATTTGAATAATTAACATTTGAACAAATCTTATACATAAAAATCCCTAGGATATTTACCAGTTAATCTTTTCAATAATTTTCTTAACCACTTTTCCCTTACCCAAGAACCTAAACACAGGTTAAATATCCTTTAACGTCCTATAAAAAATTTACCTACATTTATCCCTAGGTACTCAATGTTCTCATCAATCCCCCACTTTGACCCTGGTGAACACTCTTTCAAATGAAATAGTTAAATATAATTTTAAAAAACAAATATTTTGAAAAATTATCGAAATCATACTCACGTGTAGCAGTTATTGATTCATTCAAATCCTGGCTCTCTGTTAACTGCTCTTTATCTGTAACCTTGGGTGTCTGTGCATCCAGCTCACTCTTAAGACTGACATTAGCAGAGCTGTGAGGAGTGCCTGTGTCAAAACTTTCATGACGATTGTGTAAATCTACAGTGCCACCATAAGTTACACTCATTGGTCGCACGCCATGAAGATGAAGATTTCCTTTCCTAGAAAATTAATAACAATTCCCATTTTTCTTAAATCTTTTGACGTCAGTCAACGCTTTTAATGTAAATGCCAAGGAAACATTTATGTTTTTTTAAAAAATGGTTAAATTAATTTGAAATTTGATTAATGCAGACCTACATGATTCTGGGACTCATGCCACTCAGCTCTGATAATTTATCAGTACCCATTATAATCTTTGTGCGTTCCCTGTAATCAACATGATTTCTCAGAAGCTGGGGAGATAAAAAGGTTTAATTTCTCTTTAATCTTTCATAAATAAACAGGACAAAATTATATTTGATTTTTTTTCTGTTACTTAACTAAATCAGCTTTTTATGCAATGTGCATTAAAAGACTCCTGCTGCAGAAAACATAGTTCAGGTTGATGACAACATTATCAGCAGCATTAGTGCAGCAGGCCAGGTTACTCAAATGATTAAGTCTGAAAATGTTTCCCCTCTTCTTCATACTTGAAGGCTAGTGCAGGCTTTGCTTAAGTTGATTGTGACAAAGTGATCTGAACAAATCAGGTTCTGTGAAAACAGTGAAAGCAAGAACATTTTTCTCCTTCCACTTGCTCTTCAATCAGTGACAGCTTTCCCTTAAATCCTTAGAGATCTCAGTCAAGGTTGTCCATTCCCTAAATGTTCAAGTTCAAATGTAGGATAGACAACTAATTTCAACTTTGACAGCCATGTATGATGATACAGCTATTATCAGCTAAATCTTTTCAGTAAGAAAAACCTCCACTTAGTTTAGGATTTAACAGGACTTTCCACAACTGAGCCATAGAGTTCATTATCACAATTTCCTCAAGTAAAGCTAGAACTGATAGCTATTAAGAGCTTGTCTCCAAATGAAGTTCATAGAAGAAACAACTGGTATCAGAATATCCAAATCATGCCGATGTAATGTGCAATGTTCATAGATTCTGGAAATACCAAACGTTTTAATTTTTTTATGACAAAAGTCATTTGCGGCTATAATCATAAAATCATTGAAGAAGTTTTCATTAGTAAATGGTTTTCTAGTCTTTGCCATCACTTCAAAATTTTAAAGTTTTTATTACATCACAACATGTGTAACATACATTTTATCAAGCAAATTTAAGTATTGTATGTGATTCAGACGAACTGACATTGCATTTTGATCCAGCCCGCAGTTTGAGCCCTGGTCAGGTGTGACAACCATTGAAGATATTGCACTGACAAACATTTGTCTTTCAATCTACATACACGTATTATTAATGTTACTGTAGAGGATTTTAATCCACATAAAGGTTACTTTTTATATTTATTAGGTCCAAAATAATTTTTAATTGGCGGAGTGAACTAACTTTTTTTTTACCAAACAAAAAACAAAATAAAAACTTTTTTTTTTTAAAATTTGTTGATCAAGACATCTGGACCAAACTTTTATGGCAAACATAATTTATCTTAGGATTCAATATTTTGAAACTTCTATTTTACCTCTAGATAACGGTCATTTAGTTTACTAAGTTCCATTTTCATTTCTTGCTCTTTTTCTTCTAAACGATTTACTGAAAAAACAGAAAATAACAGAAGCATGCTTAATGAAAAAAGTTATAAAGATTTGTCAAATGATTCCTGGAAAAATATATACAAATATTAAAATCATTAATTTTTTTTTTTTTTTTTAAATATAAGAATTTTAGGTAGCTTTTTTAATACTTGTGCTTAATATTCTTCATACCATGATCAGCAGCATTTTTTGCTTTTATTTCAGACATACGAAGTATCGATTCAAGAGCATCAACTTTGTCTTCTAGCTCTTTCCTAATTCCTTCCACACTGTCCTCCATTTCAAAAAATTTCTGATGACAAAAAAAGACAATTTTTAAAATAAAAAGGCTAACAGAAATTAAAAATTTTTAAATGTTCATCTAAGCTACTAAACAAGAATATTTTTTAAAAAGTGTTTAAAATAGAAAAATTAAGGTCTTACAAATCAGAAAAAAAAAATTGTATTAAATCTTTGCAATGAGTCATTGATATATCTTTGTTCTATGTGACACTTGAAAAAATGACACCCTCATGAATTAAGAGCCGACAAGTTTTATATCATATTCTGTTAAATTATATAGTGTTTACACATGCAGTCCTGAAAATTTTAAAGTCATATGATGGGCACCATTTTAAAAAAAAAATTTTTTGTAATGTAAATCTATTTTCAAGGCAAACTTTTTGTAATTCTGCACTTTATCACGTTATGTTTTCTTTCTTTTTTTTTGCTAATGGGTTTCCCAGAAATTAATATAAGCTAATTTGTAACCCTAAATTTGACCAGCTTAATTTTTTTTAAAATTTCTATCCAGCCCAAAATATCTATTAATTATAAATAAGGTTGTTAAAGATTAACTGGTCCTCAGTTCAGCACTGGTTCCATTTAATCAATACTGGTTAACCGTAACTTCAATTTGTCGGTATTGGCTATAATCCAGAGTTAAATTCTTTTTGGCGCTACGGCAGAATACCAGAGCCAATACACAAACAACCGTTTTCTTAATATTCACGTATTTACATAATATAAAAATACATGTCATCACTGTTACTGGAGTTCAGCTAGTGAACATTTTTTTTAAAAATTCGCTTAGTTGGCGAAGCATAGTACGAGGAGTAACAAAAGCGGGCGGTGACGTCACCATCAGATGGCTTAAGGCGAACATTTGATACACACTGTCTTTTTTGGTTCTAACAAAGATAAGGAAAAATTCGGACCAGACAGTATAACTGTCTTTTTTCAACGGTTAACCAGTCCTCAAAAACAAATTGACTTGACTACACCCCGTTTTAATACTTTCAATGCAAAACATTAAAATTTTATATTAATCATTACGGTTTACTTCTTTGTTCAGACGATTTTAAATTTTTTTTAAATTAATTTTTTTCATTTTATGAATTTGCTGTTTTGATGGTAGTGCTGCAGAGGTGAAAACTAGCTTCGGTACAAGCAGGTGCTTGGATGTTAAATCAGACGCCGCAGGGCAAAAATTTGATGCATTGTCTTGTTGGTTCACAAAACATAGTAAAAATATGGACCAACAGTTAGCCGGCCCTTTTTTGAACGATTAACAGGTTCTCAAAAACGAGTGATCTTAACAACCTTAATTGTAAACCCTATCTCAGACTGTGATTATTTAAGAATTTGGAGTTTTTAATGTTAAGATGTTTTAACTTTACACTTAGTTATTAACTCTTAATGCGCCAAAGCACGATAATGAGCGCCTAGCCTTTATAACTCTTAGCAATTTTTAAAATTTCATAACAGGTTGATTGCAATTTGGGAAATAAATTCTTACGGGACTGGGGTGAAAGTTTTCCGAAAATGTTATGGTGCATTAAGAGTTAATAATGTTGTTAAGACCGCTCGTTTTTGAGGACTGGTTAACTGTAAAAAAAAAAGATTGGTTAACTGCTGGTCCCTATATGCCTTATGTTTTGAGAACTAATGAGAGAATTTTTCACCTCGTGTCGTCATCAAAGCCCACTTCCCCCCCCTTGCATTCAGCTATTTTCCGTGATGCCCTCAATTCAGCAAATTTACAACAACAAAAAAAGGGGAAAAAAATCCAAAAAAACTAAGTAAACAGTGGTGGTTTATAATCATTTTTTTTTTTTTTTGGTGGACTCGTGATTAACCCTTCATAATAAGAGGACCGGTTAAACAGTTCTTTAAAGTTAGCGAGGTATTTTTCCTTAGTTTAAAAAACCCACGCCTCGCCCTGTCTGATGGAGCGTCATGGTTACCTTTCTTGTGTGTGATGCCGGTCAACTCGCAAATTAAAATAATATTAATAATATAATTAAGCATACAGAGTAAACAGTGATGATAAAATGGAATTTATTTAAATACCAAATTATTTTTTAATCGTCAACTTGCCAGAATAATTGAATTGTGCGGGGCACACAATGTTTCCCCATTTATCCTGTTCAAATAGGCAATAGGGGTTGAGAGCTACACTCGCCATACTCCCCTTCTAACGCATAACAATTACATTTTTTAAAAGAGAATGTCACGTTTGATATTAATGTGGTAATCTTACGTCAAATAGCTTTGACTTGCAGGAAAACTGTTACTAAAAGACCGAACTTGAATTTAAGGACTGATTAATCGCCTGATATCTTTGCTACGTCTATCAAATGACTCGTAACATAGGTACTTCACAAAGCAGGAGGCGCCTATCGATTTTTTGGATGCGGGGAAACAGACTATATACCGGTGATCAGAGAATGCCGATAGGTCGGAGAGTCACATGATTTTATAGCTTTATTTGTCTTTATAAGAAACAGACTATAAACAGTTGCGGCATTGACCGTTGTTTACATCAAATGTGCACTGTGTGTTAGCTCTCATACAGCGCCTCGACAACTAAGCAATTTAAAATTTTAAAAAATCATGCTTTAGCCGTAGGCGAAGTAAACTAATAGTGATGACATGTATAATATTTATATACCAGAATATGGACAAAGCGAATTGTAGTCACTGTCGTTCACGTTAGTTTCGTATGCTGCCCTGCATCTTAACTGTAACACAACAAAAACTAACGAGTAATAAGCTAATACAGGCTTATTGAAGTTGCGGTTAACAGATCCTGATCTGAGGACTGGTTAACCTAACAACCTTAGTTATTAATAAATAAAATTTGTTACAACAAATAATTCTGGAAGGTATTGCAAGTCTTTTTACTGGAGGGGAGATAGAAGCTGACATTTTAATGACTAATACTAATGTATAGAAGTTGCTGTTTTTTAAACAGATATTGGCACATTATTCATTATTCTATCAGGTTACTGATTTTTTGGCAAATTATCATTGTACGGATGAGCCAAAATACAGTCTTTTCAGGCCGCAATCCTTGTTGCTATGCAAGTGACAAAGATGGCAGACTTATCGATAGTCCCAACTGAGGGAAAATGCTGAAAATGAAATGGGCCAGGCAATGGAAGACAATCTCGAAAAATACACTGTAATCGCTATTATAAATAATTCTTGAATTATATCCTTCCCAAATATCACTAGTAAAGCACTTAGATCAGTTTCCATTTAGCAAATGACTAATAAATTTCCAAAGCGATATTTGCGCTACAGTGGCAAAGCGAAAAAGAGCGAGCCCTCAAATTCGTGGGCTTATTGCATCACTCGCTATGTCCACAGTTTAGTTTTCAATGAATTTTATCTAATAATTATAAGGGGAGGCGTTCCCCCTCCCCTTAGACCCCATGCCCATTTTTTTTAAAAATTGGTGAGGGAGACAACCAAGGAAATACAATAGTAAAGGGTGGTAACTGCAACATAGCAACCATGCAGTCCTGGACGCGACCAACTTACGGGCCGCAATCTTTGATGCTTACAACAATAATTAGCCGATTTTTTTCTTTTTACTCAGTGACTCAGTGTGCCCATGCCTAAACCCCATGTTTGACTATGTGCACACAGCCGTGGCCTTGGTTTTTGCAGACTGAATTCCATGGTGTATTGTGTATTGCTAGCAATGTTCCCTTACTTTAAACAGCACTATATATATATTTTAATAGCCTCTTGAGTCTGAGCCATTTTGATAGGCATTATATAACTTTGCACATAAGTATGTTATTTTTCACACAGACCAACAAACCTTACTTACTTACATTTACATACAGTTACAGGAAACACTGATTCATTGAATGCAAGTAACTTACTTAGTTAACTTAGTACTAGTAACTAGTAGTTTTTGATGCGGGCTGAATCCGATTATACGTTCCCAAATGGGTTATATAGCAATTAATTCTGCATGATCTTCCTTTGTTTTTTAGGTTTAGATTTAGAATTTTTATTTGTTAATTTAGGGTTTGGGTTAGGTTTAGTTATATTTGTGAATTTAGGGTTAGGTTTAGTTTTAGAATTTTAATAGTTGAATTTTCAAATTTCTTTGGTACGTGGCATATCAACAAAAATTGCGGCCAAGTTGAGTAGGAACGTTTAGTCGAATTTAACCTTAGATGCGAGTTAAAGACAATAAAATGGTGGATCTTTTTTCGTATTCAACTACAAGATATAGTAAGGGAAAATAATTTGAAATATATTAATTAATATTGAATAATCCAATTGGTATTACTAATTACTATTACTATTAGACTTAATAGTAAAAAAAGTATTGCTAGAAATCCCCACCTGCTCAGTTGTTTTTCTGAGTTGCTTTTCTCTTTCATATTGTGTTAAAAGTTGTTCATTATCATCCCGTAATAATTCAATTTCAACATCAAGTTCCTGTTTTTCTGTAAATGCTGCATCCAATGTTTCCAAAATGCCCACTACTAATGGCATTATATCCTTAACAACATCTTCATCATAACGTTTTATGACCTTCTCAAACTCTTTATAGACAGAGGCAGCAAGATGCTGGACTTTTTCAGACATGACATGACTCTCCTCGTTAGTAACGTAAACGGTCTCGGTAGCCGTTTTATCCGACATTTTGGAGATGGTGTTGATATATTTTGTTTATAACTAGATCTTCACAGTTATACAAATTTATTTAAGCATTTCTAAAAGTTAAAAATGACAGATGTTTATGTCTTCCGTAAAATTCATAACACATCATCCTCCATATTGTCTACTATGTATAAAAAGTCATGTGACTACGCATGCGTACAGAAATATGGAAGCAATGAAATACTATGCCACGGCAAATTGAAATTGTTAGTCAAAATAACTATTAATAGAGTTCAGATTATTAATATAGGTTTAATGATTTACAATTTAAATCCATTATTTTATACCTTCTTTATTAAAAATAAAAATCCCATTACATCCGTACAAGATATTAAAAGCATTTTGAAATTAAGAGCCATTTATTTTAAGTCTAATTAAATGCTTTATTCGTTTCATAAAAATCTGACTGAATCGATAAATTAAAAATGGCTGGGGTCCAATGTTTACGTTTGATAGGTTACCGCAATTCAAGTGCGATTTACATTTTAGGAACACCTAGGACTAGAAAAACGCACTATATCTCTCATTCAACAAGATCATTACATGATCACATATTAAAAGGCAAAGTCGTCAAAATAGGTTGTGCAAGTGGTTTTTGGGGAGATACTGCATGCGCAGGTTTGCCTTTTTAAATATTTGGATGTGGCCCTAGCGCTACAACAATTTTGTCGTAGCAGCAGACGACCCGGTCGGATGTTGCTAGCGTTACGACATGTCGTAGCGCTAGTCAGGAAACTAGTGCTACGACATGTCGTAACAGCAGATGATCCGGCGGGATGTTGCTAGCGTTACGACAATCCTGCTGTTACGACATGTCGTAGCGCTAATCAGGAAACTAGTGCTACGACATACGCAACTTCTGCTACGCCTAGTTTTAGTCACTCTTTGCAGTAGACACCTGGAAAGAATTCAATCTTAACAAACTCTTCTTTATTTTATATTGATAATATTGTATATGAATATATATTTAATTATTAATATTATAATACGACATAATTTGTGTGTGTATTAATTCTAAAATCTAAATTTATTTAAATAAATTATTTAAATAGATTTAATATTGGTCTAACGATTATAAATATATCAGCTGATTTTGCTATACTATAGTATACTTGTGTGACATTCTCTTTGGAGGGTTGAGTCTTTTCAGACTCTTATAACCCGGCCTACAATACCAACGGCGAGCCTCAACATAAGGGCATCGCCATGGAGATATTCCTCCGCAGTGCAATGGCTGCCTGACCTCACCGCGTCCCCAATTGCCGCAGAACAATCGGTCAGCAGGTGTGCCACTGTCTCCTCGGCCATACCACATAAACGGCAGCCGGGTTCCCTGTTTTTGTCTAACCTGTGAAAGTAGCTGTTTGTTGGACAGTGTCCAGTCCTCATCTGAGTGATGAGGGACTGGCAGCTACGAGGCAGTTTCCACCAGGGATCTCGCTTGCGTGGTCGCGGCATTTTATCGTAAAGCGTTCGTGCCGTGTCACCATTTTCCCATCCTTTTAGCCATTTTCCCATGAAATGGTCTTTTAGCCACAATTTTTATACACAAGTATACTTGTGTAAGTGATGCCGATGTATTAAAATTTAGTATACCGTAAAGCCTAGGCACTTGGATAAGACCGGAAATTCCCGAAAAAACTTGTATCCTATTTTCATTATCATTTTTGTGACTTCCACTTTTTAATTTACCTTAGGTGGTGTTGTTTTGGGAATTTTTAGCAAATTATATACCACAATGCATGTTCTATTTCCGCCCAAATACTAAGGCCGCCATGTTGACCTATCATTAGACCCTTCATTGATAATTTTTAAAAGAGTTCTTAACTTTAAAAATTAAAGGTAAAAAAATGCTATATGCACCCATTCATATCTTTTTTTTAATAAACTGTCCTATTTAGATAAAAAAATTCAATTTAGATAATATCATAAACAACAACATATCCAAAGTGTATAACGTTTTGTTTACATTTTCCTCCCCAAAAGTTCTCCAGAAGTTTTTTGGCACGTGTCCCAAACTTACCTATTATCGATAACGTTTAAATAACTTTTTCTCTTAAGTAAAAAAATAGACTTATTATTGAAATCCAGCAACATTTTTAATGATAATGTATTTAAAAATGAAATATTAACAGTGTAACAACACAAACACATATTCTAATGGGATTGTATTATTTTATTTGGACTTTAAGATATTTTTTTAGTGGGATCATGCTTTTTTTTGTTTACTATTATTAATGGATATAAATAGAATTAATACATTAAAAAGTATAATTCACAATGACATGTAAATAAATCAATTAGTGATTGTATTACTTATTTTTAAATGTAAATGTTAAACAATTGCAAAGAAATGATGAAATAAATATGTATATAATATGTATTATATTTTAAAGTGTTTTTAAAGAAAACAAACAGTAAAACAAAACAAAAAAACAAAAATAATTGAAAATATGCTTAGTCAGCATATTTCCAACATTTATATAAAGAAAAAAACAACATCAAAAAAAATTTTTTGCACAAAGTTAACAATAACTAAATGTAGAATTTAATTCATAAATTGTTAGCATTTATATCTAAGTGTATTCCCTTTAAATATTAGAATTTTATATAATTTTATAATAAAATTATAAGCCTAAAAGCAGAGCCCCTCATATGGGTCACGAAATGTGGAGGAAAATCCCATTATAAAAAAGAGGTTTTTGGGGTCTCATTAGAAAATTCATATCTTTTGAACCACTTGAGCTAGAAAGTTAATCTTGGTGTTTTGTTAAACCATTCACTTTGCTCTATAAGCCTACATTATTTTTAAAATTGTTTTGAAATTTTCATCCAAGTGCCTAGTAAAGCCTAAAGCCGTAAATGAAAATCCTCAAGCAACGATTCGCGCACAATCGCAAGAATGTAAAATAATTCGTTTCGTGTGGAATAATAAAATGTGCCGTGTGCAACTTGTCACAGGAAACCATTCCATTCATCCTTCTACCTCATTTTCACTCTATTACTAATACTATTACAATTGAGGGAGGCAGGTAATAACAACCGCACAGGACTCCTCGTTTACTCGCCTTTTTTTCCCCATTACTTCGTGCTGCTGTTTGTGTCCGTTTTCTCACCCCCCCCCCCCGGCCTCTCTTTACACTATTTATGACGAGCAAGTCTGCGGCGCATGATGCGCTATGCCTCCTTTGTCTGACAATGGCTTCAAATCCCGCTTCCCCCGCTTGGGTTCAGCACTTTTTCGCCATGCCTTCAATTCAGAGAATTTTTCAAAAATATCCTCCAAACAATTAAGTAACAGTGAAGGTTTAAAGTCATTTTTTAAACTCACGCCTCACCTTTTTCGTTGGTGATGCCAACTGAGTGTCAACTCGCGAACCAAAAGAAAAAAATATATATTAGTAGTATTAGCATACTTAAATACAGCTTTAGTCGTAACTGTAAGTAAGCACATACCACATTTTTACGACTGTCGTAGCAGCAGACGACCCGACCGGATGTTGCTAGCGTTACGACATGCAAGCATATGTGGATTGGCTAGTGTTACGACTAGTCTAAAATCTAAATATTTTTATTTTAACAGATTTATTCAACATATCTGCTTTTCAGAATAATAACAAAAATTATCAGAATACTCATCGTGATTTTTAAAAAAATAATAATAATAAATTAAATTTTTTTTTTAAAAATATGACGGCAGCGGGATTCGATCCCGCTATCAATAATGTCATATCATTTTCGAACCAACTGGACTATCACTTGATCCAGCGAAGCTGCTAATATACAGTCGAAACCGCTTAAGTCGACGGCGTTGGGGTATGAAAAATGGCATCGACATAACCGATGATCGAGTTAAAGCGAAAACCAATATGGCGGCAAAATATTAACATGCGCTTGAAATTTCTTTATGTACGTGTTGTGCGTTAATTAGTGATGGGACGATTAATCAGAATCGTATCGGAATATCGGGACCCTATTTCTTCACTCTTTCTTAAGGTTGTTAAGACCGTTCGTTTTTAAAGACCGTTTAAGTTTAAATATAACGCCGTTTTGCGGTGATTCCCAGATTGAGCGATACTGTGCCTTCGAAGCCACTTGCTTGATTTTCCTTACAAGCTACACAAATAAGTAACCTACACATCCCCTCATTGTCCCCGAACCATTCTCTTCCTAATCATCTTCTTTGGATCCGTCCCCTCAGCTTACAATGGACTCAGAATGGTCTATCGTGACTCATGACAAAGCGAACTCTTCTCTATATAAACGTACACAAATAAATTAGGTACTCCTTTTGAACCTTCAACTTTGACATATTTTAATTAATTCTAACCAATAGTTAAATGGCTTTTGCACACGGCCACTTCTTATGAATGAAACAATGAGAACAAAGCAGTAGTACAGTAAATGTAATACATGTAGTCAAAATGAGGTTGAAGGATGAATGGTTGCCAATGACAACAAGTCTGCACACGGTACATTTTATTATTCCATACGATCCCCTCAGCTTACAATTCCTTCGGTAACTTGATGCTAATAGGACTAACCAACAACAATGGTGTGGGAGATTGAGAGTGGGGGTGGGTAAACTGTCTGTAGTCTGTTATATTATATATTTTAAAATCTGGGGAGCCTTGTTTACAGTAAGCAGCCTATGATTTTGGTATCGTCCCATCACTAGCGTTAATAAATGATAATGTTCATGCACGTGTTTTTGGAGTTTTTTTTAACACAACAGCATTGCCGTTATTTGTTTGATGAAGCTATCGGCATGCTATAAAATTGTACATACATGTTTGCTAACAACAAAAGGTATATGTGCACCAACTGACAGCAGAAATTTACAAATTTAAAATAAAAACCAACGTCGATTATCGATAAAAACTTTTATTATTCTCCAACACATCTCTGAAACGTATCGTATATATGCAGTTACTTTGGTTTCTTTAAAAAGTCTATAATGCTTTGTTGTTTTTTGCCTTTAATCGTCTGCT
>MUZC01004762.1:182565-203954 GCA_002072015.1 Radix auricularia
CTTTTGAACCTTCAACTTTGACATATTTTAATTAATTCTAACCAATAGTTAAATGGCTTTTGCACACGGCCACTTCTTATGAATGAAACAATGAGAACAAAGCAGTAGTACAGTACATGTAATACATGTAGTCAAAATGAGGTTGAAGGATGAATGGTTGCCAATGACAACAAGTCTGCACACGGTACATTTTATTATTCCATACGATCCCCTCAGCTTACAATGGACTCAGAATGGTCTATCGTGACCTATATATGACTCATGACAAAGCGAACTCTTCTCTATATAAACGTACACAAATAAATTAGGTACTCCTTTTGAACCTTCAACTTTGACATATTTTAATTAATTCTAACCAATAGTTAAATGGCTTTTGCACACGGCCACTTCTTATGAATGAAACAATGAGAACAAAGCAGTAGCTAACATTTTCAAAAGCTGGCGATTGGTCATGGGGATCGAGATAACCAATGTTAAGTGGCAAATTTGACCCTTTTTTGTGCTCGTGTTATGAGGTTTCGGCGACTTAAAAAAATCGAATTAAACGACGAGAAAATGCTAAGACAAAGAGAGAATTTGGCGGTTCCAATAAAAAACGTCGACATAATAGGGTGGTCGAGCTAACCGAGCTCGAGGTAAGTGAGTTCGACTGTATTATTAATAATTAATTATTTATTAATAAATCGATAAATAATTTAAAACATTTTCTCCAAATTTAATCTCTATTTTATAGATTAAAATAATTTTAATCGATAAAACTTTTTACCGATTAATCGAGAAATTAATCGTTAATTTCCGCAGCCCTACTTTTAATTTTTAAATTTAAGTCAAATCTTTTTCGTCAGTTTTACGACGGCGACAGTTACACTGAGTAAAAGTAACAGTTTTACTATTTGAATTTGTCAAAAAAAAAGTAGTGTCTGCTGCTAGGACTAGTGACTAGTCGTAGCGTAGCACTAGCAACATGCCATCAAATTGTCTGCTTCTATGACTAGTCGTAAAAAATATGTAAGTATGGGTATGGGTTCCATGACAAAAGGACAAGGCTTTTTTCCCCTTGTCATTTTGTCACTTTTCGTTTTGTTGTTTTTGCATTTTTTGTTTTGTCTGGTTACCATAAATACTTTATCTGTTAGGATAAGAATGGTTAATTTTGGTATCCAAAAGACCGTCTTGAGTTTAAAACTATTTTTACCTGTAGTTTAGTACTATTATTTTCACAAAAAAAGTATAGCAAAATCACATCTTCCAAAAAAAAAAAAAAATAACCATAAAAACTACATCTAAAATTCATATAGGGCCTACCGAGCGAAAACACTCGCAAAGGCAACCACTGACATTTCTGGAAGTCGACTAAAGCTTCACTCACTCAATGGCGAGAGGGTCTACCTGTCACATTAAATGTTTATAGTTTAGTAAATGATTAAAAATTGTGTGCTAGAACAAGTGATGTAAGGCGTATCTGATTTTCATTAGTTTTCACTAGAGACCAAACGGGTTGACATTTACTACCGGGTATCAAATCGAATAGTTTGATGTACTAATTACCGGCAATGCGCTAGCCGCTAGAAGTAAACATGAAATTTTTTGTAGAAAATTAGTTTATCAACATTATATCTTTATAATTTCAAATTATTAATTTCCAAAATTAGGCTAAATTTGTTATATTGTTAACAATATCTAAGTATACTTGATATTTATCAAATTCCAAATTTGTATTTTTTAATGTATTTTTAGATATTTGGCTATTTGTGTGGGCACTATTAGTCGAGGCGAATGGTTCCGAAAAACCCGATGTCAGACTGGGAGAATGCCCGGAGTGATTTCTGGCTGGTCCCTAGTTTTCACTATAAATTAAATGAAATTCAAGGTGCGCTTGCCTTTAAGGATTATAATGTACTAGATATGCCCTGCGGCCTAGTATACCAAGACTTGCTCATGGATAGTGCAAAGAAAGTTGGGAAAGAATGGACACAAACTACAGCATGAAGAAATATAAACAACACTAGTCAACCACTGACGCATTGTTGGTAAATCGCACTGTGGTTATCTACCTGCCCACCACCTTAGCTTGCCAACCATAAACTGTGATTGGCCGACCCTAGCGTGGGTCAGCCATGTTTGAAAAAAAAGGGGGAAAATCAAAGGCACAAACAGATTTTTACAAATTGAAAAATAATGTTTTTGCTGAGGCTTGAACCCAGGACCTTCCACGTGTAAGGTGGACGTGATAATCACTAACTACCAATCACATGTTATTCTGTGAAGGAACAACACAAATGAACGCAAGAACCATTGTTGCCCCTCTATACATCACCTCCGCTTGCCAAACAGACCTCAGCAAGGGTCATTCGTTATGCTTATTGGCACATACTCTCTTTAGTGAATTAATTATATGTATAGATTCTTGAGATGTAAATTTCTAGCTCCATTATTATCGTTGCTTACTACTTCACAGCACCTCAACTTATTTATGGAGCCAAGCTTAACTACATTATATTTGATTACCTCTCAGAAATTACAATGTCTCTCCTTACAGCTGGGAGGAGAAAAGCACCGGTATGTTTTTAAATTTAAAAAAAAAAAAAATTAAAATTATATATTGATGCAGATTGAATTCAAGTTTATCCTAAATATAATACAGTTTGTTTTTTTTCGTTGTTTTTTTAAAGATACTGTTATGTTGTATAAAACATGCAACTAGTATGAAATGTAATTATTTGTTTAACGCACTTTCACAGAGTGAAATCTGTGAAATTTCTTTCTACTAAACATGACAAAACATGCATTCGGATAATTCAATCAGAGTATTTCAATACCTCTTGGTATGCTGCCAAACTTATTGTTCAAACCTTTCTAGTATAAAAATATTTTAGCTCCTAAGTTTAGTTTTAATTTAGTGCCTGTTAGTTTTTCATTAAACAAATGAAAATATTACTCGCCAAACGCTTTTGAAGGTATTTATGATTTTCATTTATGAATGCATTTGGAAATAATCTGGATTTTAAAGTATAATTGTTTCGATTGTCACCGACTAACTGACATGTTGTAGACAGAATTGTGTATTTTGATTTTATTTGCATGAAATTAAATTTTCAAGGCTGTTCAGTTAAAAAAAAAAAACTTGTACATTCTTAGGCACCTGTTTATTCTAGATATTCTTGCATGATTATAAAAAAAGAAGATCTTGTGAAACTCTCATTTCAATGACTTCTGGTAGGAAATGGGATATGCTCCAGATTTTGTGCAAGTCAGTGTTGCTCCTTTCATCAAAGATATCAAATCTAAAGGTAAGAAATAAAGGAGCTTTTAATCAAAGATTTCAAATCTGAACTTAAATGATTATATATTTTGTTACACTGATGTAAAATTTAATTTTTACATATATTCACTGTGTAACCAATTTCTTTTATTTAAAAAATATATTTAAAAATACTCTCAACAAGAGGTTGAAATTGATACAATTGATACAAACTAATCATGCCATAGTTTATAAAATGGACCATTTTGCTTTTATTTTTATTTACCTGGATCCATTGTTATCCATAGCTAAAGATAATGAATTGTACTAATCAACTTCATAGTTTTGTACCCAAGTATGAAGAAATAAAAACAATTATGACTGTTCAAATTGTAATTATTAAAAACATTTTTTAAATTAGTTTCTTAGAAATAATGATGCCACAACATCCACTTGTTAGTCATCGGAACTACTTATTTCTTTAATTGGTATTCTAAGGTGTAAAATTGATCAGTAATGCTGGTGGGATAAATCCAAGCGGATGTGCTGAGGCCCTGCGAAAAATTTGTAAAAGTGAGGGTGTGGATCTTAAAATTGCTGTTGTCAAAGGCGATGATTTGATGTCACAAGTAGGAACAAATTCTACATGAGTATCATGGGGTGCAAGGGGCACATAAATTTCTCATATCTAAAACAAATTTTAATTATGAATAACTGCAGCAATAAAGTTGTTGCACCTATGTCAATGTCTTAAGACAAAAATGGTTGTAAGGAATTATTTATTGGTTTGTTTTCTTTAGATAATCAAAGTTTAAGATCTCTTATTTACCTAGTAATATTTTTTTTTTCTTATCCTGATAAATATATCAAATGTTGTTATTAATTTTATTATTAAATATTAATATTCTGACCTTATTTCATAAAGGCATCGTATGTAATTCTCAGGTAAGAGAGCTCCAGAGACTAGATATAAATGACATGAGCACAGGTGAACCATTTCCAGAACATCTCCATAGTATGAATGCTTACTTGGGGTAAGTAAAAAGGAGAAAGTTAGCGTCTAAGTAAAAGGAATTATTTTGAGTTAACTGTTTAAAGCTAAACCACATGTCATGGATACACAGAGGTTAACATTTGTTTGATTGATTGTCATTATTTATTTTTCAAGACATAAAACTCATCTCAACTTTTTGCATGCTGATTTTTTTTTTTTGTAGAGATTAAAAGAAAAAAATTCTATTAAAATTGTTTAGTTCAATTTTATTTTAAGTTTTAAAATATATCACATGTAGAAATAAATGTAAATTGGTACATTAATTTGATTCAGTGCTGGTCCTATTGCTCAGGCTTTGTCTATGGGTGCAGATATTGTCCTAACTGGCAGATGTGCCGACAGTGCCATGGCTCTTGCCCCTTTGATTCATGAGGTAAAGTTTTTGTAGCTACTAAGATTTCAAGGCTTATTTTCCACTTTAAAATAATGATCTTAGTTGGAAAAATTAACAGTTATTAAACATTCAGAAGACGCTTAATTTATTAAAACTTAATGTGCTGTCATCCTGAAATTAGAAGGGTGGTACTCGGTTAACTACAAGATGACAAGTTTATTAAAAACAATTATTTGTCACTTATCCATACCTAGATGTGTAATATAATGTATATGATATACATTCAACAGTTTGGTTGGACCATGGATCAGTTTGATCATCTGGCTGCTGGCAGGTGAGTAGTTTCCCCTGACAGGAAGCTTTGGATATTTATATGGTATAATGAAATGTGATGTTGTTATGGTTTTTTAAAATTTATTTAAAATAAGAATACTTAATAAATTTACTTTTGATGTCTTCCAGCTTAGCTGGTCATTTAATTGAATGTGGTGCACAAGTAACTGGTGGGATCTTCACAGACTGGCATCTTGTTGAAGAATGGTAAGTTTTAATTTACTTTTAGAGAAAATATTTTTATATTTTATGTAATTAAATTCTGTAACTTTGTAATACAATTCAACAAACAGATATATTTACAAATGTTGATATTACTGCAATTCGCAGTAAACCCTGCAACATGAAATATGTCAGTCTCATGACAATAATCCACAACACAAAAGAAACTCAGTATTTTTAGAAAGCTTTGCTTTTACAAAAGAAGCGTAGAAATAATCTCTGGCGTAAAGAGTTTATAATTAAAACTAACTCTGTGTACCTCTCAAATGCTATTGCATAATTTATTTAAATATTTTATATATACATACAATACACATTTTATTCTCTCTAACAACTTTGCAGGGACCACATTGGTTTTCCTATAGTCACTGTGGGATCTGAAGGTAACTTCACTGTAAGCAAGCCACAGAAGACAGGTGGTATAGTCAACAGAGGCACTGTAGCAGAGCAACTGGTGTATGAAATAGGAGATCCTGCCCAATACTTCCTGCCTGATGTTGTCTGTGACTTCAGGCATGTGGCAATAGATGAATTGTCCAATAACACTGTGTATGTGGAAGGAGCAAGAGGGAATCCACCCTCTGGAGAGTATAAGGTTAGTCTATGATAGCATTTTGATCGTGAGTTTTCTCAGAGCAAAACAGAGGTTATAATTTTAAATTAAATTTTAAAAGTACAGTCGCGTCACGTTAAGGTTCAGTAACTCACGAGTCAACTTAACTCACAGTAGTACAGTAGTACCATTGCTTCCAAATGTTATTGTGTAGAAAACTTTTTTTTTAAATAAGCCTTTAAAAAAAATTGCTACATTTCTGTCTTCAAATAAAAATTTTGGTGGTGTTTATAATGTAATTTGTTAAATAAATTTTTTTTTAAATTTATGTTTACCAGGATTTTTTTAGAAAATAAGCATGATTGTTTGTTTATACTACATAATTGTTTGCCAATAGAAAAAAAACGTTAAACTGTATAAATCTTTTAACAGATAATTTTAAATACAGGTAATAATTTGTTTAAAGAATATTCATAATACCCGTTAAATTATAAATGAAGTAATGGAAGTTAACTTTTACTTGGTGTTAAAAATAAATACCTTTGTTACTGGTATAATACCCTATTTTCACATAGCCCTGTAACTCGCAGCTGACTTAAGTTGCGGTTATATACAATTTGACCCCGGCTACATCATCTTAACTGAACCCGACTGTATGTTTTATTACAGTTTGAAACACAAAAATATCAACTCTCCACTTACAGTCCTTTAAAATTTAACAGAGTATTACAATTATTCAGGAAAGCACTTTGATACAGAGTAAATGATGGTTATAAATTTGTTTCCTTTCAGGTGAGCGCCACTTATGCGGCAGGATACAGGTCAACAGCTGCCTGTGTTGTAGGAGGACCACAGGCCACTGAGAAGGCAGAGAAAACAGCCAAAGCTATACTAACTAGGTGAGTTTGAAAATTGTTTTAGTTTGCAAAGTATTGGGGAAAAGTTATTTACAGGCTCACATGACAGTGTTACTGTACAGCCTGGCACAATGTTTTAGTAGTCCAGAAATGTTTGAAAGTTTTGTTTTTATTTGTCTTTTATGTGGTCAGATGTCGAAGAATTTTTCATCAGTTGAATATGGATGATTTTACTGCAGTGCACACAGAAGTAATTGGGCGAGACCGAAGGTCAGAAGCTGAAAGAAGACCAGAATCTAAAATTGTAAGAAAAACATACTTTTTCTTAAAATCTCAAATAGATTCATGCAATTTTATTTATGACATTGCTGTTCATTATCTATAATTAAATTCAAAATAAAACGTGTACCCAACTTCAATAGTAAGTAGCTTAAAATAATTTACAATAGATCTTGTTCTTCTTCTGTTTATTATGGACCCCCCAATCAATGATCAGTTACCTTAACTCTCAATGTGCCATAAGGTTTTTGGAAAACTTCCGCCTCAGTCCCGGAAGAATTTAAAAAGTTGCGTAAAATCCATTTAAATTATTATAGTCATACTGACTTCATCTTTTAGGATAAGAATGGTTATCTTATGTATCCAAAAGACCGTCTTGAGTTTAAAACTATTTTTAACTGTAGTTTAGTGCTATTATTTTAGTAATAAAGTATAGCAAAATCACATCTTGGTAAAAAAAACGTAAAACTACCAACAAACTTTGCGGATCGAGCGATAACACTAGCGAGGGAAACAGTTGCCATTGCTGGATGCCGAAAATCGAGTAAATCTTCTTTCACTCACTGAGGAGTTTTTATTTTCTGTAATTTCATTTCTAAAGAGAGTTCTATCGAGGCGCGCTTTGTTAATAGAGATGAGGTGCGCATTATCACACTTTTACACATTAAGAATTAATAATCATTTGACTATTTATCTTCATTGAGTCTTTAAAAAAAAATTTAATAACATTTCACAAAAAACTTTGATCCCTGTGTCTTATTGTTTTAGTTTGACATTTGATTTTAAATCCAATTCAACACTCCAGAAGACATGTCTCTCTCTGAATCAATGTTTATGTGTCCCCAACCCATTTATTCTTGGCTTTCAAATCATTTAAATTGCTTGTTAAGTCATGACAGAGTAAAAAATATTGATAAATAAATTTAAGGTAAATTAAGGTACCTCATTTCAAGGTAATCTAGTTTGTATCAATTGAGAACATTTAAAATGTTTCCAGCTTGGACCTAAAGATGTTCTTTTGTGGATGGCTGTAACACATAGAGATAAAAAAGCTCTGGAATTTTTCTCAAGGGAGATAGCTCCTGCCGGAACAGGCATGGGTAAGGCTTAAAACTAAATTCTACATTAAGATTTATTCAAGATTCAGTTTAAATCTTATATTACCTCATTCGTTTTGTTTTTTTTTTACGTTTTTTAAAATACTATAGATTTCCTACCCTATAGTCATTGTCCAAGCCATAATTATACAATTTTCTGACAACTTTTTTCCAGCTCCAGGTTTGTGTGGAATAATTGGAGGCAGGCCAAAAATGTAAGCTCTTGCAAAAAAAAGAAAAGAAACGACTTTAACTTTTGTTCAAAATGATACAATCAATAATTTTCCATATTCAATATATTTAATAAACATTTCTATTTGAATTTTAAACTTAAAAAGAGGGCACGGTAATCAAAATACATAAAAATGTTTAGCAAAGTTTGTTGTAGATCTACTAAATGCCCATAAAATTTTGTGATTTTTAAACCTGAATTGCTGAATCTACTCATTATATTTGTTGTTACATTTGCTATTGGAAGCTATTAAGGAAAGTATCTATTGTGATTTTGTTTTTCCCTTCTAATCTGCTCTTGTGCTAGTATTGTGTATTGTTTAAATAGTATATTTTTTAGCATAGTTAACATGGGTTTCTTAAATTGTTATGAGGAAAGTAAGAGTAGTCAAACAGCTGTTGGTTCTAACTTTAATAGAAGAAAGAACTTTTTGCTAAACATCATTTCATTATAAATCACTTATATTGCTATTATGTTTTGGATGTCTAAATTGTAGAAGTTAGATGCCATCAAATTAGCTGATTAAGTGAAAGGGAAGGCTGTGTTGATCTCAAGGAAATCTAAAAATAAGAAAGAAATAAGAATGCAATAATAAGAATTAGGGCTGCAGAAATTACCGATTTATTTCTCGATTAATCGGTAAAAAAAAATTATCGATTAAAATTATTTTAATCGATAAAATAGTGATTAAAATTAAAGAAAGGTTTAAAAATTTGATTTATTAATAAATAGATAATATAATTATTATAGTTAGTTGGTTTTTTTTTACGTACAAACTTCTCCATTTGAAAAAAAGATTTTGAAAGAGTAAACTTTAAAATAACCTGTTTTATAAGGACAATGATATAAAAAAAACATTGTCTTTAATTAATTAACAATAACAAAATTTAAATTCATTGACATTATATTGAACTACTTATATTTAAATATATCTCCTTACAATATTATATTTTTTTAACTTAAATTAAATTACATACTTAATTAAGTTATTTGTATTTTTAAAAATGCCATAAAAGGGAAAAAAATGTGCAGGAAAACAACAAAGTGAAAAAAGTGATTATGGGTTCTTAGAAAAACAATGATAACTTTTGAACCACTTGAAATAAAAAGATGATCTTCATGTATTTGTTAATCATCAAATTTCTATACAGCTGTATTACTTTTATATTTTAAAATTAATTTGAAATTTTCATCCAAGTGCCTAAACTTTAATACGTATTTAACTTATTTTTATTGCTAATGATCTTTTAAAAATAACTCAATAAAAAAATTTTAATCCATTGCCTGTTTTTATTACTTTACGTGAAATTTTCAGTTTATGACGTCATACATTTTTATTTGATAGCTTTAACAAAATTATCGATTAATTAATCGGTAATTTTTCAAAAGTTAACGATTAAATTTAATTTAATCGATAACAGCCCTAATAAGAATACCTGGCTGTGGTGTTTTTTTTTGAGTCTACTATTCATGAATATGCCTAAGTACACAGTGATGATTTACTAAATGTGGTGCTTAATGTTAATGATTAAATTGATGATTTTATAGGCAGTCAGGTTGGTAAAGGTAAGGCTTAGTAGCCATAGAATTTTTTGGACTCAAAAAACTTATTAATCTAATTTCCATTATTTTATATGAAATACATGCTAATGGAACGATATGGCACTCAAATGGGTTCTTAAACTCATTTAGTTTGGATTCATAGACTCACTGTAGTTTACTCTTAATTTTTTTCAAACAGTTGTAAGTTTAATCAATATAATTTTAATCATTCTTATTTTCAGATCACCAGTACTTAAGTTGTTCTCATTCCTATATCCAAGAAATAATTTTAAGGTAATGGTTCTACAGAAACTATGTACAAATGTATCACAAGATAAAATTTTAAAAATAAATAATTGAACATCCAAGTCTTGTAAGTAAGGTTGTTAACCTGCCCTAAATGAAATTTAGGACTGGTCCTGTTTAATGTTGACCAGTTAACGTCAACTTCAATTTGTCCGTATTAGCCTATTACCCAAAGTTTTTTTTATCGTATCTTAAAAACCAACATTAAATTTCAAGTTCAATATAGACCTGGCAAGTTGAGAGGGAGTTAGATCAAAGAGCTTTTCATGCCATAAATGGATGATGCGGGGAAAGATCCTTTGTATACTGCTTGAGGGAATATTACTAAATTTGTAATTTTTACTTTCTCTTGTAGTTATGCTTTATATGAGCTTAAGAAAAAATACAAGCTGTCTTAATAAATTTACTTACAAGCTACAAATATGAATTTAAATAGTCATAATGCTTTTCAGGAAATGACTGCCTTTTCTTTTTTTACATGGTAAAGGTAAAACAAATTTCCCACAAAAAATCTGTTAATTTACTAAATAAGCATTCAAATTCGAGCAACACACTTTATAAGAATCCCAATTATATGTAGCACAAAAATCCCCACCCCTGGTATCCCATCAATATTTAAAATTTTTGTAAAACACACTACTGGTTTTTTAAAGATCACATATAAAATGCAAATAATGTGATTTTATTTTTAAATTAAAAGTGAGGTTGATGGACTGAGTGTAACCATGAAAAATGTGTTATTAACAAAATAATTTTCTTGCGTTACGTTGCAAACTTAAAATTTCAACAATATAAATTTATTATGTCATAAGTGATTAAATGTTTTGTGTCGTATGGATAACTTTGAAACTATTCCTAAAAAACGATGCACCTTTTTTTAATATTTTGAGACAGTAATATGTTTTTAATAACTAGTTTTCATATTAATTGGACCAGACTCTTTAAACTGTATTCCAGATGGGGGATTTTTATGGTTCTCTGTACTATGGTTGTTTAAAATTTTATATTTCCATGTCTAGGCTATATCAAGAAAATAGTAAAATCACTTACACAGAATTAATAGTATTTTATTGTAATTTCTTTGTTCTTCAAAACAGATTACAATAGAAATGAATGGCGAAGTTGTGGATTACAACCAGCCTTGTGTTCCCACTGCTGAGTACCTCACCCAGGCTTATCCTGCCAGTGACAGCAATGGAAATGGGAAACACACATCTTGCAGAGACATAGACCTTCCCAAGGGAGACTGCTCTTATAGGCTGGAGGAACTTGCCTTTACCCGCTCTGGAGACAAAGGGAATGACTGTAACATTGGTTAGTATCTAATTTTTATTTTAACAATCATAAAGACTTATTTTTCATTAGTAAATTTTCAAATTCAGACACACATTTATTTTTTTCAAATATTCTTTATGTTAAAATATAACTTATATTTTTAAAATGTTAACTCATCTATTTCATTTTTTTATTTTAAAAAAACATCATATTTCAAATCACTATCAATTTTTTTCCACTTCTAGTTGAACATATCCAGATATAGGTTTTATGTGTCTTAAATAATTAAAGGGTAATCCATTGAATAGGCATTTTTATTTATTTTTTAAAATGTTAATGTAAGTTTTTATTTACCAAAAAATGTATTATATCTTCAGGTGTGATAGCAAGGCATCCTGTTTACTTACCCTTCATAAGGTCTCAATTGACCGCAGAGGCTGTGGAGTCATTTTTTATTTCTTACTTTAAGGACACCACTGCAACTGAAAAGAATAAAGTTCAAAGGTCACTTAAAGTTATTGTTTTGTCTCACTAATGAACAAAAAGAGAATTACCCACAGCCACATATATTTAGTGGAATCAAGTTAGTGAGGCAGCTTGTATTAATTTCATAATTTTGGACTGCCATCCAGATTTTCACAAAGTTACTGGCTTAAACTTAAACACTGCCAACTGACTAATTTCAGTTGCCAAAGTCTACTGGTAATATCACAGTACATTCACTTTTATGCAGAGAAACTAAAATGTTCTACAATTATATATATAATAGCCCAGTGGTGTGGGTATGTTTGTAACGTAACGCTCAAGAGATGTACCACAGTCTACAGCAGTTAGTTTAGTTGAAAAATCGTGTTTTGATGAGCACTGTAAAAATATTTAATAGGATGACGTCATTGTTTGGTGTGCATCGGTGCGCAAAATACAACCCCTATTATTATTATTAAATAAATACTTTGCGTACATTTCATAAAGTTTAATAATTCGTATTTATCAAAAAAGGACAAGTTAGTTGGTCTTTAAAAAAAAGGTTGGCGCCGTAGGCGCCCAAAAAAAGGGGGCGCCGCAGGCGCCACGGCGCCCGGCACAATCTATCAAAAAAGGACAAGTTAGTTGGTCTTTTAAAAAAAGGTTGGCGCCGTAGGCGCCCAAAAAACGGGGGCGCCGCAGGCGCCACGGCGCCTGGCACAATCTAGTATTACATATTTATATCATTATGCCAAACTGACCTTAAAGTTTAAGTTACTTTCCAATCTTTTGATAATTTTCTTACCAAGCTTAAATGATCACTACTAACCCACCTAATGTAGAATGTAATAAACTGATGTTCAAATGGATATGAGTACTTGAATCAACTTTTTTTTTTGCCCTTGTACAATAGGACTAGTAATTGTCTTTTATTTTTTGTTATCTTGAACATGAGCATTCATAAAGAAATTTGTACCTTTTTTTAAAAAAATATTTGGGTGTTGGGCAATGACTGTACATTTTGTTGTTCATGAAATACTATTCTAAATTAAGAATATTTTTGGACAAAATAAATTCCTTGGAGAAATAAAAATGATTTTAACTTTCATTTTTATTTCAGGTTTGATTTACCTGGTATTGGAGGTCTTAACTTCTTATTAAAAGGTTCTTTAGGTGGAGGAGGTATTGCTTCATTACGTAGTGACCCTCAGGTAAGTAAGGATTATAATGATTGAGGTAGTCTTTATAGCAATTAATAATGGATTAATGTATTGATTAGTGAATGTTCTAAAATGAAACAGTAAGTGTGGGAAAAAAAGGGAGGTCTACTGCTACTTAATATAAATTTTTCAAAATTAAGATTAGATAAGGAAGAGCTTGTTTTGTTTTTCACTGCATGAAGTATTTCTTAAATAATTTAAATAGACATTTGAAGATTTAATTCATTTTTTTCCTTCCCTCAGGGAAAAGCTATGGGTCAAGAACTTTTAGACTTCAAAATTGAAAATGTGCCAGATTTGAAGAAATTAGCTTTAGAAGCTGTGACAGAGAATAGCTAGTCAAAAATGGTCACTTGAATTGTGTACAATTCAGTATAATTTTCTACCTTCCAATGAAATGTGATATATGTTATGATTTAAAAGATTGAGAAAAATTTGAGTAACATGCAATTTTAGAAGCATTTTATTAGACATATGGGTGATATTTTTATAGATTTAGTTATTTACATATGTTAGCTGTCTATAAACCAATTGAAATAATTTAATAGTAGTCATGAGTCTACTTCATTGCTCAGTATTAATTCAACTTTGAAATAGACGGATGTTTACATTACTGCTCAATTTTCACATGGATTTATTTATGTTGAATTTTTTAACTATGTTTCTGGCTTCTTCACAAAGTAATAGATTAGTTCAATCTACTTTCTTTGTCCCCAAAGCCATCTTTTTCAGGGGGTTTAATGTTGTTTAACTTTAAAGACATTTAAAGCTATCCAGCATTCCATGACAGGCCATATGGCCATCTACAGATGAGATGCTAGAAACTTAAATGTAGCATCAATTCCTGACAGAATTTGATGCAAGCAAGATGAAAAACACTGCAGCACAAAATGAGATATGGCCCTGATATGGCTGTAACATAAATTTAAAATTTATTTATTTGTCATCTTTAAAGATTGAAGTTATTTTGCAGCTATAATGTGATTTAGATGTCATGGTCATTCGGTTGTTGTTTTTTTGGTTTTTTTTTTAAATGACTCGTGTGACAAATTATAATGCCTCAGTTGCAGTTATACATTTTATCTGTAATATACCTTCAAATTTATTTGATACAAAATAAATGTCAATTGTTCATGTATGGATGCAATGTAATTAAATTGATTCAAGTATTATTGTATTTATCGATTTTATGTACTTCATGTGATGCTGATTACACATGTCTATGAGTTATCAAATGATCATAATCAGTTTTAACTTAATGTACTGGTGTTTTGAACAAAATTCAATTTAAAAATTAATAAAAATAACATTAAAAATCATGTCTTTTTTTTTTAATGACTTTAATTTTGATATTTAAATATCAGTAACAAGCTGTGTTTAAAAGTTCTATCAGTCATTTTCATGCTCAAAACTAAAATAACCTGATTCTGATTATCTTAGTGCGCTCCTCGATGATCATGAGTACATTTTTTTTAAAGTTTAGGAACGCTTCTCTCACAGCGGGCATTATTTATAGTATTGAAATTAATATTCAAAGTAATTTTATATTGGGTAGAGTACGGTAAAGTAACTTCAAGAATAAATAGCATAAGAAACTTTAATAAATGAAGTTCATTTTATTGCAAGCGAGTTTAAAAAAGTCCTTGCTTGCCAATGTCATGTGGAATACATGGTCTTCTTTCAAGTTAAGTTTCTGCACTGGTACTGGTACAGAACATATATTTTTTTAATTGACTTTAATAAACTTAACAATAATACAGTGTATGTTAATGTTACTATAGTTACATTATTCTATAAAATTATGGAATCCTACGATGCACTTTCTTCTGTGGAAAAGAACGAATGATGTCATCATAGACTATTATTTCTGACTCTATGTACATTACAGAGAGTAGATTGAGCCTGTTCTCTCCTATGTTAGATCTTAAGTAATTCTTTACTCTCATTAACGCTGAAAACGACTGTTCTGCTGAGCAGTTTGATGCTGGTGTGCACATCAGTATTCGGAACGCAATTCCGACATACATGTCCAAAAAGTCTTTTTCCGATAATTATTTTTATAGACTCGATGACCATAACTTCATCATTCAACTTCAAATGGGCGTTCAATTGCAGACATTCGTTTTACAAAGTATTATCCGAATCCCCCCGGATAAAAAGTTGTGAGGTTTTTGGCTCCTTCACGGATGTCTTCAGATTCTAAACCATGTAGGTTTGTAAGAAAGCCAAAACTTTTGCTTTACTCCTCATAAGCAGATCTATGTCTCCTTTGTTCTATATATTAGTCTGTATATATTAATAACCATTAAAATGCCAACTCTGAATCTTTCCCTGTCAGAGTTCGTTTCCTTTTACTTCGTCAAACTGGACAACGCTTACGTTTCATGCATGTCATATGCATAGCTATTTTCACCGGATTTTTCAATAACTAAGCTTGCGACTCTTAATGATCAAAGGTACTGGGTTTCCTTAAGTGTTCTAGGTATGTTACCAAAGACTGATATGTTTCAAAGTCACACCCAGGTCGATGTTAACAGATTGGAGAGATTTGCTTTCTTTGTTGAACCTTTCCAAGATGTCATTCCACAGCAGTGACAAAAAGCAAGTTTCAATCTTTTCTAATGAATTCAGAAGACCCGAAGCCTCAGTCCGCGTAGATGGTTTTTCATTTACATTATTGGCAATTATCTGAAGAACTCCCATGATCTCATCCCAGGAGCAACATAGACTTCTGCATGCTGGTGTCAGCTCGAGCAGACCATCTTGTCTGAGAAAGACTTCACAACTGTTGAATTTGACTTCAGTTTCTACAGCAAAATTTAACATCTGTGTATTGATGCTGAAAAAAAAATTATACAATGAATGCAAAATAACCCAAAAAGATACAGCATAAGCTTAACAAGACTCGGCCGCACAGGATCCAATAAGTTTCAGTGCAGAGTATAACAAAACAGTAACAGGGAACGTAATATATCAGATGGTCCACTTGTTTTATTCTCGCTTGAAGACCAGAATATGCACCCGACATATTGCTAGCATTGTCATAAGACTGCCTCCACAGCTTACAATGACAAATCAACACAAGCAAACGCTGCGTAAAATTTAGTACAAGTATTTATTATAAATTATATTATAATATTATTTTTTAAAAAGCTTTTTGATTATGCAGGCCAGTTTTTTTTTTAAAGCTATGTAAAGAGACATAGGCTGGCTGGGGTCTTGTAGGCCTAGGCAGATATCCGGTCCTGCGTATAAGATGAGTAGGAAATATATTTTTTTCCAAAAAATACTCTCGCTGTACAATCACTATCGCGTTAGCGGTCTTATCTATACTTTGGTGTAAGGTGCGAGCTAGATTTAAGGGGCCACCAAAAAGTAAGTCACGCCAGTGGCGTAGCTAGAGCTTTTGCCGCCCGGGGCGGTCTCCAATGTGCCGCCCTATTAGGGGCCGCCCATAAATGAGGTCATGCACCGGAGGGGGGAGGGGAGTCACACATTTGATGTCATTCAAAACGCGCAACTTTAAATAAAAGCTACACTGAAATATATGATTATCCATACTTTATTCAATGACGACTTACGTGGTTTCACGCGTGTTGCGATGTTAGAGTGTAACCTTAAACTAAAAACATATTTAAATGACCAAACAAACAAAAAAATGATTTTAAACATGCTCATTTTCAAATACAAAATACCGCTTGTATGGGGGGAGGGGGGACTTTCTCACGTCACATTGAGGAATGGGTCTAAGTTTTCGTTTCGTGACGCCGTGTGACGAGGGGGTGAAAAATCAGCCGAAGTCACGTGACCTCATTCAGGGGCGGATTAAGACTGCACGGGGCCCCGGGCTGCAATCAAACGGGGCCCCTATACAGCCAGCATCCCTTAAAATAAAATGATTGTTAACAGCTAATATAAGACTGTAACTCAATATTAATAATGAAAAAAAAATGAACACAAAGAAATAACTATTTGAAGTGTTCGCTGGTATGTTACAATTGTGGGTGAAAATTTAAAAAAATTTACATTCCACCTCTGGGAATCGATCCCGACACCGCTCGCATCACAAAACTATGCGGAGCTGGTCTAAATTGAGAAATTTAAAAAATGTAAACTATTAGGAATATCAGGTCTGAATCGCGATCAGTTTAATAGATAATATTTATAAATTTATTTAATTTATTTTATTTTCAAGGGTTCGTGCAAACATTTGTACACTTTTATTATAAAATATAAAAGTTTGGGGGCCCCCAAACCATCGGGGGCCCCTGGCTTTAGCCCGTTCAGCCCCCCCCCCCCATAGACCTCATTTATGGATGGCCTCTTAATTAAGTTTATCATATGATGTTTTTTAATAAATTAATAAGCATGAATAAATAATTGTAATTGAAACGAACGAAGTACATTGAAAAAGGTGGGGAACAATCAATTTTACCATTGCATGCCCTATTTATGTAAGCAGAAATAAAAGAGGCCGCGTAAGATGATAAACCTATAAATACACATCATAAAAATACAAGATAATTGTTTTGAATGCCACAAGAAAGTTATAGGGTCACAGGTGTCCCCCCACACCAAATGAGACAAAAGATATTCCAAATTTACACCCAAAAACATTAACAATTAATATGCTTTTATTTTTTATTTATAAAAATATGATTTTTTTTAATAAAAAAAAAGAAATTGTATACATCAGTATGTTAACATATTTTTTTATTATTTATAAATTTACTTACTCACCTAACTTTCATTCTTGAAAAATCATTTAGGCCTATTATGTTATCAAAATTTATATTATTTGTAATATCATGTTCTATTGACAATATTGCAAGATTTTGTAGTCTTAAATCACTTATTGTGGAGGGAAAATATTTTTTTTCATCTTCAGTTTGGAGAAGCTCCTTTCACAACTAGATAGCAATTGTTGAAAAAAATTCTTTGCAAAATTGTAATGTTGGATAAATAATTTTCCAATATTTACTGTTAAATATATTGTAATAGATCAAGGGGGTATTTCCACTCTTTTTTAAAAACATAATGCCTCTTCTTGTAGTGTAGGTACAGCCAGGGCTGGTCTTAGGGCTACTGCAACCTATGCGTCGAATAGGGCCCCACGCTTTCATAGGCCCAACCTATCTTAATTTTCACTTATTATCCTTATTAATACCTTATCCCTACCCAAACTGGGGCCCACGCAATCAGTTTTGCATACTAAGCTGCATAGGGGCCCGCAATAGCTAAGACCAGCACCGTGTAGCCTACTGCTATAAAAACCTGGATCCTTTCTCTTTCAATCTCGAACATTTCTTAAGTTAATCAATGTAAATAAAGAAATTTAATTGATGTTCAAATTCTTCATTTAGAATCCTAGATGGTATAGTATTATACACGAATATTTTCTTGCAAGGACGTGTAACTCATCACCTCGTTCTTTTATTTTCTTTTATAATTACATCTATGGATAAAAACATTTCTCGTTGTACTTCTTGCTCTTAAGATAGAACGACGTTTTCTGAATTTTCCCCCTCCATATTTTTCTCCCTTTAACTTGGTATCTAGTCGATATCTCCAACTCTCTGTAACAGCGTTCTGTATTAGCACATATCATTGTTTCGTCAAATGGGTTTGCATAAATTTAAAAAAAAGACGGGTTCCCATAAATTTAGACACCATAGAAAAGTAAAAGATTGCCATGAACTGAGTAAAATTCCAGCATCTGATCTTGTATTACTAGTTACTTCGAATGTTAATTTTCCAAGACGCTTGAAATTTTAAGTATATCTTTGTTGTTTATGTTATTGTGTTGATTATTAATTGAGAAATGAATAATCGTTCATTTTTTAATGAATAACCATATATTAATGAAAAGTACAAGCTATATGTGTTACTTTAATGCAATAAAAACAAAGTAAATTTAATTTTTAATAAGTTACCTTACAATAATTTTATAAAACCTGAAACAGTAATATAACAGTAATATAATTTACTACTTGCAATTTAAACACAATATTTGAACCACTTTGTCATGTATGTACTTGTTAGCGCATCATTCTGAAAATGTCGAAATTCCTCGCTAAAATTGTCGTGCGATATTAATACTACATATATTCGGACCAGCGGTGATGTGTTGTTGTTTTTGTGCAGTTTTCTTATAAAAGCACCATCTGTGACGTATACCGCTAAATTTTGCAAACAAATAGTTACCTTTTTTGAGCGATTAAAATTTTTTAAACTGTTCTGCGTTAGTTATAACAACCACTTTGTAATCAAACAAATGTTGCATGAATCCGTTAATTTAAACTCAAAATTGAGAATCTTTTTGTTTCACTATGGTTTTCCCCCTTCAAAGGAAAAGGGGCGGTTTTCGGAAATGTCTGGTTTATTTTTCAAATGCCCACAAATGCCGCCCTTTCAATGAGTGCCGCCCGGGGCGGACCGCCCCTCCGCCCCCCTAGCTACGCCACTGACAATAATCTTGTATTTTTATAATTAGTATTTATAGGTATATCTTCTTATGCGGCCTTTTTTTATTATTGCTTAACTAAATAGGCCATGCAATTGTAAAATTGCTCTCCACCTTTTACAATGTACTTCGTTTCAATTACAATTATTTATTCATGTTTATTAATTTATAAAAACCATTATATGATTAACTTAAGGGGCCGTCCATAAATGGCGTCACGTGATTTCAGCTGATTTTTCACCCCCTGTCCCCTCGTCATGAAACGAAAACTTAGACCCTTCACTCAATATGAAGTGACAAAGATCCCCCCCCCCCCATACAAGCAGTATTTTGTATTTGAAAATGGGCATGTTTCAAATCATTTTTTGTCATTTAAATATGTTTTTAGTTTAAGGCTACAATCTAATATCGTAACCCGCGTGAAACCACGTAAAACGTCATTGAATACAGTGTCCAAAATCATATATATTTTAGTGGAATTTTTATTTAAAGTTGCGCGTTTTAAATGATGTCAAATGCCCCCCCCCCCTTCTCGGTGCGGCCCCTAAAAGGGCGGCATATTGGAGACCACCCCGGGCGGCAAAAGCTCTAGCTACGCCACTGATGATTGTTTTCAAGGCCACAAGAAAGTTATAGGGTTCGCAGGCTCCCCCCCCCCACCAAATGAGACAAAAGATAATCCAAATTTTTTAAAAAATAAAAAAATTAACGATTAATATGCTTTAATTTTTTTATTTATAAATGTTTTTTTTTTCATATAAAAATTATAAAGTTGGGTAAATAATTTGTCAATATTTACTGTTGAATATATTTTAATAGATCAATGGGGCCCACCGTTTTTTAAAATAAACATAATGCCTCTTCTTGTAGTGTAGGTACAGGCAGGGCTGGTCTTAGGCTCCTGCAAACTATGCGGTCGCAGTGAGCTCCGTGCTTCCATAGACTCAACCTATCTTAATTTTCACTTATTATCCTTATTAATACCTTATCCCTCCCCAAACTGGGGCCCACAAAATCCTTACGGATGCAAAGGGCCCCGCAATTGCAAAGACCGGCCCCGTGTACTGCCATAAAACCTGGATCCTTTCTCTTTCAATCTTGAACAATTCCTTATCAATGTAAACAAAGAAATTATTTGATGTTCGAATTCTTCATTTAGTAGGCTAGATGGTATTATACACGAATATTTTCTTGCAAGAACATGTAACTCATCATCGCGTCTTTTATTTTCTGCTATAATTACATCTATGGATAAAAACATTTCTCGTTGTACTTCTTGCTCGAAAGATAGAACCACGACTTCTGAATTTTCCCCACTCATATTTTTCTCGTATTAAATCGGTATTCAGTTGATATCTCCAACTCACTGTAAGAGCGTTAAGTATTAGCACATATCTTTGCTCCATGAAATGGGTTTGCATAAATTTAAAAAAAAAGGGTCCCCATGATTGAGATACCATAAAAAAAGAAAGTTAATGCCGCCCTTTGAATGAGTGCCGCACGGGGCGGACCGCCCCACCGCCCCCCTCTAGCTCCGCCACTGCAAACAAGCTCATACCACCATCCACATTGAAAGCAAAAGAGAGGATTTTATATTTTAAGTTTTATTTATTTATTACTATAATTATTTTTTAAATATCATTTTAATGATTAATCATTAATGAAACAACATTTCTTTAAATGATTAACGTAGCTGATGTATAACGTATTGTCATTTATGTAGTTAGTATGATATGAATGTTTCTTTAATTAATATATGTAGGCTATTGTTATCTCCATGTAAAGCGCTGTGAGCCCGGCTCCTTGCTGGGATACAGCGCTATATAAATTATCATTTTATTATTATTATTATTAACAGTTTCGTAGCCTAATCGGGTCTGCCACGTGGATAGAGCACTTTAATATATATATATATA
>MUZC01004762.1:204602-221173 GCA_002072015.1 Radix auricularia
ATATATATATATATATTTTTTTTTTTTAATAACGAGATTCTGATAATAACATAATTTTTAAAAAAAAATGAATTTAGCTTCTTCCCCACCGCTAAATGTTATATCTTGAATTTGAGTGATGTCTTTTCCAATGAATTGCATTTTATTATAATTATTGATTTTTTAAAGGTAAAATAAATATTTTTGACATCTTTAAAAATTATTAAAATGAAATACAAAATACACAAACAAATTGTCTAATGAAAACAATGAATTTGAGCGTTATTTTTAAACCAATAGGACAGTAAACGTTTCGGCTAATGCCTCCATTAAAATGCTTCATCGCAGTCCCATTCTATATTATATATTAATCTTTAAAATGGTGTGTTCTTAAAATGTTTTACTTGTTTCCATAGCCATAATAAAAGCATGGACCCGTATAATGAAGATAATATTTTTCTTTTTTAGTTTAACTTCACGGAACACGACCGCTAAAACTATTGCGCATGCTCAGTGCTGTGGAAGTTTTGAGTTGTGCCAACAATGATTGTATTGAAACAACAAATGTGCGTTTTACATATTTAATATTAACGTCAGTATTTTATTATAATACATAGTTAACTAATTTAAGCTAAGCTAGAAATATGTTGGATATAGCTTAACTCAAGTCTTTTAGGTATTTAATGCCATTGTACTTATATTATGGCGTGACGGGTGGGAAAAATGGCGTCTACGCACACGGACACAACGAAAGTCACAGTCACACATCGAAAGTTAATTTACTCTATAGTGACTACAGACAATATAGTCTATACAATTCCTTTTCAAATCAAAATCCTTCTTACCGATTTTAATCCCCCTCTTTAAAAACAAAAGACACAGCACATGAATAAAAAGTTAAAATTCTGAAAATGAAGACGAAGAGTCTGAAAAGCAAACCAGTATTATAGTATTAGTATTTAGTATTTACTAATACTGTATACTGTATTACACTGTCACTGTCTACTAGACCTAGAGTCTAGAGTTAGAGAGAGGCAAGAATAGCCAATGCCAATACTAATATATGGTCAATAATTGAGTCAATATGTCATCAATACTCTCAATTCTCAATAGAGCTCTCATCTTAAAGTTCAAGTCATAAGAAATTCATAAGATTTTTATGTTAAAATAAAATGATTGGACTGATTGGGTAATGATAATAATATTAATATGTATAAACATTTATAAGTGTAATTAATTATTTCAAGTGAAAAAAAGGCTTTGTAATGTTGGCTCAGACTCAGTAATTGATAGTAATTCAAAATCAAAGGATAATAAATATTTTTATTATTAATTAAACAAAAGTTAAATTTGAATATACCACTAAAACTATGCATTTAAATGTAATTCATCTAACCATTTTAGTAATTAAATTTACTGACATATTGGTTGGGCTTTTGTCATATATATTGTATATGATATGATATAATATAGACCAGAGGTAGGAGGATGCGGACCAACAAAACAGTAACATTATCTGACAACAACATGTAAAACTCTGTATTTTTCTTTAACATTGCACTAGCAGACTTAGAGGAGGTCTATGTTGTAAGTCCTGAGAGGGTGAACTATGAGCTACCGCATTAGGCCTAGGTGACACCAACCCTAGGGACCATCCGTATAGTATAGTTTGTCATGCTCCAGGGGGAGGGGTGTAAGAAAGTGTGTCAGTTTGTGAGGGGGAGCCATTTGTGAAGTCAGTGTTTTATATTAAATTTTTATTATTTTATTAATTTAGAAAAAAAATTGTTCAGAAGTGTAACATGCTTTAGGGGGGTCCAAGATTTGTGACAGGGGGAGGGTGGGTCAAAATTAGAGTGACATATTTTATGGACGGCCCATTAGATGACGTCTCTGACTCTGATATATACAAAGACTAACGATTAGTGCTAGTTATTGAGTCATTTACAATTACAACACTGTTGACCAAATATATTAAATTTTACTTATAGAAACTTAACCAATGAAAATGCAACTATAATAAATTTATATATATATATATCAATATGTATATATATTATGTTGTAAGTGAGATTAATGATTTAATAAGTGTTAACTATACTATAAAAAAATTTCCTCAGTCTATCAACCTTATGAAAAAGAAACGATAAGGCAGTAATTTAAATATTCAAGATGTCTTTACGCATGGAACCAGGACAGACCTACAACACTTGGCTTGATTTCAAAGAAGCTTTGGATGAGCATTGCAAAGAAAACAAAGTAATCTTCAACATCAGCAATGCAAAGACAGTAGAACAAGCCAACAATGCACTAAAGAGAAAACCTTACTTTGATATACGTCTTAAATATGCATCTATTATATTAGTGTGCAAACATTATGGCTCTTATAAAAGTGCAAGTTCAGGTCTAAGACCAAAACAAAGGTTTGTTTTAATAAAATTAATTTTTAAAATTATTTAAATAAAATATTGATTTAATAATCTTAAGTTAAAGATAAAAAATTATTGCTACAGGAAAAACGCACATTTACCTTATTTGTAATTAATTAACATATTCAGTGCTCTATATAGGGTTTGTCATTTCTCATACTGGTAAATATCATAACTCTATATGTAACATGACTATTTTTAGATAAGGTGTTCATTAAAAATATTTTGCAACATAAATATAGAAGTAACAATAGGTTTGAAAATTATTTTTAGCATAATAAAGTTGTAAATAAGTTTTTGTCTTGATTATATCCACTAAGCAGACTTAAATTAGCAAGTCTGTGTTAAGATTAGCCCTTAAAGAATACATGGATATTTGATTAATATATTAATATTAATACTGAATGAAATTTGTCCAGCTGAATACACCAGATATTTCTATTAAAAGATTAAGGGAGACGACTGACAAACGTTATTGCTAAACAAGGGCTAAACACTATTGAATGTTCTTATATAAAAAAGTTTAATAGCATTTTATTTTTCATGATTAATGTTGTTTTATTTTTCATGATTAATATTGTTTTATATTTTGGGTGATCTTGCATCACTTAATTCCAGATTATGGAAACTATGATAACATTTTCTTCCATTAAAAAAAAAGTATTAAAAATATTGTTTAAGAGAACATTTGAGGAGAAGAAGGGTTAATGATATTGATATATGAATATATTATTATTTATGATTGGTCTAACAAACCTCTACTTTTTCCCCCCCAGAAGTTACAAGATTAATTGTAAAGCATACATCAGTGCAAGTGCCTGCCGTAAGGGAAACTATCTCATCATAAGGGATTCTTATCATATTCATAGCCATCCCTGCTCTGAGGAAATCTATAACTCCTATCCAGAAGTAAGACGAATGACAAAGGAAGAACGTAAAATGGTTGGGACTTTGATGGAATTGGGGGTTCCCACTGCTCAGATTAAAAGTGCTGTTGGCAAGCATGTAACACATAAAGATCTTCAAAATGCAAAAACACATATTAAAGCTGTCAAGCTTGGTTTAAAGCAAGATGAGCCCAAAACTGTCCACAGAAAGAGAAAAACGTTTAAAGAATTGGAGAAGGAGCGCAAGGAAGCAAGGCTGGCTGCTGGTGAGGTCGTGTCTGATTCAGACAAAGAAGAAGGGGAGCATGATGAAAACTCCTCTTCATCATCCCAAAATGTCCACTCAGAATTTAAAAATTTGAGCAGCTGTGAGGGGAACACATCAAGAGATGAGGAGACCCCTGGTTACACTGTAACCATAGGAGATATTGACCCACTGGAGGTTTCTGCTGATCCTGTTAGCATGGAGGAATGTCCAGCCAGTAGTGAAAAAGATTCGGCTAGTACTGAGCTTGGGGGCCTTTCTGGGCTCCTGGCAGCAGCTGGTCTCAACTCTGATTCTGTTGTGTTGACTATGAACAATCAAGTTCAGGAGGGTGGGGAGGAAGGAGTAAAGAGTTCTTACACTGTCACAGTATCACTGCCAGAGGGCGATGTGACACACACAGGCTCAAATCTTCAGGAGCTGTTGAAAGGTCTGCCACTGGGCAAAATTATTGCAAAGTCTTCTTCCTCTCCTTTAAAAGTCAAAACAGAACAGCTTGTGCCGCATGAAGTGAAAAGTTGTACAAAATGTGGAGGCTATATATCGCCACTTGACGGTCATAATGAGTGTTTGACTTGCTTGGGTCCAGAACACATCCACGAGCATGACTGTGAACATTGCAAGGCAATGACAAAGGAGCAATTCAATATTCGTAGAAAGAAAATGGTTGCCCTTAGAATGAAAGCTCTTAAAGAAATGAGGCAGAAACGAAAGAATGAATATGAGCATCAAAATGAGCCAGCTGACTATGATTCTGACTTTTCCCCAACAGTAAGAAAAAGCAAAAGAGTCAGAAAACCAAAGGATTATGGGCCTGATATTGCTGTTGAAGATTCATTTGTGCTCGGAGGATATGATGAATCCAGGTCCCTGGTCAGGAGTGGACATAATTCAGCCACAAAGTTGCCAATAGAAAATGAGAAATACATGCTGCTTGGACAAACTCTTAAAGCTGAGCCTGCAGATGATTTCAGTTCTACTTTTAGTTATGATGAATATGATCCAATGAAAATAGATCCAAAGGTTTCTGGAGTTGTAACTCGCAACACTCAACGCTTTGACCACATTCTTAACCAAACTAAAGTTTTTGAAGATGTAATTTTAACAGATGCTGGCGGTAGTTCGTTATGTTTTACACCCGAGACATCAACAGTAGTGGAATTCCAGAAATCAGCCGGTTATACAGACCTGCCTGCCATCCCACCTTCTGTGATGGACAAATACACTCTGAGCCCCAAGTTTGAGTCCAAGTTTTGCTCTGACCCACCTCCACTGATAGGAATAACAGATCCAGGTGTGCAAGACATGGGTTCTGGATTGGTCAAGCTTGCTAAAAATGCTGCAGCTCAAACTAGGGTTGCTGTGTATGATAAACTTTTTACACGACTTGGCATAGGTATGGCAGATGAGGCACTCACTATTCTGAGTGAACTGTATGGGAAAGTAACTGAAGTTACAGAGATCTCACAGGAAGATCTAACCAATAGCTTGCAAACAGCCTTAGACACTATTCAGGCACTGAAGGATGTTTTGGAAGAACTTGGTGTTATGTCAAAAGATGCCCTGGTAACAGCCTCACATCAGAGGAGTATATCTATAAATGCTTTGAATGCTGCTAGAAGGTCCATAAAGTCACATAAAGGCAATGATGAAATGACTCCAAGGAGAAGCAAATTTTTGCCATTTTCAAAAGCAAAAGTTAGTCCTCAGAAGATTGATGACTTGAGAACAAATAGTGTGTCATCAATGAACAGCACAGGCATAACCTCACAAGCCTACAAGCTTAAGCAGCTTGCTGAGGGCATCTCAAAAGGGCAGGTGGATCCAAGTATTACTGATATACCTGTGATGACACTCACTACACCTCAGGAAGCACTGGATGTTACACCAGAAGCATCTACATCATTTGTTATGTCAGGAAAAGAATTTACTATGACCCCACTGTCCATGGTCCAAAATAAAGATGGAATTATAGAGCTTCATGTTATGAAAGATAATGAACAACTTATGGGGGCAGGTGAAGCTGCAGAAGAGGAATATGTTCAATTAGAGTAATCTTCAGCTGATGTACCTACAATATTTTTTAATGGATTTTGTAAAATTTTGTTTCAAAATAAAATGTCTTTATGAAAAATATTTAGATTTGAATAACTAATACAAATGTGTCCATCTGTTGATGTTCCATAAAATTATAGGGGATTGTTTCCACAAAAATTACTCCAAAAAATGGTCTATCATAAATTCATGCATTACTCTGCACCTAACAAATGGGAAATTTGGGTCTTTACTACATCTATACTTGCTGTAATTAGGAAACCATTACTGGAATATTTTTGTAAAAAATATTTAGCATTCAGTTAATAAACAAAAATCAAAGCTATGTTTTCAAATAAGTTAGTTAATTAACTTAATGAAATTCGTGGAGATTTTTTTAAAAATAGTAAGCTAGCTATAGTAAAAATGATATTAATTTTTTTTAAAATATGAATATATGTATCTTTATGATAATACTTAATATTTTTGTTTCATGAATAATTGTTACCACACTTGGTGTTATGGCATTCTAAGTTTTGGTTTATAATAAAAGAAATTAAATGTTTCACAAATATTCGATTTTTCAAAGGAATCTTTAATGATATGTAATAAAAATCATTCCACATACATCTTTTGAAATTTGCATAACATTAATAATTCACCTACTATGTGATTAAATGCATAGACTATTGTCTGAGATTTACTAAGTCAGATCATATAACTCACCTAGCTAATAATGTTTTTAAAAAAATCATATATTTGACAATTTCTTCATTAAATTTTAATTTTTAGTTGGGAATCCAAAAAGCTATACAACAAATTATTGAGTTAAAAAAAAAAAAAGTTAACCAACTCTTTGGTCATTGTTTCTGCCCTCAACTGTTTATGATAGTAACAATTAAACTCACATGCTCTTTGATTCAGGTGCAAAAATTATAAGTTTGGGACTCATTCACAAACATCAATTTAAAATATTCTCATTGCTGCTAAATGCTTCATAGTAAACAGTACTATAAACATTGACTGTCAAGAAGATTCTTTGCTTATTTCCTCAACATACATCTGCATCTGTAAATAAAGCAAACATATTGTGCATTTAATACATAATTTATGTTTTTAAAAAAGGATATTTAATTACCATTTTTAGGGGAAAACAACTGTTGGCTTATTTCAAAGTACACAAGTTATTACTATTACAGCAAGATGCAGATTTAAAGAAAAATCAATGAACATGTTTGATTTATTCCTATATTAAACTTAGACTAACAACTTACATTCAGAATGTCAGTAGTCATACTTCTTATGGGCACCATCTTAGCTTTCTCCATTGTCTTTTGATGTTCTTCTGCTTCTACCCAAGGGAAATCCTGTCATTTATAAAGTTATATAATTAAAACATATATTTGATCTGACAGGAAATTTAATCTAATTTTTTATATACATTTTTTTTTACATTTCATTAATCTATTAATTAGTATTTCGGTTATGGTAACTTCAAATAAATATTTATGTCTAATCCTACTGGAACAATGGTACCAGTACCTTCAGTATAAACCTTTCTTCAACTGCCACTAATGTTGACTCCCATGTGTCAATGTGTACTGTCCATGTAGTACCTACACAAACAAGTATATCATCTTTTGAAAGTAAAAGTAGAGATGGATGCTTACTTTATTTAATTCATTGTTTAAAAAAACTTAAATTTGATCTACACAATTTATCTCTTACTCTTATCTTTACTTTTTATCCAATGTAAAAATATATAATTTAAATCACTTCTTGAATATTAATATCTTGTTAACCTAAAAAATCCTGAATCAATCACTGAATTAATTCTTGGCTATATCATAAATTGTTAATGATAATGTTAAGACTTACAAACAAATTTTTAAATTACATACTAAGATAATGATTGAAAATAATATGCCAAGAATTGCTTTGAAATTTGAACATTTCATTTCATCATGTCTTGGCAGCAAATCTGTACTACTTGAACTACCACCAATTAATCAACAAATAAAGAAACTAAATAGCCATACCTTTGACAGATGGTTGTAATAGAGCATCACTAACATTTAGCTTTAATAAGAATCCTCGAAGTGCCTGCTCTGTCTGGAACAAATGAGGGTCAGATCTGAAAAAATATTGGAATTTTGCATATTGCAAATATATTGGAATTTTTGTTACGGCTGTAGTTGCAAACTTAATTTTGTTTTTTAGTGTAAAAGTCAAAATAAAGAATTCTTGAAACACAACTTTAAATAAATATTTATAAATAGATATATTTCACATAATAACTCTGACAATTAAATTTTATTTTTAAAAATAAAAACATTATGATAGCACAAATATATTTTATTTAACTGGAAATTAGCTTAAGAACTGCTTCTTGAAATTAATTTTTTTTTAAAGGTGCCAAATAATTTGAAACACCTGAAATTTGGTAAACAAGACAAAATATTAGCTTGGAAAGCAAAAAAGAGAAACTGTTGAGGGATAACATAAGAACACAGAAACATACTCCTGTTCCAATCTTACTCTTTCCAGCGTTCTCGAAGCTCTCCTATTTCCAGTACAAATCTCTCAATAGGTGTTGCTGTTTCTTCTAGGAGTATTACGACTGAAATTTTATTTACACGCCCTTCAGCTAATAAGGCACTCAGACTCTCTATTATATTGGATATGTAACTGCACACATCAGGGTGAAGACACATCTGAAGGAGAGGATAAAATGATTTTTCTTTTGTTTGTTTGAAAATTGCTGCAAAATTCTCAGCATGAGATTGCTCTCCTTAAATATTTAACTGATATCAGTTTCTGCCATGTTATTAGGGTTTAAAACAACACAAATGTATCAATTAGCTATAATACATTAAAATTGCAGGCATTACAATTAAACTACTTCATATGGCTACTTTGCTATTCTTGCATTCTTTTAAAAACTGCAAAAGTTTATGTAAATTTTACATGTTATGAGCAGATGATATCATTCTATTGTTGAAAATGGGTGACCTTACTTAAATTGGAAAAGAGTAAACAAAATTATAATCCATTTCCTGAACTGTGCTATATATTATTAACATTAAATATACAAAATAAAACACTTAAGGCGATCATTCCAAAGTTAATCAGTTCTCATTCTTCTTTAAATAATTTTTTTTGAGCTTTCTGCTATGTTCACAAAAAAGGAAAAAGCTTTAGTAAACCTCTTGTCTTAAAAATTAACAACAATAAACTTAATACCCCACCCATAAAAAACAAACCACACACTAACAAAATAAATGAACTTACACACAATTAAAACACAACATTAAGCAAATGTGTGAAAGGTTTTCAGTAGTTTCTCACTGAGACCCATTCTTCCTAAAATTAGGGTTACCATGCCATAGGGCTGCCACTTAGTTTGACGACAAGGTCTTGTGAACACTCTCATTGGGTACCAACATTGAGGAGTGCCAAAACTTTAATATTCCCAGTTCTAAACCAGTTATATAAAAGTCAACTCCCTGTGGTACTTCTTTTTTTTAAGCTGATTCAATCTAAGAGGCATGCATTTATTTTACAAAAATTGCTTTCCCATAGATTTCTTTGTCTTTAGGGAATAGTTTAATTCTTTTATAGGGTCATAAGAATATTTTTTCTTATAATAGTCAAAGCACTGCTAGGTATTGGGTAACAGAAAGCAAGGGACATATGTTAGGGAACCTTTGACATATTATGATTCTAATTAGAACTGAAATTTAAGGGTAGATTGAATACTAGACTTTTATGCAAGTTAATTAAGTTATATTATAAATGGATGACAGGATAGGATCAAGAGAAAGTTTCTGTCTTGACACATTAACATATGAATGAATGTATATTTTTCTAATGTTTTACATTGATTTTTACTCCTTCCTAATATTTACCACATTCCTATTGTGTTATAATTGAATTAACTGTTTTGTGTTTTCTTCATTGACTATTGGTACTGTAAGTGAGATTTTTTCTCTCTTTGTTTCAAAAACTTATTTGCGATTTAATAATAATTCTGGAATGATAAATAGCTTTTTTAAAACTGTAATTTAATTGTTTTCTTTCTTTCTTTATAATTTTCATTATTGGTAATTTTTTTGTTCACATCGCTTTACAAAAAAAAATCTTGATTAAACATAAAGGCGAGTATAAGCAAAGAATGGTACCAAAAAGAATAAACAAAACAAGCATAATTAAACCACAACCAGCCTTGTCTTCATTTTCTCCATTTAATTTATTTAAATTTTGGTTGTCCAGCATACTGTTCTTTCTATGAAACAGGTTTTTCTATGGGAAAATTTTTACTGTAATAGCTGTGTTCCTTATATAGGAAACCACTGTATTTCGTAATTTTGTTCGCATGTGGAACATCGAATATACATGAATTATATCAAAAATAATTATGAGAATAATAGAGCTCTATCTAGTGAGATCATTTTGTGAGAATGCAAAGGAAAATCATGAAATATGAGTCTGACTACTCTTAAAAACTAATGCATAATTATACAGCAGTCTTTATATATAATTCACTTAAACAATCATGTGCAAATGAGCATGACGAATGACCCCCGCTGGGGTTGAAAGATCACAGTGGGCAAGCAGAGTGGGATGAAAAGAAGAAAAAGGTGGGGGGTGGAGGGTTGTGGCAAAAATGCTTCTTGCGTTCACTTGTACCCTCATAGAATAACATATGATTTGTAGCCTTGCCCGTGGAAAGTCCTGGATTCAATTCCCAGATGGAACAATTTTAAAACAAAATTAATTTTTCTGCCTATTCTTTTCCCCATTTTTGCAAACATGACTAACCCTAAAGTAAAAAAAATCAGTGTTTATGGTTGGCAAGGGATGGTAATAAAGGGTGGGGGACAGGTAACTACAACCGCTGTTCACTCCACGTTTACTTGCTTTTTTTGCTATTTTGTGTCAGTTCTCTTAACCCCTCCCCCCCCCTTCCCCCACGTTCTTAGCACTATCTATGATGAGCAAGTCTGCGGTGTATGCTATGCTGCGGGTCATCTTGAAGAGATATAAACAGGGTTGATGGACTGGCAAAATTGTATGTTACTAATTGCTGTATTTTTTAAAAACAATGTATGTAACTGACATCCTCGATGAGATCATATTTTACGGGTGTTCTCCAAAATACTTTTTCATAAACATTCAAAACTTACTGATTTGCTTTCAAAATTATTCATCTTTATCTCTGCAAAACTGATGTGTTCTTTTAATGATAGGGTCTATACATGATGATAAACAAAATTTTGTAAAGAAAACACACCTGAACTGGAACATTGTACTTAATCCGTTTCTCAAATGTTCCTTGAGGGTAGATATTTCTATTATAAAGTATGCAGTGAATAGCAACTTCCACAAATTCTGCTAAAATATTCACACAGACATTGCCTGGAGTAAAATGTAAAAAATTATTTGTAAAAAATCATATAATTGGAAAAAAAAATTTTTTAAAAATATTTAACAAGATCGAATATTTCTCCAAGAGTTAACATATAAGAGTTTTATTTTATGGGCAATATTGCTCTATTTTTATGGGTAATATTGCTATGTTTTGAATAGATTTTCTTTAGAGTAAGAGCCAGACAGGTATAATTTACATTACAGTTGAGTTCTATAAGTCTTTAATAAAAGAAATTACATCATTTATTATAAGCCAATAAAAATTCATAGCAGAGAATAATATAAAAAACGTGCAACCCGCTCGTAAGCCGAAACCAAAAAATAACAGGACAACCAAAAACAAAATGGTACACATTTAAAAAAAAAACTACAAGCTAAATAAAAAATGGGTCATCATGATAGTTTACTTTTGTTTAGGTTGAAGAAAAATGAGAGATTTTTATTGTATTAACATCTTGTAGAATATAGACAAGGACCTGGATCTTATCATTGCAGAAGATAATTGCGTCCACAGACGATTAAGGATGATCTGTTGGCAAGTGAAGAAGCGTTCACAGGCCAACGGCTATGAAGGTTCCACACATTACCCAGCCGCCTAACTAATGTTAGGTACCCATTCAGAGCTGGGTGGACTCAGGGACGCCCTAGGCCCGGGAACAAATCTTTGCCTTCGCATGGATTCGAACCCGTGACCATTGGTACGCTAGAGGAGCATCCTGCCACTCGATCAATGTGGATGATTTACAACAACAACACCGAAATCAATGTACATGCAGTAATCACCTATGATGCGCTCATAAGCCGACCCCCCAACCATTTCCCATTGATTTTGTCAGAAAAAAAGGTTGGTTTTGGAACAAGTATATACAGTAAGTATTTAAATAAATTCAAAAACTTGAGGGTTGTTTCAAATTGAAATAAATTATATTTTAAGTTAATTTTTTAAGCACTTACCTTCAAGACTTTCAGAGGAAGTTGACATTTTAACATCATTTCTTATTGTAAATGTCCACAAATTGTATTGCCTTTATCAGGATCACTATTAAAACATTTAAAAAAGAGAACATAAATATTTTTTTAAGGCCTTTGTTGCCCTAACTTGTGTCCGGTACCATTCTGAGCTGGGTGGACTCAGAGACACCCTTTGCCCCAAAAACAAATCTATGCCTTCACAGAGATTCGAACCCATCCAGCTGAGCACTGCACCCCAGAGGCCAAGTACTCAAAGGTATATTTGTCAACAATGGGAGATTGAAATTGATTACAAATTTTATTGTCACTTATCTTATCTTAGATATACAGACGCTCCTTCTATGCAGAAGATAATTGCGTCCACAGACCATGAGAGATGATCGGTTGGCAAGTGATGCAGCCATCACAGGCCACAGCTATAGGGGTTCCACGCATTACCCCAGCCGCCTAACTATTGTCTAGTTAGGTACCCATTCAGAGCTGGATGACTCGAGAACTCCTCAGGCCCCGGAACAAATCCTCGCCTTCGCGTGGTTTCGAACCCGTGACCATCGGTATGACAGTCGAGCACGCTACCTCTCGACCACCACGTCCTACTTGGCCTTGGTCACTCTTTGATTTTGTGCTTCTTAATAATACTTAGAATAGATTTGGAGATGAAATAGTAAGCTATACATTATAGGCTATGGGTGTATAGGCATAGGGCCTACATCTACATTACAGAGTATGCCTATGTTATTATTTATTCTTAAACAATAAATTGAAGCATTATTATAATTCATTTAGAGACTTATACATAAGTAATAGGGCTCATAACATGTAATTAATCAATAATTTTTATTATAGATAAAAATAAGATGTATGACGACATCAAACTGAAAATTTCAAGGGAAGTAACAAAAACAGGCTATTGACTTGACATCGTTTGATTTAAATATAAGTAGTTGAATATAATGTCAATGAATTTAAATTTTGTTATTGTTATTCAAGTAAAGACAATGTTTAATTTGTTATATCAATTTCCTTATAAAAACAGCTTTTATACTTTAAAAATCTTTTTTTTTTCAATGGAGAAGTTTGTATATAAAAAAAACAAACTATTAATAATTATTAATTTATAAATCTAGAAAATTGTTTAAAGCATTTTATTTTATTTTAATTGCTATTTTATTGAATAAAATAATTTTACTCGATAAAAAAATTAATGACTAATCGAGAAATTAATCCTTAATTTCCGCAGTCCTAATAAGTAAACATAAATCATTTCATCAGTATAAATAAAATCACTAAACACAAGTATTTAAATTAAATTTACATTACATTACATATAACATACTATATGAAAAAAATGAGAGGGATCAAAAAAAATCACAGAAACAAAAACAACAAAGATGTGCACAAATTTTGATTTAAAGTAAAGCTTTATCACAGTCCTATCCATATTATGTATGATAAAAAAAGTATGATAGAATCATCAAAATCAAAGTTTAATTACTATAAACTATAACTTATAAACCTATAGTATTTACTTTACAATGTTCTATACAATATTATGCCCATAAATTGTACTTATTTTTTATTATTATGACAAAGTATGATTATAATATTATTATTATATTATTTATATCTAAATTTAACTTATAACAGATCATGTAAATAAATGTAGCAAGACTGAAAAATGAAATAGTAAAAGTAATTAAATAGACAGTACATGAGTAGAAGTACAAAAGGTCAGAGTCAGTTCAAACAGTAAACTTGATTACTGTTAAACAGTGAATAAGCAGTGGCGTAGCTATGGGAGGGGACTGAACTGAACTGACCTTAACCCGACGCTGGGTCGTTGGGGCACCATTTTGAGCTGCACACTATCTCATGCCATGTGTCACGGTTCTGAGCTGCCTTCTGTGAGTCGCTAAATGACAGGCCGGTCCACTCTTTGATATCGTCCTCCCCATGGGAGGGGAGGGGGAACAAAATTCAAAAGCTCCCCCCCCTTGGGCCCCAACTTGTGGGTGTCTGATAGTGTCTGATTTTGTTTAACTTAAATATTACAATATTACGCCATTTATGCTACCACTATGTTGAATTGTATGTGGGGCCCCGAAAGAGCTTAAGCCCCCCCCCCCCCCCCCCCCCCCCCCCCCCACCCAACCCTTACAAATTTCTAGCTATGCCACTGTAAACGAAACTAATTAAAATGAGAATATAAGTATGACATTATATTTTATTGAGTAGGCTTTTATGACCATGAGCCCTATGCCTATGCGGATGCGTATACATACTTATTATATTCTTATTAATTTATACTATAAACTATTAGTCTATAGACTATAGTCTATAGTGTTATAGTTGTACACTATCCTAAGTATTAGTATTATACAAATTATACAATTAAAATACATTTTTTTTATACATCACTGACATCAGTATTACTACATCTTTATTCTTTAATTTATAATTTTTGCTACACTCAGTTTTAGTACTCTTACTCTTAGTCATCCCTTGTCACTTGTCTTAGACTTGGTGATGGCACTGAATACCATGGTGATGCTAAGCCTAAATTAAGGTAAAAGCGAAGTATGTCGACCGTGACATCACGGTCATGGCGGCCGTCTTTGTTGTTATAATATAATTTATAGCACGTCCTTTAAAAAGCTTTAAAATTAAAATAGCTATACGGCTATACCTAACCCAAACCCTAAACCTTCCATTTTTGATAATGACATGACATGAATCATGATAATCCTTTTAGTTTTAGAATTTATAGAACTCTCTTTTCCAGCAACTGGTAGCGTCGTGACGTCACGGTCGACATACTTCGCTTCAGCCTAAATGAATATTATAAGTAAATAAAATAGATAGTAAAGTAAAAGTAAAACAAAAACTAAGTTAAAGTTAAAGTTAGGTAGTTTCTAGTTACAGTTACAGTTACTGTTACAATCAGTTAGTGAGTTACAAAACAGTAAACAGGTCGAATTTTAAAAAAATAAATACTAAAACTAAAATAAATTCGGTTTTTAATTCTATTTATTATGCACACCTAACATACACATTTAAAAGTAATATTACCACATTTTTATTAAACCTTCATTGAAATTATAGGCCTACGTCCTATTAATAAACCATTAGTCATTAGTAATGATTATGTCTCTCACATTACTGGTATTTTCAGAGATGCAATATTAATCTTGCAGAGCTCCTAGAAGAACTCTTTTAGGAAATGAAATAAAAATAATATTTTGTCGGTAATTCTAATATGCACAAATCTATATAATAATGCGCCTAAGCGCGTCCGTCAGTCAGAAGCCCCTATACCACGCAACTCTTGATTACTTTTTTAAAATTGAAAATATAGACGTAAAAATCATAATCTATATAATAATGCGCCTAAGCGCGTCCGTCAGTCAGAAGCCCCTATACCACGCAACTCTTGATTACTTTTTTAAAATTGAAAATATAGACGTAAAAATCATAATGATTTTGGGTTTGAGATTAACAGAGGGTGTGGTTTTGCGCGCCGTAAAATAAAAAAACATTAAGTGGCGTCATGAAGCTTTTATTCTATTAATTTATTTGATGTTACTTTTTTATCTTGATTATAATCTGATTGTGTGAATATGCATGTGTGTGAGTGTGTTTATGTTTATGTGTGTATGTGCGTCTGTGTGTGCGTGTGACTGTGTGTTTGTTTTAGTTGTGAAATAACGATTTATTTCATAGATTGCTAAAAGTGAAATTAAATATTGAAAAGACGTTACCACGTAATCTTTTATGTATAGTTAAAATTATGCACTGGATTATGAAAAATTCCGTTAGTGTTATGAACACAAGTTTCTGCCGATGCGATCTGCATGGGTGCTTGAATAAAAGATAACGGGAAATCATTGAATGTGACTTAAAAACTGTTAATGAGAAGAACAATCTCCAATGATTTTTTCAGAGATGGTTTTTACATTATGCTTGATTTTAGAAGAAATGAGCCCTTGCGCCGGGATTTTAAATAATATTATGGTACGTGTATAAGTGTTTATACACTGTTGTAAGAGTGGGGTTAAAAAGCGGAATTGTATTTTTTTTTAAAGAGGAGCAATTTTGTGAACTATTTGAAGGGTGCATTTCATTTCTAGGGTCATGATTTTATAATATCACAGATCCCTGAGTGGCACTATTTCTCAGCCACTGATAATATCCTTTTGGAAAAGTTTAAACTCTTGATTACTTTTTTAAAATTGAAAATATAGACGTAAAAATCATAATGATTTGTGTGTGTGGGGGGAGGGGAGGGGCTATGTGCGAATGTGTGTGTGATTTGGTTATTTTTATGTCTGCTAATGTTGCGCCTCTAACATGACAACCAGTATTTTAAAAAGTAAATGTACAAACAAAAATAATAATAAATTTCTACGGTGTAGATAGAAAGGGGTACATTTTCAGCTCAAACCTTGCGATTTAAGGTGTTTCTTTAAAACAAATTAACTCATACATACCTTAATTTAGCATTAATATTCACATAATTAATATCTGACCCATAAAATAATCCTATTAATTTGACTAAGGCCATGCTAAGCCTAGAAA
>MUZC01004762.1:221179-242757 GCA_002072015.1 Radix auricularia
CAAAGTCCTAACGAATGATGAAACATCCATTTTAAAAAATTGGGTACGTTTCTCGAACAATGCGGTTGTATGACATACGCTTTAGGTAAAAAATGTTCTTTAAGGTGTAAATATATCAAGTGTAAAGAAATATCACGGGTATTATTACTTATAAGTAGGATATAGCATAAGAAAGTGCGTGTTATGTCGAAAAAAAAAGCACACTGACAACAACTCATTTCGTGCCAAGCTGTTTTGAGTTTATTAGATGAATAGTGTACAACGGGAATAAAGATTGATATAAAGTGAATTGTTACTATTAGAAAAATGCGTGGGAATATAGAATGATTGACATAACATTTATAAGGAGATCAATTTCTCATCATTGTCTTAAAAGCAGCATTGTTCTTATGTTTTTATACAAGTTAAAGGAACATGTGCCTTGATAACAAATAAACCATATTTTCCTCTCTCCCCAAGCCACAATATTCACAAATATTATCTGGCTAAGCATATTCTATTCGTATTGAAGTAATATAATGCTTAGACTATAAATGAAATGTGTGTTTCCTAAGAACCAAAGGAATAATGTGGAAAGATATTGTTTTCATGATTTGATTCACGTGAAAAGAAAATGAGCCTTGCCAGTTAGATTTTTGTAACTGTTAACGACATTTGTTATCCTGGTAGAGTATATAGCATGCGTTATTAAAGGGGTTCGAGCATGGTGAAAGAAAGTCATCAATCGATCTGAATGAAAGGATGTGGTTGAGCAGGTCAGGGCCCTATAGGGGCTGTAGCTGGAAGGATGTGGTGGAGCAAGCCACGGATGATAATAATGATGCTATATTAAAGCAGATATACCAAAATTGATGGGTAATATTTAAATTAATAATATTGTTATTTTTTTCGACACACATAACGTTGTTTTTATTAAAAATGGGTTCGATTTATCACAACCCTACTTTCCAGATGCGTTTACATTCATTTTAAAGTTGAATTTGAGACCCAAAACCAAAATAAAGTTATTCCTATTGTGCCTACCCCGTAGCGTAGCACGGGTATTTTGCTCGTAATAGAATAATGTTACAGACCTTACAATTATTAATGCTTTCGATTTTAATATTTTGTAACCAGAGTCTGAATTTGTTTCTGAAACCGAAAAAGCTGCTCATTTACGTTTAAGACAGACACTTCATTGGTATTACATGTGTGGACTAAATGTTAATTATGTCAATTAATAATGAATCATATAAACATTTTTTCCCCTCCATTCTTATGTCCTTGAAATGCTTGTCAATATCAATGATCAAGTCATTATTAGTTGGGATTGATCATTTGATAATGATAAGGTGATCACAGGGCTGCCGCCAGGGGGTGAATCCAGGAATTTATTCGGGGGCCCAAACTTGAGGGGGGGGGGCGTCAGCCATGCTTGATTTTTTTTATTTTATTTTTTTATTGCTGTCGCGCATATAAATATTCAGACAATTATTCAAGTGACATATATCAAAAAAAGTAAAATATTTAGCTTACAACGAAAATTGACGGAAAAACTTTTCTGCACAAGGAACGGTTCGCTAAAGATGTTCTTCGGAATTTCGTGTTTTACGTCACATTTTTCTAATAGCAATATTTTTTAGTCATCAAATACGTCACATATAATATGTCTTCCGGTGACTCTTTCAGTTATTTGAGTAGATGTAAATATAGGGTTTTTTTTCCTTCACTTTTACGACCCGGCAAGCTGTGAATGTCTTATTCTAAACCAAATTGTTTATTTCGTCCTCAATGGACAGTGTGTTGGAGACATTGGATCCCAATTAGGTGAAGCTCTCCACAACCTCCAAGTTGTCATTGTCGATATAGATAGTAGGAGGAGAACTTGTGACTTGGGCCATGATGTTTGTCTTTTTCAAGATGATTTTCAGGCCAAATTCTTTGCAGGCGTTGGAGAAGCTTGATACGAGTTGTTGCAAACTAGTTTCTGTGTGTGCTATCAGTGCCGATTCATCTGTAAAGAGTAGCTCAAGAATTAGATCTTATGTCGTTTTGGTTTTGAGGCGGGCAGTGTTGAAAAGTCATCCATCAGCTCTGGTGTGTAAGCAGATTACATCACAGCTATCCTTGAATGCGTATCGAAGCATTAGATAGAAGAATATTGCGAACAGTTTTGGTGCGAGTACACGACCTTGTTTAACTCCGCTGCTGACTGGAAATTCTTCTGACGTAGCTCCATCGAACTGCACTGTGCCCTCCATATTTTCATGTATGGAACTGTCTGAGTCTGAAGATGGTGAGTAGGTTATGGAACAACCGATTTTTTAAAACCAGAATTTAGAATAGCCCGTATATTTTCGTTAAGCTAAGTAAAACGTCATAAAATAAATTGTACGATATCAAATATTTAAGTGGAACTTTTAGTTAAAGTTGCGAATTTTGTTGTGACGTCAAATTTCTCAAACACCCCCCCTCGTCACACATCGTGGCAAATGTGTGGATCCCCCTCTTCCCTGGGTGCGGGGCGTCATTTACGGACGGCCCCTATTCTGACACATTACTATTTCTTTTATATAAATGCTATAATTTTAAAATCAAATATCTAGATCACTATTCGTTAATGAGGTTATATAACAGGATCATAAAAAAACAGCAGTACCAAATGAGTAAGAGCAATGGCAATGGGCAATGGCAGTGACCTTAGTAATAGTAACTCAAAACCGGAGGCGTAGAAAGACACACAAAAAAGTGGCACGGGCAGCACATGTTCTTACGTAATATTGAAAAAAATATTTTTAAAATGTGTGTGTGTGNTTTTCAAAACAAAGACCCAAGAACGCATGCATGCATACCTTTTATTATTATTATTATTATTTAAATTATATTTTATTATTATTAAAAGATTTTAAAATATATATAGTAACCATTAACTAAGTAAGTGGGGTAGGGGAGTAACTTAATTAATTTAACTTTAACAATACCTGAACTCTAAATAAAAAAATTTGGGGAGCTATCATCTCCTACCAAGCGCGTCCTCGGGTGGCGGATAGAGGAAAGACCTTTAGATATAAAGCTTAGCCGTGAGTATTGAATAAGCGGCCACGGATCAACTGGTTTGCTGTCGTAGAGGGTGAGGTGGGGTATCCCGTGGTAAGGATACTCTTTAAAAAAATGCCGCATAAGCCAAGGCAATGACTGCAAAAAGCGAGCATAGAGCGCTAAAACCCTAACCCCGGACAGATGAGGCCGTCAGCTAGGGATAGCAATTAATTCATCTAGGAGAGAAAACTCTGAAAAAAAAAATCAACTGCTGCCTTGCAGATGGTCTTAACTGACCGAAGGCTAAGGAAGCACATACAGAAAAACAGCAGGCTGAAGTCGGAGACCACGGGCCAAATGGCGCGAAACTCGTGGCACGCAAACACTCAAAATGATGGAGGAAATGGATGATAACAAATATAGATGTGGCGTCCTGCCTGTGGAACCCCGCAGCGAAAGGTAGGGGGCCGGACTCCCCACCTCGAAGGAGCCCACCCAAGCGAGCTGGTGGTTCTTCCTCTTCTTCTTGTGGAGCAGAGATAAGGAAGTAAACCTTACCGACCTAATTAGAGCAAGAAAAACAAAACAGAATTTAGTCTTCCTACAATGGAACGCAAAGGGCATCCATAAGAAAAAAGAAGCCTTAAAGATCTTCCTACATAAAAATGAAATAGATGTGGCATGCATCCAAGAAACGCACCTCAACAATAACTTACGCTTCTCTATTACAACAAAGCAAGCCCTGAAATGGAACCCACAGGGTAAACGGAAAAGAGGCCGTCCTAAAACACTTGGCGCCGAGAATTGGAGGCAGACATCAAGAGAAACTGGCAAAGAATAGAGGTGCCTTAAGGTCTCTTGTAGGTGGCCTATGTGCAGACGCCGACGATGATCGGTGGATGTCCCTCATGGACGAGAAGGCTCAACTCTCTATTAGAGGCTAAACATGTATAAGACAAGACAGAGAAAACAGAACCAAAGGGGGAATTCTAACCTAGTTAAAAACAACATACCAACTACAGATATATCTATACCCAACTCAAATCAATCAGAAATATTGGGGACCAAGCTAATTCTCCCAGGAAGGGACATAAACGTTTTCAACTGCTGCTGCCCACCAGACAAAGAACTAGAACTCGAAAGAATTCAAATCCTAAACAATGAAGAATACCTAATACTGTGTGATATGAACAGCCATGCCCAAAGCTGGGGATTCACAGACCTTACTGCCAGAGGAGAAGAAGTTGAGGAATGGCAAACTGAAAACTGACTAATCCTCCTAAATCAACCAGAAGACACTCCAGAGTATGGAAGACAACATCAACTCCAGACGTCGCCTTTGCTACAAATAATTATCCACAGGAAGTAAAAGGGAAGTTGCTGACCAACTTGCTACTAGAGACATAGACCAATTCTCATCCACATAGAAACCATTAAACTGCCCATAGAAAACTCCACCCTTTCCAGATGGAATTACAAGAAAGCAAACTGAGTTCTTTTTGCCCGCTTAACAGATGAATATGTGACAAACATCAACTGCAAAACAAACCGGGTAAACAAATCCTACTCTGATTTCTCTTGAGCTCTCATAAAAGCAGCTAAGGAATCTATCCCCAGGGGAGCCAGAATAAATTACATACCAAACTGGTCTCAACTTTTAGAACAACTTCACAATGATACCATCAATGCAAGAAATCTAGCAGAAAAATCCCAACAGTAGAAAGCAATATCAAACTAAAAGCCGCAAATGCAATTTTCAGAAAGGAATATCTCTCTTCTATAAGGAAAAGCTGACAAGAAAAAACGGAACAATTAAATGTAGACAGAGATGGACATAAACTATAGAAAATTGCAAAAATTCTTAACCAAGAGAAAAACCAATCTTCTCCAATAGTCCTAGAAGTGGAAAATTAAAAAGCTCACAGGCCGCGAAGCTGCTCAAAAATGTATAAACCACTTTAGTAGCGTGGTAAATATCAGTATCGGTGAACAAAGATCCAAAAAAGTTAAAGACAAAATAGAAAAAGCTCCAAAAATGGCTACACTACCCTCTCATAGAATGATTGCAAACCTAAGTATAAAAGAGCTCGAGTACTCTTTGAAACTCCTCAAACCCAAACAAGCTCCAGGAACTGACAAGATCTCAAATGATATGCTCATTCACCTAGGACCCCTGGCTAAGAAAAAAACTACAACAGATATTCAATGCCAGATGGAAGTCTGGGAAAGTTCCAACTATTTGGAAAAAAGCTATCATGCTCCCAATACCGAAACATGGCAAACCAAGGAGTCAAGTAGTTGCGTCTGCAAACTGATGGAAAGAATGGTTAAAAATAGACTGATGTGGATACTTGAATCCGAAAATTTACAGCAGATGAACGAGCAGGTTTCAGGAAGTGCAGATCAACGGAAGATCAAATAGCATATATAGCCCAAAAATATAAGAATACAGCTTCGAGGAAAAGAAATCTACTACCATCGTCTGGGTAGACCTAGAAAAAGCATTTAATGAGGCAAAATAATTCTAAAGCTACAAAATACCCAGGTATCCCACCGAATGTTAAGCTGGATTACAGAATATTTAACAAATCACAAAGCTCTAGTAAAATTCAAGGAAAAAGAAGCAACACAGCTACGATACACAATGGAGTACCCCAGGGAGGAGTTCTGTCACCCACACTGTTTCTAATTTTCATAAACGACTTACTACAAGTTATCCCTAGAAAAGTAGGCTCCATACTTAGCACAGAGGATAGACAGGCACTTCAAGATTTAGGCTACAAGAAGGACTGAACAACCTCAACCTAAGCTCTACGAGATTGGGTATGTCCATAAATTCCAAAAAGACTATCAACACAATCTTCTCCCTTTCAACAAAACAAAAAAGCTTCAAACTAACCGTAGACAAAACAATCCTGGTAAAAATGACAATCCGACATATCTAGGAGTTACGTTTGACCCAAGGCTAGCCTGGAGAAACCAAATAGAAAGTGCACAAAAAAAGGGAAGCCAAAGACTGGCGCTGATGGAAAAAAATGGCTGGTTCAGACTGGGGAGCAAACCACTCCATCCTGAAGAAAACATACACAGGCTATATAAGACCTACCCTCGAATATGGAGCAACGGTGTGGGGCACAGCAGCCAAATCGAACCTCCAAAAAATAGACAAAGTTCAAAATCTAGGACTACGAATTATAATAGGAGCAATGAAAGCAATGGAGTACTTAGCTACCCTAAGCTCTATAGAAGTTAGACGAGAAACCAAAACCTAAACATAGTTCACCAAATTAGAAGCATCAGAACATCACACTCTATAACCCAAGCTGCAAAAATCCTACTCAACTAAAAGACTCCATAGATTAAATTTTATACAAGAAGCCAAATTTCTAAAAAGTAAACATAAAATTGATAAGATCGCGATTGAAGCGGCACAACCCCACAGCCACTTCCAACCCTGGGACCCAAGTCCACCTCTATTAATCAGAGACAACTTAATCAACATAGGAAAAAAATCTGATACAACTGACATACTAAAAGTAACAGTAAGTAACATTGTCAGAGAACAATACCCTGAAAATTTCTGGATAAGAGTCTACACCGATGGCTCTTCAGTAAAAAAACACAAAAAATGGAGGAGCCGTCAATATTATACAATGGTCTAACGGAGAACACCTTGAAAAAGCAACTGCCATAGGAATTCTCTCAGATAGCACTAGAGCAGAAAGAAAAGCACTAGAGCTTGCTGCAAAAGTATTTTAACAAGCCACCCTCACTCCAAAAACAGCCAGATTGTCATCCTCACTGATACTAAAAAAGTGCTCCAGTTTCTCCAAAACCCAAACAACTTGATCAATCAGTAACTCAGTACACAACTTTTGAAACTGAGCAAAATAACCAAAGAACTTATTCTCCAATGGATCCCAGGATATGAGGAACTTGAATGAAATGACACAGCTGACTCCCTGGCAAAAACTGGAGGCAGACCAAAGCAGGCAGGCCCATCCCTACACCCCGAAGAAATCGAGGCGTTTCTCTAAAGCAGTGAATCAGAAAGATGGTCCGCGCCCAAAGAAAACCACAGAAAAAAAAAAGAAAAAAAAACAAGAAAAAAAAAAAACAAAAACAAAAACTATGCATACTTTAGACTCCCCCGCCAATCACAAAACATCATTTTCAGGCTAAGGACGGGTCACAACAAACTTAGGCAGCACATGTTCCGAAAACTTCGAATTGGAGAAAGCGAAATGTGCCCCCGCGGGACAGCTGCGGAAAATGCGAGACTTGTTCTTCAAAACTGCCCCCTGTACGACGATACCCTGACAGACATACCGCCCCAGGAAGCTACCCTCGACTAGAAACTACATGGTGGACTGGACCAACTGACAGCCACAGTGCAGTTCATCACAAATATAGGACTTGCTGTCTAAATCCTTCTTCAAAAGATCTTGAGAACGAAGAAGAAAAAAAATGTCAAGCCCCCCCCCCCCCCCAAAAAAAAAAAAAATTAAAAAAAATCAAAAAGGTTAAATTTTGTTTTATATTTTAAATTTAAAAGCTTTATGATATGGCCCTAATTAACCAGGGCGCTTTGCATCCCCAGCCGGAGTCTCTTCCCTTTATTATATATGATGAGTCATTCATGAGTATGTAAATACCATCACACAGTGGCGTCGCTAGGGGGGCGGGGGGGGGCGGGCCGCCCCGGGTGACACCATTAGGGGGGTGACATCAAAGGTTAAATTTTTACTGTGTTACATTTTATGTCAGAAAAAAGAGACACATTTTTTTTATATGGAAAGAAATTAAGAAACAATAAAAATACATTAAACGCCGAAACTTTTTATTGACATCATGGACGATTCCCACTCCCTCTTTTCATCAGTTAACTTACAATAATAAAACCTTCCCGACAAACAAAGTTACATATAAAAAAAAAAGAAAGAAAAAACCAGCCGCACCAGAGAGATTTTTTTTTTAATTTTAAAAAGGGAGTGTCTTCTGTTGTAAAAGATATTTTTTTAAAAAACTGAGCTTTGACGTATTGACATCAAGGACGGATCCCACTCCCTCCTCCCTCCACGTCAGAGGGGTGGGGGCGAAGAATACGATCTTTCTATTAAAGTCTATTTTAAAAAATCAAAAGATGGGTTTTGTTGTTGTTATTTTTAGAGGAAAATTATGAATTCAATGTCTTTGAGTTAATATTTTTTAAATTTATATTTTTAAAGGCGTGCAAGCATAGGTATGCATGTTTATGTATAGGTAGTCCTCCGGTTCGTAGTTGCCATCCTTACCAATGTTCCCTTCACGCTGCACGGCCACGCAGCTATCTGGCAGATTCCGCGCAGGAGTTTTGAGTTATCATGCCGCAAATTTCAATAGGGGAAAAAATAGAATTTCTGCGCCTTTGCCAGAAAAGTTAGTAGAAATTTTTTCTCTTATTCTACCTGGGACACAGTCGCAGCTTTTGTTAAAATCCAATTATGAAAACAAGTTTAAATGTCCAGAATGTATCTTTCATTTCTAACATACAGCAAACAGACACTAACAACATAATTCAACTTTTTCTTCTAAAGTTAATACAAGGAAAATATCAAACACTCCCTTAGAAAAATAATTGACATTGGTGACTAGCCTTGAAGCAGAACAAATATTAAATATCACTCGCCGACAACTTACAAAAAAGACTTTGATGTCACGAACAAGCCGGTGTGATATTTTAATCAAAACAATTGGAGTTGTTTTTGGGGTGTTGAAAGGAAGGCTTTGAAATGACAACTCAGTTTGCGCTGGACACCTTGAGAAGGATTTTTTTTAGACGACACGGAAATCAGATGGCTTTCACGGCACTTTGCTTTACACGCATTGTTGCTCAAATTGTTGAGAAACATACAAGTACAGACTGAATACTGTGAAGAGCTGGTCCGTTTGTATTATGACCCATAGTCATGGTCAATAAATATTTTTTCGTAGTGTCATTCATGAAGTAGTTGGATAATTTTCCAAATTAAGCAGGCTGTTACAAAGGAAAAAAAATCTAACGACCATGGAGGCATACCAGTTTGTATAATGAAGGATCAATAACCTAAGAGGCCATGAGCACCTTGGGGACAATTTTCATTGGTCTTTAGAGGTCGCTAAAATGTTTTCAGTCTGTAAGGGTGAAAACATAGTCCCATTCTCAAATTCGTTGAATGTCTGAGTTGGCACGTGGACTATCGTTTTATTGAAATCGACTTGATGATATGGCGTATATTGTTGTAAGCGTTAGTCGACACGTCAAATTTTAATTTCTGACAAGAAGAACTTGGTGCCCTAGTTTCTAAATAAAAAGCATTGTTTAAAAGCTATGAAGACATTTTGCAGAAACTTATGGATCAGTATCGCAATTTAAATTTATGATTAAATTGTGGGTTGATGCAGACTTTCGACAAGGTGATTCAAGTTTGCCATGACTGAAGAATAGTTCAGCGACTTTGTCATTCTGTTGAATATTTGTGCCAAATTTCTTGCATCGAGCACTGGTTGTGAATGTGGATTTAGTCTAATGAATTCTATAAAAGTAAAATATAGAAATAGGTTGGAAGAGTTACATTTAGACTTGCTTATGAGGATTAAATCTTGTCAGAATGATGGACATCGGATCAACCTTGACGAAGTCTATAAAATATGGATCTCGTTGAAAGACAGACGCCATATCGCCCCAGAATAGATTAGCGGCTTATGGATATGTTTGCATTTAGTTGATTTATGCATGATAAATACCGTTGAACAGATGAACAGAAATATACATTTATAATTCTTGTTTATTTTAATATAACCTACTATATTATTTTGATAAAGAAATGTGTCACTTAATGTACATCGGTCCAATTGGTGCATGTATTTTTGTGAGATGTCAAAAATTTGAACACAAAAAAATGGTACTCTGTTAAACTTTGAACATGTGTTTTTAAAAAAAAATATTTAGCACAACAACCGGCAAACCTTAGAGGGAACATTGATCCCCACGTAGCTGTTTATCTGTTATACAAACTTTTTTTTTATCATGTGGTAAAGAAATAAAAATACCTCCCTTGAAGGGAAGGAAAGTGCTGATTTACAGTGTTACAAGGTGACAAAAATTTAAAATTATGTATGTTCCCTTTATTTGCCACTGGAAGACAGGATGAGTTCTAGGGATTTGGGGCCATGCATAAATGACGTCACGTGCCTAGGGGGAGGGTGTCCCGCATCTGTGACGATGTGTGCCAAGAGGGAGGGGTGTGTTTACAAATGTAACGTTACATAAAAAATTTGCAACTTTAAATAAAGTTCCACTTAAATATTTGATTGTATACAATTTATTTAATGACGTTTTCAATGGTTTCACGCGTGTTATGATAATAGAGTGCAGACTTACACTAAATACATACTTAAATGACAAAAAATAACTTGCCACTTGATAATTTTTATTTAGAAAATACGGTTTGGGAGGGGGATTCTAAGCTTTGTGACGTCATATCGGGAAAAAAGGGACTGTGGGTCTAAGTTCTAAGTTTTTGTGACAAAGTATGACGCGGGGGGGGGGGGGAAATCGGCAACGTCGCATGACGTCATTTATGGACGTCCCCTTAAGTCGTGAAGGGGTGACACCATGAGCTTCCGCCCCGGGTGACACCAACCCTAGCGACGCCCCTGCCATCACATACAAGTATATTATATAATTAGAAAGAATGAGCACCAAACATAAAGATAAAACAAAGTCCTGCCAAGAAACAGAATAACTGATCAAACGAAGAGGGATGACTGAGACGAGTCACGATGATAGGACAAATCTTACTATTACTATGTGCTGTCGGGCTCTTATTCAGCATTTGACCTAAATTAAACATGATACAACACATTACTGTGCCATTACATTTTGCTGCGCCACGCTTTATCAGCAATAATTCTTATCTACCTTACTATGTCAATGTTAATAAGTTAAGTTTATCAAGTTAGCAAGAGAATATGATCCAGATGCCTGCACAGTTAACACACTGATGTAACAGTAACACAAACCTAGACTAAGGTTACCACATTACTGTCATTACATTAGTAATTAGTAGATATAAACATTTTCCGGAGTATTCACTTGTTCTGCTTTTGAAAATACGCGAAAATTTTTATTAATACGTTTTTTAAAATCTCAGTGTAGTGCAGGTTAATACACACTCAAGTACAAGTAAAAATATTCTAGGTTGTTGGATTAATGGTTTTGTCGCTGGACTTTAACTGAAGATGGCAAAAAAAGTTGCCGTTGTAAGTACTTCATCTGCAGTTCTAAAGCACTAAGTACTGGAAGTAAACATAGTTAACATAGTAACATAGCAGTAAATAGTATAGTATTAACGAATTCTGTTTTCAGAACTCAGAAGTATTTTTTTTAAAGACAAGTCAAGTTATGATAAAATTGTCAATAAATAATGACTAACTTGATATTAATAATATCAATAATATTAATACTTGGCTTGTAAAATATAAATAATTTTTCAATTATTCGTTTCTTCTTCAAATATCTACTACTACTATCTACATTGCTTACTTACATTTATAATTGGAGCTAGAAACTTGAATAATTAAAAAAAAAATATTTCGATTGTCAACCCTTAATTGTTCATTTTCATAATAATAAATACAATAGGCATAATAATGTTCATCAGTTTATTCTATTTATTAATAGACTAATTTTACTAGTAACATATTTATTGTTAAATTTTAAAATATAATTTAAATTTTTAAGACTTTATAGCCTTATTATTAAAAAAAAGTACATGTGTATTTAAAGTATTTAAATATAACTCATGAAATAGTTTTTTTTTCTCAAGTATGTATAATTTAATTTCTCTGTCATTTCCCTGTGGGTTATTTCATTTTTAGGTTACAGGGTCCAACAGAGGGATTGGCCTGGGCATTGTCAGGAGTTTGTCTAAGTTGTTTGATGGAGATGTTATTCTTACAGGTAAAACAACATTTTTTAAAATCTTTGATTTAGGTCTAGGTGATTCGAAGGGGAATAGCAATTAATAATAAAAGTTACACACTTAAAGACTAATATTACTAATAAATGTTTGAATGGTTTGTCTTGAGAGCATTCAAGCATCGCACATTTGATTTTAAAGAATAATAGACATTAATATTGTTAATAGTTAATATTAAAAATAATGTTTTGATAATTTTAAAAATTGAATATTAAAATTTCTGTCATTGATAGAAAAAAATATTAACCATCTCTATTAAGTTAGGTACTAAGAAAAACTCACTAATTTCAAATGCATTTTAATTTTGTTTTTTTAAATCTGATAAATTTCTAAAATAAAAGCAAGAAATGAGGAGCAGGGACAAGCTGTCATTAAAGCATTGGAAGAGGAAGGAATCAGTCCTAAATTTCACCAATTAGATATTTGTGACCACAGCAGCATAGTTAGGCTCCAAGACTTCTTGCTGAGAAATTATGAAGGCTTGGATATTTTAGTGAACAATGCTGGTATTCTGTTAAAAGTTAGTATGGTATTTGTTTAAAATTTTTAAAGGATTTTAGTTTGTCATTAATTCTATGATTTTAATTTTCAATGGACACACATTTTTTAAAGGAAGTAACCACCTTTTCTATTTCATTGCTCTGATTTTCAATTTTAATACATGTAAAGCTTTTTTAAAAAATCTGTTGTTTTCTCAATTCAGTATTGAGTTTTCTTTATGCATATTCTATACTCAGTTTGATACCAATCTTTCCTTTGAAGAAAAGGCAGAAAAAACACTACAAGTGAACTACTTTGCTAACTTGGACTGTTGTGAGGTGCTTTTTCCAATTTTGAGACCCCATGCAAGGTAAAGGGCCGTTTATAAAAAATCCTAATTCTACACAAAAAAGGTCAAACCACCCCTTCCCCTATTTCACTCCAACCATTTTTGGGACCCCCTTCCCTAAATGTGCTAATTTAGCTTCTGAATGGAAAATGTTGTGTGTGACTATCAATCAACTTCATTATTGTTGTTCTCAATAGAGGATCCATCTTTCTCTATTCCCTGAAATGTTGGAGCAAGAAGAAGTGTAAAGGTCAAAGTGGAAATTTGAGCTGGACTGTTTTTTTTCATAGCCAAAGAGCGTATGTTCTTTGGCTGTTTTAACTCTATTTTTTTTGCCTGTTATAAGTATGCAAATTAAATGGCTTTACTTTTTTGCACACAAAAATGAGGCATTGAATTTTCCATTTTCCCCTCTTTTTTGCTTGACACTCAATTTTGCATGCCCAAAATACTGGCCTAATTTTTCTGCATTGGACAGTGGCAGTCCAGTTCTCTGTAGAGTTCTGACTACAAGTTAAGTATTTTCTTTAAGAAGAAATGAAAGTAAAACAGAAAATTTTATCAGTAACAATAATGCTTTAGTGGGAGGACATGCCAGTTGCCAGTTGGGCCTAGATCTACAACCATGCCTGCCTCATCCATTCTCTCTATTCCTGTCTTCCCCTTTGTTATTCACCTGTACACAAAATTTATTAAATCCAAACATTCCTCCCTCACATAATTTATGGATAACTCCTAAAATAATCTTATTTTTTGATGTAGTCATGTGTGAATCTAAGGATAATTTTTTTTTTTTGGCACAACTGTGAAAATGATGCTACAAGTCACATAATGAAACATAATCAGTGACAATTATTATAAAAATAAAACCCAGGGTTGATATTACTATATTACTTCTGGTGTACATAATTAAAATTCCTGCAAGCATGGTAGGATTTTAAATGAAGAAACAAAACCACTAAATTATAACTATCATTAACTATGATAACTTGATTTTTTATACTCTTTCTTGATATGAATCCTTTTTTTAAATTTAGAGTATGCAATATATCCAGCATGGCTGCAAATTGGGCCATTAAGAAATGTTCTCCAGAGCTTGTATCAAAGTTAATTAACCCTTCTATAACAATGGGCGAGTTATCTGGATTGATGAAACAGTATATTGAGTGAGTAAGAATTGATTAACCGAAAGGTTTTGAGAGTTTTGACCATGAAAACATTTTAGGGATATTGTAAATATTTTAAAATAATTTTTTATGATGGCACATAAACTATAATAACTAAACCCTTGCTTTTTATCATATGTTATTATATAAAATGGATAACGAACTATTTATCATTTTCTTAATAAGAGTTTAGACTTAACTTATTGTTTTTGTGTTTATTAAGTTTAAAATTATGAAGGCATCTTGTCTTCCAGCACAGTGAAAGAGGGGAAACATGAAGAGGCTGGCTTTCCAGAAGATATGTATGGAGTTTCCAAAATAGGACTCACTGTAATGTCTTACATTCAACAGAGAGAACTCGATGCCGCAGGGGCCGATGACATTATAGTAAATGCAGTAAGAAAATGATGCTTGTTTCAATTTTAACACGATCACTTTTGTTCAGAAAGCAGAAGAAAATTATTTTTTGGCCATCTGGGAAAAAATAAAAATAAATAAAATGCAACACAGGCATGTTTTAAAATTTCATCTATTTTTTGATAGTCTATGTCAGTGTTGGTTAGTTGGATTAGTGAGTCAGAAAACACCAAAGGGCCAAGCCTAAAAAAACATCAGCTTCAGTTTAAACATAGACATTGACATCGCCCAATAAATTTATTGACCTTTTTAATTTGTGTCGGGCTTCTGAAGGCCAAACAGAACACCTTAGTTGACTGTGTATGGCCTGCAGGCAGCTATTTCTTCTTCTGGTCTATTGAAAAAAACTAATAGAAACTATGCAAATAGTTTGAAATGTATTTAATCATTCTGATTTGAAGTCAGTAAATATTAGAAATTCCAATACAAATTAGCACATGTTGAGATTTTAATACTTCCTATTTGCAGTGTACACCAGGATATGTGAATACTGACATGACTCAGCATAAAGGGACACTTACAATAGAAGAAGGCAAGATTATTTTTTATTGGTCTTGAAAAATTTTATAATTTTTTTTATTACCAAACCTGTATATTTTGTAAGTGTCCAAGAAATATTTTTTATATACTGAAAGAAAATAAAGCAGCATTTGTGCAGCAAAACAAATGACCCTGATTTATCTACAGGCATCGTCACACCACTTTACTGTGTGCTGCTGCCACCAAACATCCAGAATCCACGAGGTCTAATGATCCGTAACAAGGAACCTGTTGATTGGGTCAACTTTGACATGGTGCCAATCGTCTAGTTTGGAATAGTAGCAAAACAAATCTCACAGATTTATTTGGATTTTACTACTCAGTAAACTTGTTGAAAATAATTTTTTTTTAAATATATTATTGGGTAAAATTTTACTCAGATGCATTTTTTGAAATGTGTATGAATTTATTATTATTACTGGTCAGCATAGTTTCTCTTTTAACAGTTACAAAACATTAAAATAAACACAAAATATTTCTTTCAATGTTTTATTTTTCTAAAACTAATTTGTAAACAATGAAGGAAAGAATATTATTGTATGTTGTATTTGTATTGATCAGGTCCTTCTTATACAAGCTAACAGGTTGATATAGACATTTTCCATAGTGAATTGTTTGTAATCAAAGTCAGTTTTGATATAAAAAAATGTAAAAGATCCATAAATTTAGATAAGAGCACATAAGTCTAAACCAGTTAATAAATGGCAAAATTGTAAAATATCTAATAGAAAAACAATGAGCAATTCTATATCACTTAATAAATAAAGCTTTAGCCAAACAAACAAAAATGGAATGGTTAAAATAAAATATTCTTACTAAGCATAGTTAAGTCATAGATAAACTTAATCACAGGCATTGAAAATAATGCAAGGATCTCAAACCGCTTTGAGAGCTGCGACAACACAAACGTTATCCTGCACAAGATTGATTTATTGCCAAAAAATCTACATTTATTGATAAGGTGGGTTTTTACACACACAAAAAAAATTAATAAAAAATTATCTATCATTTGAAATTATTTTTTTTAAATAAATGAAGCACACCTTTTAAATTTGTCATTGGTTAGTTTAAATACCATTTTCTGGTATAGTATTTCATTAAATATTAGATTGTTGTGTAAATTTTTAAAAATAATTTTCATATAATCCTTTTTTACATTTCTCCATCAGCTGCAAGTGCCACTCAAATGGTGAGATAAGGTTTAGTGAATTAGAAGTTTTGAGACAATGTGACAGAAAACTGGCAACTTAAAAAAATAAATTAAATAAGCATGAAGTGGGATGATATAAAAAAATCTCCCAAACAGTAAAAATAAAAATAGCAATTTTTTTAGAATGGTAAGCAAAAAAATTTAAAATCCTCACCATGGCTGAGCAATATTTAACCATTTTAATATTCTTAAAATGATAATTGAAGGAAACAATCCATCATTTAAAATTATAAATTTCACATATTATACAAAGGAAACATTAATTTTCTATAACGAAACGAATTCAATACCTGTTTTAAAACTTTTAAAGCCATGATAGCCACTATAAAAAAATCCTCAGTAGATGACACAGCTTAAGAAAACATTACAAAACATTTACTAGTATCATTTAAACACAACCACAAATGTCAGATGACAACAAAAAGTGCTCAAGAAAAAGAAAGACACTGTGCAAGATAATAGGAGATTACATTCTGGCATTAACAAAATATTCAACTGTATAAAAATAACATAATGATATGCATTAAATTTGGTAAATTAGATAAGTATATTACAATTTTTTTGCTAATCAGCCTAATTTAATACATTTTAAAAGTAGGAAATATATTCAACTATAAGTGCCAAAGTAAAAAAAAAAAGGTTTACAAATTCTAGAAAAAAACAAGAATTCACTACATTGTGTTCAATTCTTTTGCAAAGAAAGAGCTAAAGTTAACACTTAAATAATGTATGCGACATTTCAATTTAAAAAATGTATAATAACTGGTGAAAGTGAATTTCAACCTTATGATGCAGTAGCTTCAGTAGTACAGGCAGTTAACCAATCATAAACTCTCTTGTTCATGATGAACTTGCCTCTTGGATTTTCAATGTCAGGGGGAAGAAGGCAGCAGTAGAGAGGAGTTGTTGCTCCTAATAACATTTTTTATATTAAAGTTAAATCATATCATCAGTGGCTATTGACTTATATGAAATTGTTTATTTATGTTCAAAAGAAGCAGCTTAAAATTATATATTTTAATGGCATTCACTGAGTTTTAAGAATGATATTTAAAAGGATTTTGGAGAGCTATTGTATAAATATTTCATGAAACCTACCTTGATCTATAGGCATTCCAGCCCCACCTGTTAAATCAGTAGCAACTAGACCTACATCACACTGGTGAAAAGTAAGTTGAAAAATTAAAGTAAACAAACATATTGATCTCATTTAAAATATTCTGAAAGGAATCGATTAGTTATGAATAGTTAATTTAAATTGTAAATCTTAAACAAGGCATTCTTTATAACAACAATAAATATTATTATCTACTTCAAAATCAATACTTACAGCATTGACAACAACATCCTCTGCTCCTTTGGCATCAAGTTCTTTCTGTTGTATGATAGTCATTAGGCTTATACCAATCACAGAGATCCCATAAGGGGAGTTGTCAAAGCCCTGCTCTTTCAGTTGATTCTTTTTTGCAGCACTTGAAAGTAAATTTAAGGCTTCAAAAATGTTTCAACTGTTAACATAGTAGCTGATATTTGATATAATTATACTGAACTGATTTTTAAATACCTATGGATACAAACTACATATATGCATAATTTAAGCATGTCTTTTTACTGTTCCAAAATTAAAAAGAGAGAGTATGAAGCAGAAGAAAAAAAATGATTCTCAATAAATTTCAATATGCAATTTAAATTGCATTTAAATATCTATTTTGAAATATGCTACTGCCCTACACAGCACATACTCTATGAACTGTTTCACCAAAGCTGTGACATCATCCAATGTCAAATCTGGCTTCCTTACTTTTGCTTTTAGTTCATCTGAGTATTCAGACAAAGAAAACTCACAGTTGAGACTGGAGACATTGCAAACTCTGGAATAAAATATAAAAATAATTTTTCTCAGCAATGCAGATGGTTATTTTTTTATTTGAAACTTTATTTGTTGCATTCATATTTAATGCTTACATCAATCAGAGAGAGTGAAGATAATACATAAAATAATCTGAACAAGACTACATCTGATTTATTAGGGATAAATATGGCCATATTTAGAAATATTTATAGAAGCATAACACACTAGACTTTCTCAATGAATCAGAATTATACAATAGTAATAATTAATGATAACTTGGCTAAAATAACCCTATAGCAGAAGCCGTTGAAGCCATTAAGTTATGCAAAGAGCTGAACTGGTAAACAGCAAAAAGTGGGTTTTAAATGTTGATATATTTTAAAACAATGTCAGTAATCACTGGCTAAATCAGGGATGCCCAAAGTCCGGCCCGCGGCCAAAACCGGCCCGCGAAGCAATTTTTACTGGCCCGCGACCTCATCTGAAATAATTAATTAACTAACGTATTATTTTTTTAGCAACATTAAATATAAGAAAAGTCGACAAGTTTTACCGTTTTGATAAAGTCAATGGATGGCAAAAGTCGATAACATTGTAAGACTGACAAGGGGAACAAATGTATTTGGTTCTGTTTGTTCTGCTGTCTGTGACGTTAAATAACCAAGTAAACGATATATTTATTTATTGCTGATGGCTATCGCCATGACTCGTGAGCACAGTTGACTAGCAAAACTTGTCTGTAACAAAGTCAGCTTAGTCAGGCTGGCAAAGTTTTTAAACTTCACTGTATCATTCATAAAGAAGTTCTTTGTGCTAAACACCTTTCATGTGATCGTGTCCTTAAGCAAGTGATAAAGGATATGATCTCTATTTGCTCTAAAACCCTGTTTCGCAGCCAGTTTTAGCAGTGTCTTCTTGACATCCATCCAGAGAGAATACAAAGATGTTATGTATGACAATGATATAAGATGGTTTAGTCGGGAAACAGCACTTCAGCGCGTCTACACATTAAAAAAGAAATTGGGCAGTACATGGAAGATAAGGAAAAACCATTTCCAGAACTATCTGCTGCTTGTCTTGCATAGTTTGCATTATCGGTTGATGTGAAAAGACATATAAACCTTCTTAACACAATTCTCCAAGGGCACAATGCAGTGGTAAGCCAATTATATTCACATATCAAGGACTTTGGGAACAAGCTGCAACTTTTTCAAAGGGAACCTTTTCAAATGCAGTCTAATACCACACATTTACCCTCACTGCAGGAAATCATGACAAGTTTACCAGAAAGAAGCTCCAATTGACAAATGCATAGGTATGATGCAGATATCACATCCTTGGCTGATGAATTTCAAAGACGCTTTCATGACTTAATAACTATTGAAAAGATAAACATGGTTGTTTTTGTTGAATCTTCATATTTCTCTTTAGATTTTGATAATACTGCGGCAATCTGCAGCGGGAATTCATTGAGCTGCAAACTGATGCTGAATGTCGCAGCAGACAATTTCTTCTCTTTGACTTTTAGAGTGAGCTTCATGGTTAAAGAGAGATTTAAAGGAGTTCGAACATTTGTTTTTAAAAAAATGCTTTGCTTGTTTGGCTCGACATACTTGTGTAAGCAGACATTTTCAGTTATGAATTTTAACAAGATCTGTGTGAGGACGAGAATAAGTGACTCTCAACTACGTGATATCATACATATCAAAACCATGTCATTGAGCCTGACCTCACCACTTACTGCATTCAAGATATCAGTTTCTACATTCACACTAAAATTTTACAATAAAAACTCATCATGCTATGTCATTTTTATATTATTATTTTAACCCGGCCCGCGAATATCTTTGCATAAAGGAATATGGCCCGCCATGCAAAAAGTTTGGGCATCCCTGGGCTAAATGTTTCAAAACTAACCTGGCATGTGGCCTGAGTAATGGAAAGAGTACCTGGCTAACATCTAAAGTTCCAAAATAGTTAGTTTTACATATCTCCTCAGCTGCCTCGCCAATGGGAGGGGATGGAACACTCTGAAATGAATAAAATATTAATTATAGTTAAAAATTTTCGATTAGTAGTTATCTTATTAGAAAAAAAAAACATCTTGAGTGAATTGTTTTTTTAAAAAAGCTTACTAGTAAGAAATTTCCTTAAATTAATAAAAATGTATAATTTGTTTACATAACTTTACTATTGGGTATTATAATAAAAAAGAATTTTTAGTCACTTACTATTTGTTACTAGCAGAAATTGATAAGCATATAGGAATAATAATTTTTTTTAAAATAAAAAGATATATTCCTTACATTAAACTCATAAGCTATGGCTGCATTGTTGACCAAAATATCAATGCCTCCATAGTTCTTTTCCAAGAAATCTTTAATGCGCAGCACACTCTCGTGGTCGGTGATGTCTAGTTGATGAAATTTTGGGTGAAGCTCTTCCTTTTCCAACTCTGCAACTGCCGCTTTCCCCCGCCCTTCGTCACGAGCTGTAATAATTCGAAAGAAAAATTTGTTTTAAATAAAATTCTACTCGAGTTTAAGCAAACACAAGAAATTTAGAAGTCTTGCTAATTGCAAGCTGATAAATCTAGAAAGTTTTTTTCAAGCAGTTATGAATTTTAATGATGACACATTAAACTAAGCGCTTCTCATCTAAAACGCGATGGACATAATAAAAACTGAGCTAAATATAGGCCTATGTTGTTCCAAGTTTTCGTTAAGCTAATTTTCTTTATAAAATTCTTTTAAAGTATCGAAAATGTTAAGAGTGGCTGAAACTGAAAGGAATAAGAGTTTCTATATATGAGTTAAGTGTAAACAATTTAATGCAATAATGTATAATAATAATAAGTTAATAATATAATAAGACATTGTTCAATTACCTGTTAGAATGACATCCCCTTCAAAATTTTTACAAAGTCCTCTTACTATGGCGAAACCAATACCTTTATTGGCTCCAGTTACCTGAAAATCAATGAATGACGTTACACTTGGGATAGCTTTATACCAGGGATAGCTTTATACAAAGGGAAAGCTTTATACAATGGGAAAGCTTTATACCAGAGATAGTTTTATACCAGGTATAACTTTATACCAGGAATAGCTTTAGATACCAGAGATAGCTTTATACCAGGAATATCTTTATACTAGAGACAGCTTTATACCAGAGATAACTTTATACCAGGGATAACTTTATACCAGGATAGCTTTATACCAGGGATAACTTTATACCTTTATAGCTTTATACCAGGGATAGCTTTATACCAGGGATATCTATTCAGCGCTTTATACCGCACCTTTCCGGAGCAGTCGAAGCTTAATTATCCTCCTCACCATTAGATCGTGATTACTCCATTAATTTTTAATGGTGGGTGGGGGAGGGGGAGAGCTGGCTGATGAGACCGAATAATTTTAATACATTTTTTTAAAGAAACGAAAAACCTAAATAACTAGACGACTAGTAACGCGATTTTGTAAAATTAAAACCATAGACATTATAGAACTGAGAGAACGACATATATATAGTCTATATATATATA
>MUZC01004762.1:254836-275678 GCA_002072015.1 Radix auricularia
ATTTGTTCTAACTTATCAATATTTTCTTTGGTGGATGGGTCCCATACTGAAGATGCATATTCTAGTATAGGTCTCACCAGGGTGAGATAGCATTTTAGTTTTATATCTTTGTTACATTTGTAAAAGTTTCTTTTTATAAAGCCTAAGGTTTTGTTTGATTTTTTAATAACTTCATTGACATGGGGATTCCAAGATAGTTTCTCATTTATTATGACTCCTAAGTATTTCGCATCTTTAGTTTGGGTTAGTTCTTTTCCATGAATGAAATATTTTGAATTTATTTGTTTCTTTTTCTTTGTTACTCTTAGCAGTTGACATTTTTCTGGGTGGAAGGACATACTCCAGTTAGTTTCCCATTTTATTAATTCATCTAAGTCTTTTTGTAAAATTTTGCTATCTTGTTCTGACTTGATTGTTCTATAGATTATACAATCATCAGCAAATAACCTAACTTTAGTTCCTGTTGAGATATTGTTGGGTAAGTCATTTATATAAATTAAAAATAGTAAGGGACCTAGGACAGTTCCTTGTGGAACTCCTGAGTTAACCTTTATTGGTGTAGATTTAGAACCATTAATTATTACAGTTTGCTCCCTACCCAATAGGAAATCTTGGATCCAGTGATGTAAGGGACCTGAGATTCCAAAGTATTTAAGTTTTTTGAGTAAACTAAGGTGGTGAACTTTGTCGAATGCTTTTGAGAAGTCTAGTAATATTGTATCTATTTGATCATTATTATCTAAGCCTTTTGATAGATCATCTATTAGGCCTATCAATTGTGTTTCACATGATCTGTTCTTTCTAAAGCCATGTTGGTGTGGGCATAGGGCATTATATTTGTCAAGGTGGTTAACTATTCTGCTATATATTATGTGTTCCAGTAATTTACATGTGATACTAGTAAGTGATACAGGTCTGTAATTACCAGGGTCTGACTTATCACCTTTCTTAAAGAGCGGCGTTACATAGGCTAATTTCCAATCCTCGGGCACTTTACCCTGGTTTAGAGAGGCTTGAAAAAGAACTACAAGGATTGGGGACAGTTCATTGCTTAATTCTTTTAATAACCTGGCAGGTAATTCATCTGGGCCAGTAGCTTTGTTTATTTTTAAGTTTTTTAGGAGTGAATGTATACCTATCTCATCTACAGTTATGTTACCTATTTCTTCCAATTTATTTAAATTTATTGAAATTTCCTTGTCGCCTGAGGCAGAAAATGATGATGCAAAATATTTGTTAAGGATATTAGCTTTATTTTCATTATCATTATAGGTTTTATTATTTGAGCCTTTTAGTGTGGCTATACCTGAAGGCTCCATTTTTTTAGATTTGATAAAGGACCATAAGTTTTTATTGTTATCTTTAGTTATCACATTGTTTATATAATTATTTTGGAGGTTACGGCTAAGTTTCTGTGTCAGGTGCTTAATTTTTAAGTATTTTTTGTGTATCCTTTCTAAATTGGTAGCCTTAAATTTCTTAAATAAATTCTCCTTTAGTTTGCAATACTTTTTTAATTTAAAATTGAACCAGCATTTATTAATTCTATTTGAAGTTATTTTTGTTGGAACATTCTGATCCATTATGGTTTTTAGATTTGTTTTTATTTCCTTCCATATTTCTTCTACAGGGCTAACTATGCTGAATTTACTTAGGAAATTTTGTTGGAAATTAGAAGCTGATTGGTGTAATTTTATTAAATTGCATTTATTCCAAAGATATATTGTTCTTCTAGGCATCTTATTTATTTTAGTTTTTATTGTGTTGGTTACCCTAACAATATCATGGTCAGACAGCCCAGGAATTATTGTGCAGTCTACTACTAGTCCTGGTCTGTTTGTTAGGAATAAATCGCTCTCATCTCCCTTTGTATAACTTTCCATCAATTTATATTTAAAGAGCAACATACGTATATATTTAACATTTAAATAGGGGTGGGGTCACTTAATGGTGCTTTTGTTTTTATTTAAGTAAATCCAAAACTGCCTATCAACCATCCAATGACAGCGTTTTGCAGTCAAAGTAACAATGACATTAGTATATGGCGTAATTTGATGTCTAACTGGCATATTCTCTTCCTAGTCCACGATGTGTTGAAAATGTGATCCCAGTCTATGATGGTGTAACCATCTGACCCTTGTCCATGACAAGGTGAACATCTGATATTATTCCATGCTGTGATGAACATTTTTCCCAACCCGTGATACAGTGACATTTTGATCACAGTCCATAATGCAGTGTCCTTCTGGTCCAGTTTAAAGTCAGAATGTCAAATATAGTAATCTGTTGAAACATATATACACCAAATGTTGTGATCATTTTACAAACATAAAGAACTTGTGCCAAAATTGGTAATTAAAATGTTGTAATATCTAAAGAAATATCAAAATTATTTTTTGTATTTGAAATTATCAATTTCATTTAAACTGAATAAATCAACAATTTGTGATATAACCATAAAGCTAAGGGTAAAAATATTTACCCTTTAAAAAAAAAAAAAATTCTACCATTTTAAAAAATACGACACATAAGATTTGTGGAGTTTATTTATAGACTTAATTTTTTGTAAAAAAAACACAAAAAAAAAACACAAAATTTATAGTATAGAAAAATGAATTATTTATTTCTTATTGTGCCCTTTGACTTTAAGCACAGAACTATCAGAATATGAAGGCATTAAGTAAAAAAGAGTATAAAAGGCACTGTGCTAATTCAAAATAATAAGATTACAAATAAAACTTATATTAATATTCTTAACAATGTAAATATACATGCAATAGAAAATGTTCATTTAACACAAATAAACAATTTGATTGATTCTAGAAAAAACACCAAAAATGTTCAAATGTTTTTTTTTTTTTAAATGGTTAATTTGAGATATAGCCAAGTTTTAACTAGTTTATTGAATTGAATATTTTTAAAATTGTTTTATTTAAGATGGAATCTAACATTTTATTGACATTAAATTAAATTTGGTCTCCTTTAAGATTTTAGGTAATGTAAACTTGTCAGTTAAGTCCATCAGTAAATGATCTTTTAAGTCCATGTGAATATTTCTTAGATATGTTTTACTTTTGGAGTTCGGGTATAATTAAATTTCAATACAAAATCTTTTACTGCTGAACTTGACTGACAAATCTTTATTATTTTTATCTTTCAAGATACTTATCACAGATCAGTTGAAAAAAAAATACAGTTAATGCCAAATCTCAAAATTTAGCTTAAATTGCATGTTTAAATTTCTCACAATCACAGATAAACTAGAAAAATTTGAAACAAAATGTTTCAAAATAACTAATCAAGTTTAATTAGTAAGCAGGTTCTTGAACTAAATATTACCAGGTACATTGAATGAAAATTATCACTAAATATTTTTTAAAATGTATATTTCTAGATAAATTACATAAATATATTAACTTTAAAAAATTTAAAAAAAAAAACTATTTTAATAACACTTCTAAGGTTAAAAAAAATAATTGCCATGCAATTACTAACAAGTATGTCACTCTGAATTGTTTTAAAGTTATGCGTAGTGTAAACTTTGAAGGTAATTTAAGCCACTATCCAAGCTTTTCTGACTAACTGATGATTTATTAAGGGGAGATGGACATGTTATATTGAAGATCAAAACTCAACATTTAAGCATGATCAAGTAGTCATCAAAATTTCAACAATGGTTTGAAATGTTTGAATATTATTGAAACATATTTGATATTGTCCTCAATTACTTCATATTAGTTATATTAAAATATTTTAATTGTAAGCATGCAAAAAAAGGTAAGGAAAAATTATTTTAAAATATTTCTTATAATTAAGAGGATTCCTTTCTGTAACATAATGGGACTTACTGTAAAAGCAAATGTCAAAACAAAGGAGATTTTGTTGAATAGATTAAGTGCTCTAAATCAAGTCAAGGAATATAATTTTAGCTCAAATATTTAAAGAGAACATCAATACTGATGGGTGTTTTTAAGAACCATTAAGAATAAGTGCATAAAAAAAAATATATATACAACAAATTTTAAAAATCTTAATCTGAGAAAAAAAAACTCTCATAAATGTGAGAATTATATTTTAAAATAATAGTACATTTATTTTCATTTTGGGATTCACAAAAGGTTGGCATTTCTCATGTAGATGGCAAACTATCAACATGTAATAATAATAATAGATATGATTTGAGAACTTATACAATGCAGTGGCCCAGCATGTAGCTGGGTTCAAATACTGTTTCTCTAATGGCAATAAAGTGAATCATTAAATGATTATAAAAATAAAATAAGCTGTACAATAAAAGTTATGACTAGTTTTAAGACAAGTACATAGGTGGGGAGTAAGGTAGGGACAGGGGAGATGTAGGCATTTGCAAGTCATTGGGTGTTGGCATAAGGATAGGTGTTTCAGGTGGGACAGCTGGGCGGAGCTTTTGTGAACTTGGTCGGCTTGGGGGTGACAGATTAAATCTGATGTGTGTCGGAGAGGGGGTTGTTGGGCTTGTACGGTGGGGAGGGGATGGGGTGCGGTTTGACACTGAAGGAGTCCTCGGATTAATGTTTGGTGTTGGGAACACTGGCCTGCTGTATGCTGGTGGTACAGGAGAGGGGAGAGCACTGTATTCTTTCAAGAGTTTCCCGATCAGCTCTCTATCTGCAAAGTATGCAACGAAAAATATTATTTTTACAAGCTTAAAGCAGTAAATTTATGTTAATACATTGACAATTTTTAGTCATTGTCCTTTATAGGATAAAGGTATTTTATGGAATAACTTTGGACTTTGCTAGCCGGTTAGCATCTCAGGAATTTTTTAAAAATTAGTGTTGAGGCACATTGAGAGGGGTTCATATATTTGGAACATAAGAAAGAAAAGATTGAAAGCAAATGAGTAGGATTTATATCAAGAAGTTTACCTATATTACTTCAGGGGAATATAGCAATTTTTATTTATCATCAATGAAATTTAAGATGTTATCTGGATCTACCCTAACACTAACCCTAACCCTGTCCCTAACCCTAAACCTATCCCTAACCCTATTCATAACTGTGGTGAAATTTATGAGCCCAATATGATTTGCATGAGAATGACAACAAAACAAAAGGGGAGTCACTCACGAAACACTTGACGGATCAAAGGTCACTAATTAAATAAGCAGCGAACTACATGACCGGTCAAGGTTGCCCAAAAGCGAGGTTATCCAATCAGTGATGTCTGCATAAAATTATACACGTGTATAAAAATTGATACACCGGCAAGACCCTTTCTTTTCCGCCCAAGAGATCACAGAGAGCTATATCGAATGAGTGTTCAAGCCATTGAACTGAATCTATAGACATCCTTGACGTGAGAGAGCCGGCACCCTTATCCGTTAGCCAGAATCTATTCTGGCTTCTAGGCAACCGCCTGTACTGCGAGATAACACGAACTACGGACACCAACCGCCCAACGAAGTGTCGACATACCTGGATCAGGAGCTGGACTCACCGCTATCCACGCGACTTGCATCCGACCCCCAACCCACATCTTTGGAACAGGAGCTGGACTCACCGCTATCCACGTGACTTGTATCCAACCCCTACCTCACCCCTGCACCGATCGACAGGACCAGAGGAGGACAACTCATCATTGCTAGCCTTACTCTAAAAGTAACGCTGAAGCCAACCACACTGGTTGATGCCTACACATCACCTGTGTAGAAGCCGGTTATTCACACTTCCGTGATCACCGAAGTCACCTGGAACCATAGGTGAAGCAGCCCACAAGAAGCCAACCGCACTGGTTGATGCCTACACATCACCTGTGTAGAAGCCGGTTATTCACACTTCCGTGATCACCAAAGTCACCTGGAACCATAGGTGAAGCAGCCCATAGGACAGGAGAATTGCAGAACCAACCGTTCACGGAGCGGGGCAGTACATCCTAAAAATTTAAGTATTAACTATATAACCATTATATTGATTGGCTTAAGCCTAGTGATGAATTTAGGCCATAATGGAACTAGTTTCCGCTTATTGTAATTATTGTATAATAAATTATTGTTACATTTTCACCATCTTGTTTGTTGATCATCGTTTTGTGAGAGATCACTAAAGTATGCGCGAGTAGGCAGAGAGAGGATAAATTAAATATTACACCCCTAGACGACTTGTCAAACACTATTCACATCTTTCTCGCCACAATAACCCTAGCCCTATCCATAAACCTAACCATAACCCTATCCCTAATCCTAACACATACATAAAACACTATTCTATTTACCTTGCCCTGTGCTCCTACATAAAACACTATTCTATTTACCTTGCCCTGTGCTCCTGACATACATGAAACACTATTCTATTTACCTTGCCCTGTGCTCCTGACATAAAACACTATTCTATTTACCTTGCCCTGTGCTCCTACATAAAACACTGTTCTATTTACCTTGCCCTGTGATCGTGACATACATAAAACACAATTCTATTTACCTTGCCCTGTGCTCCTGACATAAAACACTATTCTATTTACCTTGCCCTGTGCTCCTGACATAAAACACTATTCTATTTACCTTGCCCTGTGCTCCAGACATGAAACACTATTCTATTTACCTTGCCCTGTGCTCCTGACATAAAACACTGTTCTATTTACCTTGCCCTGTGCTCCTACATAAAACACTATTCTATTTACCTGGCCCTGTGCTCCTGACATAATGTTTCTTCAACGCCTCCACTCCAAGTTTCTTGCCCACCTCTCTAATCTGTTCAATGACTGGACCAGCATTGTCGTTGTAATGTCTGTCATATGTGGTGCGTCCATTCAGACCTATGATACGTTTGTTGGCCGTTGGTACTAAATCATGAAAACAACGTCATAATGTTAGAGAAATTAAAACCACCTATTTTCTGTTCTATTTGTTGCAGTATTTGGTGTTGTAATAGTGATGAATATATTTCTACATACCGTCAGAGGAAATGAAATATCACACGAATAAAATTTTCACTGTCCTTAGACACTTGAATAAATGAAATTAAAAATTAAAAGGTAAGTTAATGAAATAAAACGGACAGTAAATTAAAAGCTTTTTATTACCCCCCTTTCAAATGTCTTAGATAAAAAAATATTTTGGTTCAGGTTAAATAAGAGTAGCAGGTGAAAAAAATTAAGATATAGTTATTATAACAATAGTAATAAAATGATAATTTATATAGCGTTGTATCCCAGGCAAGGGAAGGGCTCACAGCGCTTTACATGGAGATAATAACACATATAATAATTAAACAACCATTCATATCACAATAACCACATAAATGAAAATATTTTAAGTATAAACTACATTGACCATTAAAAGAAATGTTTCATTAATTTTTTAATACATTTTGAAAAGATGCGTCTCAAGTGCAGTCTTGAAAGACTTGGTAGTTGGAAGACTACAGATGTATAATGGTAATGGTTAGAGAACTCCATTGTTTGGCTGCACAAAAAGAGTTATCCCTTTTAGAGAAGGACTTGATATCAGTAGTGAAAAGTTACACCAAGTGGGTATGTGCAGACCTAACTATATTTGAGTTGACTCTGTTTCATATTTGAAATTATTTCATTATATTTTATTCTATTTTTAAATTTATGCTACCATATATATATATATATATATATATTGACCATATTTCATACTTTACACAGTATACTGTCACTGTCTTAATCAATTTCATTTTACTGTTTCATATTTTGATAGATTGTCTCATAATTTATACTGTGCTTCCAAAAGATACCCCCAAAAAATCATTCAATTGATCAATTAGAAGTCAAGCAACTTCAAAAAATATGGGATGAATTGTTATAACTTTTTTAGTGGCCTTCAGAACAAAAAACGTTCTTTTAAATAATTTGCACAACTATTGTATAGTCAAAACAAAGGGGATTAAAAACAACAACAAGACTGACAAACTTTCCAAGTTTACTGGAGCTGAGGCGAACATTAAATTATACAACATGCTGACATGCTCTGCGGACCACACACTTAAGGATCAATACATCAATAGTTTTGGGGAGCCAGAGGGGAAACTGGCTTTTTGCTAAAAATATTAGAAATCAATAGCAATCAATAAATCTTAAGTTGCAGTCAATACTTTCAGCTCCATTGGCTGTCATGGTTGTGACCAAAACGTTATTTTCAGATAAGTAGGAACAGTGATTATGATCGTCACATAACATGTTTATGGAAATAAATAAGAATATGTTCATGTTTTCATATTATGATAGGCCTAATCACGAGCAAGGCAAAAAATGACTAGTAACATAAACTAGTACACAAAATAAGGCCACACAGAAAGTGGAAAGATTCCACAAGTAGCATGGTTACTACTTGAGTTGGGTCTCTAAGTTGAAAGCTCTTGCTAATAATATTTATAAAAAAATTAATTTCTTTAATTTATTTGCCTCTATACTCTATTGGAAAATAGTTGAATAACCCGCACACTCATATGGTTCATGCCATTTAATATTAATTAAATTTTAACAGTTTTTCTCAAATTCAACAGTTTAAAGTTTTGCTTTTTTGTCTTAGATACAGTATTTCATCTATTAACCCCTGCATGCTCAAATTTCAGACAACTGGATTATTATATCTGCCTGTTGAACATTGTATAATTGCATACTTACTCGCAGCCACTGCAGGGATATCTTTCTTTTCATTGCTTCCATATCTGGATGTTGGTAGCACCAACTCTCTCTGCTGGAAGGGCAACTGATAGGATTGCCGCTGATTTGATTCCATCCCATAGGGTACGCTGTCCTTCCAATCAGGGGGAAGGTTGAAGGCTGATTTTACTTGAAATCCTTAAATATTTAATGTAAGAAATTCATTTAGATAATTTGTTTTTGTTTATGAGATTTTTTTAGGCTACTCTGAGAGATTACATCTTCATATTGTTTTATACAAAACAAATCAAATAATATTGCAAGGAAAATTCTCAATAATTGGATGCTAATGTCAAACAGACATTCATAGTAGACTATAGAAACATTAGAAACTATTGGTAGTCTTATAAAAGGAACTGCAGCTGACCCTGAGGTATTCCAAGATAATCATTTTGGTATACAGAATGGCACAAGCGTTTGGTAATCTGGTTCAGCTTCTCATTGGTCAGCTCCTCAGATGGCCTCTCAAGGGGGTCAAGGTTGTACTTATTTCTACGTGGGAACCTCCAAACCATGAAAGACTAAAATGGAAGAGTTTTTTTTAAAATCATCATAAAATAAAAACTTAATGTAAAATAATTATGATTATGATGTAAAACTAGTTAGAGAAAATTATCAATTCATCAGTGGAGCTACGTAATATGTCTAAATTGATACACTTACTTAAGACACAAAAAATTTGCAACATTTTCTGATGTGCTTTGAGTTTAATATTAATTGCGTAGAGAGGAAATGAGTTTAAATAAACAGTAGCCTAGTTTGTTTATTTTTTGGTCTAAAAGCTCCCTTCCCCTCAAAATATTAATAACAATGTAAACATTTAATATATTGAAAGGAAGGATCATTATATTAATTACCATCTCAATAGTGACAGAGAAAGATGTGTTAAATTATTTTTTTTCCATTAACCCGTTAAAATATATTAGTCTAGTCTTGTAATTGAAGTGTAATAATCCTGAAATTTTTGGTAAACAAGATTGAGATATTGAGCGGGGTGGTGTTTATAATGTGTATTCAAATGTTACTAGCAATTTTTGGAGTTGACTTATTATTCTTTTTAAAATGTTAACAAATTTTACTTGGGGTGGGTGGGGTCGATTGTTTCTATTGCCCGAGGCAGTCCCCGCCCTTTCAGGAGAAGCTGGTCTTTGGTATTTCTTGCAAAACTCTACGTCATAGGTTGTTGGGCCAGGAGGCCGAAACTTGGGGACCGTTGTGGCGTACCCTTGTGACGTCATGGGTCTGCGTGTGAGCAGATATTCTTATTAGAGTCAACAAATGTAAGACTAGACATAATAGGACGCAATAATCTTCTGTAAAGAAGAAGTGTCTTTAAATTTATAAGATAAGATACGGCAAAGAATCATTCATTCTGATATCATCCTACCAACCCACGAAAGGAAGTTGTGACACACCAATCACTGACCAATCACTGACCCCCAATATTACATTCTTACACACCATTCCCACAGCCACACAGTCTAACATTCTAACACACTATTCTCTTAGTCCCACAATCCTGTATTTAAACATATCTTTCTATCGGCCACACTATGTAACATCCTAACATATCTTTCGATCGGCCACACAATCTTACATTTTAACACACCCTAACATTCGGATGCACCATTCACTTAGACCCAAAATATTACAATTACATGAATATTATTACACATCAGTCTCTAGGCCGATAATTTTACACCCACCATTTTTTCATCTGTTAAATCATCATATAGCACACGTCATTTTCTTGTTACAAGCTGTTTCATCACATGTATTGTAACAAAAAATTTATCCTTTGAAAGAACCACATGAAAAATAACTTTATGGTTTACGATAGTTTAATGACTAATTGTTTTTAAAAAAACATTTGCATACGCGTACTATTTCTCTCACCTAATTGCCCAAATGCCGTCATCAGTTTTTGGTGGGTAATCTCGTTCATAAGTCGTGTGGTAAGGGCCCATGAGGGGTTCTGACCGGTTACCTGCATGGAAAACACAAAATATTTTTATTCTCTATAATGGAAGTAAATCACGTAAAGATAAAAGATATAAACAAAATAAAAACATCATAAACACCTCTAAAAAGATCATGGTGTGAAATGGGAATAGATCAGCCATACATTTGACCTTTTAAGTTACAAGGCTTTCTGTCCATCAGCCGCGACAAATCAACTGAAGTTTCCCGACATTGTTAACCGACACGTTGAGAGGAGAGTGCTGCTATGGGCATACCACTGACGACCCCACCTCTCAGAAGCCCCGGTATTGGCGGTATCGCTCACCATTAACCATTTCAATCTCTGCATCACGTTTTCTGCTATACAACTCTTGTGTGGTCGGTGTTAAGACTTCATAGCTTGACTTAATTAAAAAACAACAAAAACAACCACAAAGCCGCTGTATTATAATCTGATAAAATGGTCATTTGGTTGACGTAAGGTCACAATGGTTACCGACAATGCTCCCTCTAAGATTCGCTGGTCCGTGTGCAAAATAACAAACTCGTGTGCAGAGTTGTATAGCATCTATTTTTGTGTAAAATTGTACGCCCCGCAAAAACAGATATTATATTATCCTTAAACAATTTGCTGCGCAGTAATTCTAAACAGCTGCGCGATACGGGTCAGATGTCGGCGCGCCACGCAGCTTAAAGAAAATATTGGTTACCGACCCGATGGAGGAGACACGTTCAAATCCTTTCTTCTTCCTTTTTTTAAAAAAATCGAACTTTTTTTTCTGTTCATATCGTTTCTATCATTACCCAGTATACTCAATGTATATTAAAAATAATTACCGGTAAAAAGAGTATTCGTGAACCTGACAGGACGCCACAAAACAACGAACGTGTCGGCAAAATGCCTTCTTCAGTGAACAAACATAAACAAAAACTGATAGCAGTACGAAAATAAAATGAAAACTTAGCTGAAGAGTTATGTCCAGGAACCCATTGACAAGAAAGATGAGAAAAATAGTAATACGTTGGTTTATAAAACAAGTGAAGAGTAGGTGAGGTTTGGGGGGGGGGGGTTTAACATGTCAGCGAGAACAACACATTCATCCCCTGTTGTGTGAGAGTCCCGAATTCTTGAAAAAATGTATGTGTCAATGAGTAAATATTATCTGATAGTGTAAGTATTGTCTGATATACTCAATGTATAAATATTGTCTAATTGTGTAAGTATTGTCTGATATAATCAATGCATACATATTATCTGATTGTGTAAGTATCGTCTGATATACTCAATGTATAAATATTGTCTGATTGTTTAAGTATCGTCTGATATACTCAATGTATAAATATTGTCTGATTGTGTAAGTATCGTCTGATATACTAAATGTATAAATATTATCTGATTGTGTGAGTATCGTCTGATATACTCAATGTATAAATATTGTCTGATTGTGTAAGTATCATCTAATATGTTCAATGTATAAATATTATCTGATACTCGTTGAATTGTTACGGCCTGGTAATTACTGTTAAATCAATGTTACAGTAAATGCACTATTGGGCGCATTTCCTTATTTTTATTTCTGGGACATGGAAATAATCAAAATAACCGAAACCCACAGTATAAATCACCAGAACCACTTATGACAATCATAGAGATATAATTTCTTCACCACAGACAATTGTTTGTGCTAGAACCCTTGAAAAAGAAACAACTATTGGAAATAACAGAGTTACTGAACCTGAATTGACCGCCATTGATCCGTTCTGAGGGGAGAAAGACGGTTTTGAATAAATAATCCGGTGGCTTTTCAAGTTTTGCTATGGAAAGTTGTATCCCTTGTACATACAGACGACAACCCCAAGCGATCGTGTGCTGGTGGCTCACGGCGGCTATACATTAGTAATTCAAATTTGCGCATGGGTGAAGAAAAATCACCTTTCAACACATTCATAGGTATTGTGTATGTGGCTTGGCACTAGCCGCAGTAACATGAACTTGTTTATATAATTACATAACTATAACATAAAAAGTAAGAATAGTATTACACGTAGAATAAGACTGTACAAACAGTTTTAAAAAGCACACCCGAAGCAGACTTATGTTTGTGTGACATCCTTCAGATAAAAGAGCCATGTTTCCTGCGACTAAAGAATGAGCTCTTTGGGACAGTAAATATGTAATTTTCAAGGTAACCCAAAGAGATACTCTTGCATTAGGCCCAGCTGGTAATCGTGTACATGCTTTCAGATCACTCCAGACGTGAAATGTCACTGGACAAAGACACAGCTTGAGAGCACAATTAAAAAAATATAATTAATAATTTTTTTGGTGCTTCTTTAAAAGATTAACATAAAAATATCGTGACCTACTGTAACCTACACACAAGGGAGACAAGGACATTATTTAAATTCATCTATACATAAATTTGGGCATTGTCACATGATAGTATTTGATATATGATTGGTAGAGAGAGATCACGTGATGGATGAATCCCAGAAGGCAAGGCGCGCCAGTTGAGAATGAGAGACGAGCAAGATGGTCACTGAATGTGTTCTACTAATACATTAATTCCATGTAAATAAGTTCTAGTATTGGATTAAAGTTCATTATGTTATAATACTTATAAAGGACTTATGTGTTTTAAATGCAAGCTGGAATGTGTCAGTAATACACGCCTACAAGTGTGAAAGCGGCCCAAACAGACAAATAAGTTACAGGCATGATACCCCAGAATAAATGGAAACCATGATGCAGCAATGCGACTTTAAGGATATTGCTCCGAAGTGTCATAAACTCGTCATCATGCCAGAGTTTGGCTGCACGGTGTATTTTATATACTCATCTGGCCACATACCAACAGCAGGCATACTGGTCTTCGGTCGCTGTGTCCCTTTCACTTGCCGTCTGAGCTCCTCCCCTAGATTGACAGACGTGATGAGCTCAAGACACTTGGCCTTGTCCTTGACGTCTGCCTTGTCGTAGTAGTGCTCCAGTTCTTTCAGAAACACCGGAGACAGGACGTCGTCTCCCAGCTGGTCACAAACATTTGAGAAAGTCATTGACTGATGTCAGACTACACGTTGGAGACAGTTTAAACAACACAAAGTACAATGTCATAAAACAAAGTACTATGTCGTAAGACAAAGTACACTGTCATAAAACAAAGAACACTGTCATAAAACAAAGTACACTGAGATAAAAAACCGTCATAAAACAAAGTACACTATCATAAAACAAAGTACGCTATCATAAAACACCGTCGTAAAACAAAGTACACTATCATAAAACAAAGTACACTGTCAAAAAACGAAGTACACTGTCATAAAACAAAGTACACTGTCAAAAAACAAAGTACACCGTCATAAAACAAAGTACACCGTCACAAAACAAAGTACGCTGTCATAAAACAAAGCACACTGTCATAAGACAAAGTACACTGTCAAAAAACAAAGTACACTGTCATAAAACAAAGTACACTGTCATAAAACAAAGCACACTGTCATAAAACAAAATACAATGTCAACAGTCATAAAACAATGTTCTATGACATTCGGAAGCAGAAGCTCACACAAGGTTAAGTGTACTAATATAAGACAAAGATGACATGCAAAAAAAAAAGTGCACTGAGATAAAACAAAGGGCACTGATATAAGACAAAGTGAACTCACATATTGAGACATATACTCACACGCAGTTCTTAAGTAGGTCGAAAATACCGAATCTTGTAAATCAGTGAGTTATTTTGACTAAACACGTCATGAGGTGAATTTATTATAAATGTGATACCCCTTTCATATATAGGTTTAATACCCCCCCCCCTTTTGAAAATTGAGTTTGAGGATTTAGTGACGAAATGTATGCACACATTAATGTCATTAATATTACAAGTTAGCATAACTATAAACCATCATTAGAGTATGAGTGATGCCTAGAATAGTAAAAGGACCTACAGTTGCTAAAGCATTCAGTAAACTAAACTTAAACAATCCCATGACTGTCACAACTTCATTAACATACAACATACCAATTCTACCTGTTTATAAATTAATAAATTATAATAATTTAATAATAATAATAAACGTTAATTTTGTTATGGGTGTATACTGGCTCCATTTACTCTAAAAATGCGTATTCAGGAGTCAGTGACAAATAAGTTGTAAATGAGCAGATAAATATTAATATGAATATATAAACCAACCCGGCTTTATTAGTATTAGGCTAGTTACGTGAGTTTATGATCCTGAGATTCTGCTTTCATTATGAGTTGATTTAAATAGCCTTTAGACTTAAGTTTTAGACTATTAGTATTAGAGCTGATCGGGTCTCATAAAGGTAAAGTTTATATAAGTATTAATATAAGTATAAGCATTATAATAAATTATACTTAACTTAATAATTTACTTACACTTACACTCATACTGATCCGTAACTCAAATTTTATTTAGTCCAGTAACCCAAATCCCAAACAGTGTAAGTGTAAGTGCAAGTAACTTTGGCTTAGGCATAACTATGACTATATGGCATAGTATTATAGAGTGTAGGTCTAACGAGTCTTTGTGTAGTAGTAGTAGGCCTAGCTATTTAAATTTAAATTTGCTTGACTTGACTTTCCTTCCTTAATTAAGGCTTAAGTCTAGCAACGTACTTAAATTTAAATTAAACATTAAAAGTAGTTTAACGATAATTAAAACTATAATAATAAACGTAATTAGTAATTTTAAATGCTACACTGTATCTCAAGCTTACTCTCGTTTCTGTGTTTATAACATCCATTATCTCTTGGGGCTTACTTCGATCATAACTTACTCTTCCCGAGTCGAGAATGGAGGTCGCCATTTTGCACGTTCATGAAATGTAGAGTTATTGATTGGCTGATCCTGTACCCCTAAGATCATGTGGCGCACCCCTGCGTTGCTAACAGACGCACTGGTTGCTGTATACATTATTTTAAACTGCTACTGCTATAGGATATATCTCGGCTCAAAGTGATTAGTGGGTGCCTTCTCTTCGTTAGCAGACTACATTAATTCTTCGATTGTCGACCCTTATCTCAACTCTAGTGGACTACTGATAAAAATAGTACAAGATTTACATTTAAATCCTATAAGTGTGAACTTTCACTACTTTCACACTTACAGACCCAGATAAAATTTAAACTAAACTGTCTAAACTCCATCCATTTGCGTAGACTGGATTTTATTTAATGTAACCCGGGACGGGCCAAGATCTTCGTCAACAATAGCAAGATCTTCTTTACTTCTCATTGGATAAACCCAGTTCTTCACCCCCCCCCCCCAACAACCATTCCACCACTCATCTCCCATAAAAAAATTACTGGTATCAACATCAACATTTTTGAGTAAATCATTTCAAACTAAAAAAAATTATTATGATTTCACATGTTTTTAAAAATCGAATCTTAAATTGTGTGTTTTTTCTTTCTTTATTTAAAGTGCGATCCGATAAATGTCTAAGTTAAAAGATAGACACCCACACCAGTGGCGTAGCTATAGGAGGGGGAAGGGGTCCAAATTCAAAAGTCCCCCACCCCTCCCCCAAGGGTGGCCCCCAAATTAGTGTTCGAATTCTTTTTACATTAAATATTACGCCACCAGCATGTATGTTGGGCCCCAAAAGAGGTTAAGCCCATGGTCCCTCAAAACCCTACAAATTCCTAACTACGCCACTGACCTACACACGAACTCTTACTAATAATATTATTAGGACAATCAGCTACGAGTATTTCAATACTCATGTGTTTGTATGACCGAGAAGATATATTCACAAATTAAAAGCTAGAAATAAACTGATTTCATTAATAAAAATAATTATTAATTACTAAATAATTAACAGATCAATTTTGACAAATTTTTCTCTCTTATTTAAAATGTCATGTGCATTGTGCATATCCAAGTAAAGTTCAACGACGGTAATCAAAAAAGGGGGGGGGGGAGTCCAAATATTTAAATGTACAAATGCACAGAAAGAACTGATATTTTATAATTAAAATATTATTTCTTTTAAAAATTATATTCTTTGTTAACCTATGTTATCTCCCAACATTTTATAGTTTTAACCAGGACTTGTGAATGTGCCGAGGCAGAGGCGTCACCAGGGTTGTTGTCATCTGGGGCTGTAGCTCATGGTGTCACTCGGGGCTGTAGCTCATGGTGTCACCCGGGGCTGTAGCTCATGGTGTCACCCGGGGCTGTAGCTCATGGTGTCACCCGGGGCTGTAGCTCATGGTGTCACCCGGGGATGTAGCTCATGGTGTCACCCGGGGCTGTAGCTCATGGTGTCACCCGGGGCGGTAGCTCATGGTGTCACCCCCTCATGACTTATCTCATAGAACTAATCCAAGTCTTCCAGTGTCAAATAACGCGAACATAAAGATTTTTAGATTTTGGTGTCACCCTTTGTGCTGGTGTCACCCGGGGCGGCCCGCCCCCACCCCCCTAGTGACGACACTGTGCCGAGGTTTGAGTATGTGCCCAGGTTTGTGTATGTGCCCGTGTGTGTCTAAATTTATCATTTCCAGTTATCTAAGGTCAGGACCCAGCCAAATCTTAATTCAATGATGACTTTTAACAACAACAGTTCAATTGCGCTTTAATCAAATTCACGACACACATTATTTGTATAAATATCTCATTATTTTGTGTTAATCGTCAGGAAACACATTTCTTCATTCCAGTTCAAAACCCGAACATTTACAGCTAAACTCTAAAAATCTTAATAGATGAGCGGGTCTGATGTAAAAAATAGAAACTATCGTATTTTTCGCATTTTAAAAGTGAAAGTCATACAGGAGTGAGACAATTATTTCATTTTTAAAGTTATTATAATTTTTTTTTAAAAACTTCAGCCAATACACAATTTACAAAATTTATCGTACTTACCAGCGGTTTCGTCCCCTGCAATTGTGTGCACTTGTGTTTTGCCACAAACGGCGCAAAAGGAAAACTCAATTTGATTGCAATCTAACATGGGGGGACCTCTCGGTCACTGATAACTTCTAACAGGGGCGGATATTGCCTGGTAATCCGAGTGCGTTACTTTGCAGCGAGGGCGTTATACAGAATATCATTTGTTTGTTTTCATGAATGAAATTCTTTTAATCAGATTGAGTGAGGAAATCCCCCTGCCCCCCCCCCCATATCTTAATCCACACTTTATAAATGATGCATAATATTTTTACTGAATCGACTGTTTGAATATTTGAGGGTTTTTTTTTCTTCACAGATTCTGGATATTTAATTTATAAATTGCCTTTGTTTCTATGATTGTTGTGAGGGCATCTACAATCGTTCTATTTATTGCCGTATGTTCGTTCGTCACGTATTTACGGTAACCAACACACTTAAATGGGGTGAATGGTTGTAATTTTATACGGATAATTTATGTGTGTGTGTGTGTGTGTGTGTGTGTCTATTTATTTAAACATTTATTGTGTATGTAGGTTCGTAATCTTACTGCTAAAATAAAAATTATATTAATGAGCACTTGGGTTTGTGAGACTTGAAGTTGTTTTTTTTTCTTCCCACTTACCTTCAACGTTACGTCCAAACATATAATTGTAATAACAATTCTAAGAACTGCAGCTAGTTTTACTGGTCACGCCCCTGACGCTCCCCCCCCCCATCAGTCACACTCACAAAGGATCGATAGGCGTGACGTTGCCATCCGTTACCAAGCGTCACTTTCCACTGTTGCCAGCGGTGTGGTGATGTGGCGGTGTGGCGTGCGAGGTGTGGCTGTGGCCCTGGACATTCAGGCCTCAAGTAGCTCGACTTTAATTACGATTGGGCGGCATGGATTGTTTTCACCTTGGAATTATGCTGGTTAATATTCAAGGGATCTCAAAACGATGGTGTTACAGAAGAGAAAAAAACATAATGGTGTGTCAAGTAGCCAGACCGCAAAAATTAAGATTAAAAATTGTATTTATTTATTTAGTTGCAGTAGTAGTATTAATGATGATGATGATAATAATAATATTGTTATTATTAGTAGAAGTAGTAGTAGTTGTAGTAGTAGTAGTTGTTGTAGTAGTAGTAGTAGTAGTAGCAGCAGCAGCAGCAGTAGTAGTAGTGGTGGTGGTAGTAGTAGTAGTAGTAGTAGTGGTGGTAGTAGTAGTAGTAGTAGTAGTAGTGTTAGTAGTAGTAGTAGTAGTAGTAGTAGTAGTGTTAGGAGTAGTAGTAGTAGTAGTAGTAGTAGTAGTAGTAGTAGTAGTAGTAGTGTTAGTAGTAGTAGTAGTGTTAGTAGTAGTAGTAGTAGTGTTCGTAGTAGTAGTAGTAGTAGTAGTAGTAGTAGTAGTAGTAGTAGTAGTGTTAGTAGTAGTAGTAGTAATAGTAGTAGTAGTAGTAGTAGTAGTAGTAGTGTTAGTAGTAGTAGTAGTAGTAGTAGTAGTAGTGTTAGTAGTAGTAGTAGTCGTAGTAGTAGTAGTAGTGTTAGTAGTAGTAGTAGTAGTAGTAGTGTTAGTAGTAGTAGTAGTAGTAGTGTTAGTAGTAGTAGTAGTAGTAGTAGTAGTAGTAGTAGTAGTAGTAGTGTTAGTAGTAGTAGTAGTAGTAGTAGTAGTAGTAGTAGTAGGCCTAGTAGTAGTAGTAGTAGTAGTAGTGTTAGTAGTAGTAGTAGTAGTAGTAGTAGTAGTAGTAGTAGTAGTAGTAGTAGGAGTAGTAGTAGTAGTAGTAGAAGTAATAGTAGCAGCAGCAGCAGTAGTTGTTTTTTTTTGTGTGTGCTAAATTTTAATGTAAAGTTTACATGAACACAATAAATATGAAATGGTGGGGAACTGATGGTGTGAGATGATCAGCGCACTACCACTTTGACCACCGCGGCCCATATATATTATATATGTATAAGTGATGCAGGGTTCACAGGTCACGGCTATGAGGATTACACGCATTACCCAGCCGCCTAATTAGTGTTAGGTACCCATTCGGAGTTGGGTGACTCAGGGACGCCGTTGGCCCCGGGAACAAATCCTTGCCTTTATATGGATTCGAACCCGTGACCATCGGTTGGTACTGATTTTTTTGTTCGATTAATTGGGGCAAAATTTAATCAAATCGATTGATTTCTATAAATAATATTTTTATAGCGCATATAATATATAGATCCCGTTAAGTTGCGACTCATTATTTCGCGAAATCGGGTCGTGGTAATTCCATGTCTCTCTAATTTTGTGACCTTACACAGTAAATTCGTTCTGCTATGCAAGTAAAAAGGAAGAAAAACAATTCGGCTTACGTATTAGATTATTAAGCTATGCACATCTAAATAAATAATAATACTAGGGAAAAGTATGTAAGTTTTAAAAAATATATAAATTATTAATACATTGAAAAAAATTTTTTTTTCTTAAATTTTAATCGGTAATTGCCGTAGTCCTTATATATAAGTATATGTATATAATTAATTAATTAAGAATTAGGAAATAATCGTACTACAAAGGTATAGTTTTACATGTGTTTGCAACAAAGATGCCTACTAATAAAAATTGAAAGATAATCCACTAAAAAAATACACTGTCCATTGTCCAAAGTTATGTTAATATTACAACGAAATAATAAATTTCAATCTTGTCTAAACAGTACTGTTACTGTTAAAGTTCATACTCTTGTCCAGATAAAATATCTATCTATATATATAAAAATTGTAATCACGGTATGAGTGTGCGTCACTGTTTTTTTGTTGCCTTGTTTGTTCGTTTTGTTGTTGCTAAGTATGGTTGGTTATATGGTTTAAGTTATTGTTTCAAGTAACATTTTCTTGACCTATTGCAGTGAACGGTATTTTACAAAACATGTAAGTCCACCACAGATAGCAACAGGGCAAAGACTTAAGGGAGGTAACGTGAGTCTGCATAAAAAATTTAAGATTTATATTAATTCCCTTGGAAATTTATATCCAAGAGCATATTATCTTTAAAGCTGGGAAATGCGAAAATTGAAAGATGAAAGTGTTTGACTACTTAATTTTTAAAAAAAATAAAAAAAAATTAAAAAATAAATATATATATAAATAATATATATGGTGACCCGTCAAAACGGCCCCTGACAAAACGGCCCCGACAAAACGGCCCCTGACAAAACGGCCCCGGACAAAACGGCCCCAGACAAATCGGCCCCGGTCAAAACGACCCCGGTCAAAACGGCCCCGACCAAAACGGCCCCAGAAAAATTGTAGACATTTTATATATATATATATATTAG
>MUZC01004762.1:282493-300107 GCA_002072015.1 Radix auricularia
TCTGTCTGTCTGTCTGTCTGTCTGTCTGTCTGTCTGTCTGTCTGTCTGTCTGTCTGTCTGTCTGTCTGTCTGTCTGTCTGTCTGTCTGTCTGTCTGTCTGTCTGTCTGTCTATCAATTATTTTTACCACGCATGGGGCAATGGGGGACCATGATTGTCAATTTTTGCTAAAATGAGCTGTATGTAGTTAAAGCCTTAACTTTTGTGTAAATTGATTGATCTTAATCAAACTTTGTATATAAAAAATTGACAGCCAATATAAAATAATATAGGGCTCTGAACTCGTAATGAGCATTGTTTCGGGGCTGGGTGCCCAAAAAAAAAACGTTAATAATTTATACCCCATTCAATTTTTAAAGGTCTTGACAAATAATGACAGATATATACATTTATCTGTACATTGAAATGAACAGGTGTTTTTAACTTTACATCTTGCAATGAATGGGTCCTAGGCGCCCATAATGTCATTTTTTGCTTAAATGAGCTCTATTAAAATAACCTTATTTGTTAGCTACTTAGTAAATGAATGGATCTTGGCCAAAAATTGTATACAAAAATTTGGTAGCCCATATTAAAATGTAATAAGGCACTGAACACCTCATTTCCATTCCTTGGGGGCCATCTTTATTGGTATATGGTTAAGATATTTTTCCCATTCAATTTTTAACGATTTTGAGAAACATATTCCTGATGAGATTGAATTAAAATGAGCAGGTTTTTTAAATTGACATCTTGCACCGAATTGGCTCAGATTTCCGTAAATGTCGTTTCTTCGTATATTAGCTGTATCAAAACAAGTGTAAGCGTAAGTAACTAAAAAAATTAATGGATCTCGCTCATCTTAGTATTTATGAATTCAAAGGTCTATATTTAATTATTATAAGGCATCGGGACAGGAGCACCGAATGTCTTATTTACTACACTTTAATTATTTAATTCCCTTAATCAATTTTACACGACATTAATAACTATAGCTTGAGTACGATGGGGAAATTTTAAAAAAAATATCACTCTTTTTGGAGCCAGCGCCCTTAATATCCGTTTTTCTCCCCCCCCCCTTTTTTTTTCCTTCTTAAAAAAAAAGTATTTTATTATTATTATTATTTAAAAAAAATTAAATTTATACTCGCTTGCTATGACACTTGGACTCTTTTTTTTTTGCACACTTCCGCGTAGGTTTCTGACATAATTGTTTTTAAAACATATCACTCACTGGTTTCTTAAATGTATTAATTTTTTAGTGATATCGTTGCAACGCACGAGGGGTCTGCTAGTAAATTATATTTTTAAAAAAAAACGACGTATTGCGCTATAAAGTAGTAAAATAAAAGTAACATTTTTAAGTATATTAAAAATATTTCGTCAAATCGCAGGGCCCTAAAAGGCGCGGGGCTCAAGGCGGTTGCTCGTTCGTCGTGCCCTAAGGTCGGGCCTACTCCCCTTTGTCAAAATGTGTGACCCCCCCTCCCCCTTTTTTTTCTTTAGGTGCGTGACATGGTTTATGGACGGCCCCTTATCTTATTACAATTACAATGATTATATAATGAAATATATCAGCCGCTAGAAATCTAGACAATATGACATTAGCAGAATAAATGAAATAAATAAAACCAAACCTTTTTGTTTAAGTTTTATTTATTCATTTTAATTATATTATTATACCATTTGTAGCTTGTTATATTAAAATGATATTTCCACCTTGTTTACAAACGATCGTCGGAGTCTAATACGTTGTCACACGTTCACCTAAAATTTCATTCATTTTCTGGTCCGTGACGTCGCCAACGGCTCATGGCAGCGTCGCGTTAAATTTTACGGCAACCTGTTTGTGTCAGAACTTAGAATTCAGTTACAAATATATAAATAATAATAATAATAATATTTAATAATAATAATAATAATAATAATAATTATTATTATTATAATAATAAATAAAATAATAATAAAAAATGTTATTTTGTCACAAAAAGCCACTTTTCCACCTCCATCACTCACTTTAAGAAACCAAGTAAATTATTTAAAAAAAATGTTTTACCTGTCTATGCCAAGCAAATCATCAAAAATAATAGACAAGTATCAACATTTACCTTGATATAAAAATGATGACGGGGATTTTTTTAAACAACACATTTTTACATCATTAGTAACTAAATTCTATGAATTTTTTTGTCGAATAATTTATAAAATATAGTAAAAAGTAAATGTATGGTTACTTTTCATGATCTTAGGACGATGATCCCTAAATTAAAGTAAGATATTTACTTATTTTACACCCTTCCAAAAATGGCTACTCACAACCTCATTTTCAATCCCCTACCTCATCTATTTTTCTAATGTAATAAATGGACCACCCGAATAGTTTTTCTTATTTTCTGACTGTTGGGTTACGATTGGTGACGTGACCCAATTCATCAACGGAACGTTTAGAGCAGAATTTGTTTTATCAATTATAACATGTGGACAGTTATGTTTCCGTATCAAAATGCGTATGACAGCCAATCGAAATGTCGGAGGGAAAAAAGGTCATTCCGAGCAGCAGACGAACTGTGTTGTTTAAGTGACAACTTTTTTCCATAACATTTTTTTCTACTACTACACGATTCGGCCCTAGATATCAGTGATGACGAAATTTGTGTTATTGAAAGAAGATTCACGGGATTTATGTGATCTGCCACTGACGCAATGATTTAGGATTATATGAACGTAATTATTTGTTCCTTCTTTTCTGGCTGCTACCGACTGAAAACAGGTTTGTTTTTAATTCAAGCTTTCGTGTTACATGTTGAATGTGTGTGAGTGGAACATGTCGTTCTTCATTGACTGGGGGTGACACCCTAGAAATGTCGACCTACATTCCTTTCAGTCGAGTACTTGGGTCTGTTTTTTTTTTTTTTACCCTCGTCTTTCTTTTAGTTTTAGCATTTATAAAATGTATTATTAAAAAAATGGAAAAGAAAAACAATTTACACAACCGCTCTGAATATTCAATATACAAACTGTTAACTGTATACAATTTAAATTAAAAGCATATTAATTCAATATTTCAAATTTAGCGATATTAACATACTATTTATTTATATTTAGTAGATGAATAATATGTAAACGGGAGTAAGGGTGAGCCGGACAGTTACGTTCTGTCAGGCTTAATTCACACCCCGTTTAGTACATATTATTCATCTACTAATCTATAGGCCTGTTAGCAGTCTCACCCACTTTTTGTTCACATTATTTATTTGTATTCGTTAACGTTAACATTTTAACTCAATTTATTTGTAAAGTTTAATTTGAAACATCTCATCTCATCTTCTCTTAATAACTTAAATGTTTCTATTTAAAGCACATTTTTCGACATCACTCATTTTACGTCAATAAATAATAATAAAATATCTATGCTCCCACACATTTATTGAACCAAAGTTGTGTTGATCAAACTAGTGCTCTCATATTCGAACTGGTGAACTTTGTTCCCGAGTACAAACAGTTCAAGTGATGTATCAATGGCGATAGCTTATCTAGACCATCGTAACCACACTATGGTATGGGAGGGAGGGGGTGTCAAGCATAAGGTCGCGAACATTTTCCAATCTGATTTTGCCCCCCCCCCCCCCCCCCGCCCGGTGTCAGTGTCATCATTCAAGCTTGCTGTGCGTGAATTTTCGGCTGCTGGTGATCTAACTTTCGAAATGCAGAAATTTGGATTAGTCTATTTCATTTCATGCGTATTATCTTATTTTTAAAAAAAAAATAATGTTATTTATGGGGTTTTTTTTTCTTAAGGATGGGGTGAATGCCTGGAGAGAAAGAAAAAAATCATGTTAAGCCTGGTCCCTTTTGGAACTCAGGACGTGTTAGCGCATTTTCGTATTATGTATCAGTACTTATGTTAGATATCAGCATTATGTAGTTATCAGTAATTGTGTTTAGATTTTAGACATATTTTTATGAATTTTCTTGTGTAATGAATATACCTGAAATTTTTTTAAATTTAAAAGTCATTTCTTTACATTTTTAATTTTTTTATTTTCTCTTTAATCTAACTACAAGTGGTTTGTGGTCACCGAAATAGGACTCATAAATGAAACATTCTAAATTGTAATCAGCTAATCGCCCAAATACTCCGTCAATTGTTGTTTGATAGATCGTAGTTGCCAATCTTGGTGAAAGTAGTTGAATGTTGAAGCTTGTTTCGAAAAAGTTTTCAATTTCTGCCCCTGTGCCGCTAAGATCTTGATTGAAGTCACCACAAATGATGACGTAAAACTCTCTAAACTTTTACACATATTCTAATGACGTCAACAAAAAAAACCACTAATACTTTTGATAATACTAAGACTTCCGGCAATGGCGGCCGTTGCCTGCGCCAGTGTTATCTCTCGATTCGCAATGTTTTTTGGTAGTTTTAACGGGGTTTTTTAACGGATCGAGTAACTGAGTGTTGATGCACAAATGGCAGGTCAGGACATACAAAAAACATATATATACATCATGGGTCTAGGACTTATGGATGCTGAGATCTAGGGTGATGACAGACGGACGGACGGACAAAACGGGTGCAATAGCGCATTCGACTTCTCGAAAATGCGCTAAAAACAACTCACCAGGCTCCATAAGCTATACTGAAACTGAAATGTCAACTTGTTGCTGTAGACTGTAGGCGGCTATGGCGTGGGTTGTGTGAGGCTAAATGCCAACACGATGCTAAAGACTTTAGGCGGCTACGGCGTGGGTTGTGTGAGGCTAAATGCCAACACGATGCTATAGACTTTAGGCGGCTACGGCGTGGGTTGTGTGAGGCTAAATGTCAACTCGTTGCTGTAGAATGTAGGCGGCTATGGCGTGGGTTGTGTGAGGCTAAATGTCCGTCAGCACGTGAATGTAGGCGCGTCCTTAAAAGTTGAACGCAGGGGCGTGTCTCCTCAAGGTGGATTCTTGGTGAGGGGATTTGTTTAAAAAGGAAATAAAATAATAATGATAATATTAATAACAATAATAATAATAATGATAAATGAGTAATAAATGCATCTTTATTTGTGCTTTAGTTCATGTAAAATTAAGAAAGCTATTGAAATAAGAAGATCTTTAAGATAATTATATTTATCCCTCTGCGCCCCCAACTCCCACAAGTTCCCATTCCTCTCTTCTACCTTCCTTCGTTTCTCTCACCCTCCCTTGTCACTCCCCTAGTTTCCTTCTCCATTGCCTTCCTCCCCACCCTCGTCAACACTTCTTTTCCACCCTCGTCTCCCCCACTGTCTCATTCCCCCTTGTCTCCCTCTCCTCCCACTTGTCTCCCTCTCCTCTCCCCTCCCACTTGCCTCCCCTCCCCTCCCACTTGTCTTCCTCTCCTCCCACTCCCACTTGTCTCCCTCTTCTCCTCTTCCCTCCCACTTGTCTCCTTCTCCTCCCCCCTCCCACTTGTCTCCTTCTCCTCCTCTCCCCTACCACTTGTCTCCCCCCTCACCCCCAACCTTGTCCCTACTAACAATGTCAATGGAACGTCTCCCCACAAGTATTTATATCAAAACATTAACGTGTGAGATCACCTGTACCTGAAGGGCTGGAAGTTGTTATAAAGACCAAAATCCACGCTTCCATAACGCTGTTTATGTAATTTCATTTGTGCTAGTTGTATCGCTAGATGAGCCTATGACCTTATTGCCGAGGCACTGGTAACCTACTTTAATTTTTATTTAAAATTAGGACAATATGAAACAGGTTTTCAAGTTCTTAAACTTATTTTAAATCATTGTATCAGGCTCTATCTTCTTTGAGGGCTCGGCCCGGACTGCACTTTAGAGAAACATTCATCGTAACGGAATTTTTCTCTGCGGGGGAGGTGGCGGGAGTTATTGTTGACCCTTCAAAAAGTATGGCACATGTTGAATGTGTATACATACACACGCGTGCTGGGTGTGATGTTCTCAATTTATTTCATTCCCATTAAAATTTGTTAAACGATTGTTTTTCATGTGTTCTATGCGTTTATTTTTTCAAGTATTCAATATATTGTGCAACATGTTAGTTGTGTTCATTGCATTTGATTTTCCTTTTAAAGAACTTTTATATCTTCCGTAACCCTGAACTATTGTTGTTAATTTATTTGTTTGTCGCGCGATCTTTAAAAAAAAAATGGAAAGGTATGCAACTATACATTGTGCACATTGAATGTTTAGTTTATTAATAGTAGTATAGTGTTTTACGTAACAACATTGTTGCAACAGAGAAAGAGTCAAGTTTTTTCGGCAAGCAAGCAAGGTCTCCAGACACCACAAGTTAATATAATATAAAGAATTTTAAAAAACCCAAAAAACTTTGCATCGATTTCAAACTCACTTTCTCGTAAGCTGAAATTTTGCAGGCAGACTCAGGCCGATGATAAAAATGAGGTATCAAAATTTCAGATAAATCGAATGTACTATAATTAAAGTATTGAATTTTTAAATTACTTTTTTTTATCTCTATGTAACATTTTAATTTTTGAGATAGTTTCGTGGAGCGTATTATGTCTAACAACCTTTCCTGTCGCGCAATAAGGTGCGCAATACATTGACAATACTTTTTAAAAATATATCCACGATCGGTGCGCATTATAATATTAAACACGTTTTACGAGACATAACTAGTATTTTGTATTCTCGAATTGTTTTGCCCTGCGTATTTATGAACATGCTAACACATCAGTGGTACTAACACATCAGTTGGTACTAACACATCAGTTGGTACTAACACATCAGTTGGTACTAACACATCAGTTGGTACTTACCACATCAGTTGGTACTAACACATCACTTGGTGCTGACACGTCATGCAGTTGGTACTTACCACATCAGTTGGTACTTACACATCAGTTGGTACTAACACATCACTTGGTACTAAGTACTAACACATCAGTTGGTACTTACCACATCAGTTGGTACTAACACATCACTTGGTGCTGACACATCAGTTGGTACTTACCACATCAGTTGGTACTAACACATCACTTGGTACTAACACATCAGTTGGTACTTACCACATCAGTTGGTACTAACACATCACTTGGTGCTGACACATCAGTTGGTACTAACACATCAGTTGGTGCTGACACATCCGTTGGTACTAACACATCCGTTGGTACTAACACATCAGTTGGTACTAACACATCAGTTGGTGCTGACACATCAGTTGGTACTAACACATCAGTTGGTGCTGACACATCCGTTGGTACTAACACATCAGTTGGTACTAACACATCAGTTGGTACTAACACATCAGTTGGTGCTGACACATCCGTTGGTACTAACACATCCGTTGGTACTAACACATCACTTGGTGCTGACACATCAGTTGATGCTAACACATCAGTTGGTACTAACACATCACTTGGTGCTGACAGATCACTTGGTGCTGACACATCCGTTGATGCTAACACAAATGTTGGTGCTAGATAGAATGTAAGGTGTGCGTGTAGTGCTAGATAGAATGTCAGATAAGTGTGTTTGTGTGTGTGGAGTGCTTATAGAATGTCAGATATATATATATATATGTGTGTGTGTGTGTGTGTGTGTGTGTGTGTGTGAAGTGCTAGATAGAATGTCAGATATGTGAAGGTGTGTGTGAAGTCCTGAACATACCTTGCAAATTATATGTGCTATGTTTATAAATTTACTTTGGATATCTAAAGCGGTATCCCCTCAAAGAATTAGAGTAAAATATTTTTATAACTCATTTTCATTTTTTACGAAAAACGTAACAACAACAACAACAAAAATAAATCTGTGACTGTAACTGTAAATATGTGTAAATAATCCAGTGCCAAACATAATCCAAAGTGGTGGTCTTAAGTTGATTTTGCATTTTAAAAACAAATTCCGAATGATTGTCCCAAGTTTTTTGAAAGGTTCTGACAGAAACCGTGTTACATATCAATCTTTCATTTGTTACATACATGGCCAACATTTATTAATGACGTGGCCATCTTTTATTTGTGACCTGGTCATTCTTTGATTTGTGACCTGGCCACATTTTGTGTTTTTTTTTATATAATGTCTTTTACACCTGTTCCACCCCATCTCCCAAAAAAGCGCGGTCTCGTTAGGATAACATTATCTAGGATCATCACACCCCCACCCCCTCTCACACACTCAATCTTCATTGGGCCGATTCATGCCAGGTCTGCATATACAGACCAAATCTTGTTGATATAGATTAGGGGTCTCCAAACATTTCTGCCGAAGGGCCGCAATAATTGTCAAACAGCAGTTTGGGGGCCGAATACTAAACCCCAACTACAACGTTTTGTGGTAAACTACATGTTAAAATAGTATCTTTTTCGAAGATTAAAATGTCTCTAGGGGCCGGATGAGAGGGCCTCGCGGGCCGCATCTGTGTTCCTAAGACAAAAACTAAAACATTTGGCGAAAGGTCATTCTCTTTTTGTGCAGCCAAACAATGGAATTCTCTCACATTACACATCCGCAGTTTTTCAACTGCTAAGTCATTCAAGACTGCACTTAAGACACATCTTTTTAAAATTTATTTTGAAAATTAATGAAACATCATTTCTTTAAATGATTAACGTAGCTGATGTGTAACCTATTGTCATTTATGTAGTGAGAATGATATGAATGTTTCTTTAATTAATATATGTATTGTTATCTCCATGTAAAGCGCTGTGAGCCCGGCTCATTGCTGGGATACAGCGCTATATAAATTATCATTTTATTATTATTATTATCTGGCTCGCGTGCCGTAGTCTGAAGACCGCTGATATAGATCTACCCTACAGAAGTATGTATAGCTTGATTCAAGATCTTACTTAGCTCACCCCCCCCCCACGGCCCACACACACACACACACATTAACTCTTAGCGCCCTAAGACCGCATTGACGAGGGTAACAACCCATCCCCACCCTTCTCCCACCAGCAGCTCCCACCTCCTTCCTGTTATTGCCAGCAGAGGTCTTCCTGTGATGTGCAGGGACGTGGTCACCCAGCCGTGACGACGTGCGTCACATACCGTTTATGGTCATCTCGCCGCAGTGCACCTGTGTTATGCAACCTAGAGTCGCTACGGCTTGTCACCTGTCGACCAGTGGCGGATCTTCGGGGGCGTTGACACAATGCTTCCTATTTGGACCTCAACTGACATTGTCCCCGTGAAGGAATTTGAAGAAACCTACTGACGTGAATCGGGAAGGTCAAACTCGGGAATCTCTCAAAGCCAGCACTCTGAATTGTGCGTACATACACGCAAACCGGTGAAGCGTGCACATTCAATTATTTAAGATCGGGACATTTTGTTTCGGATTTGTCGTTCAAAATGCACAGAAACTGTTTATATGCCATGTATATAAACTAGAGCTGCAGAAATAAATTATTAATTAATCGATTAAGCTTTCATTATTTTAATCGATTAAAATTAATTTGTTCTATTAAAATTTGAGCAATTTTTTTCTTCCAATTTATTAATAATTTAATTTTTTACTAACATACTTTTCCCTCGTATCTGTATATATAATTCACCAAAGTGAGTATGTGCAAACAAGCATGACGAATGACCTTCGCTTGGGTCGACCAACCAGTTGATAGTTGGCATGCGGAGGTGGTCTCTAGACCTACAATTGTTATATTTACACGGTCCGGTAGGTCTACCAAGAGTTTCCACGGTAAAAGGGCATCTCCATAAGTGCACCAAACTTCTTAAGAACTGGAATACGCACACATACATCCATATATGTCATGGGAAATAGGCATTGGAGGTTTTGCCCACTTTCCTTAAACTTTAATGGTCAGAGGTCTGCTGCAGAAGACTTTAAGGTTGGAGGTCGCTTTTTGAATGTGGGGTTTTATCTGCTCTCAGGGACGCGTGTTCTATGTCTAGTACGTGTTTAAACGAATTGTGACCGCATCACCTCGACTGCATACTTTCTAACTACGTGATTTGGAATCTGTCATGTTTGTTACTGGTGAACCTCGCTATAGCTGATATAGCTCTACATTATGGACAGGGTGGTCTTAACAATTGCGGGGCCATATGCGGCTTATTTTACGAAACGGATTACGCGGGGGCCCAGTTTGGGGTAGGGATAAGGAATTAATAAAGATAATAAGTGAAAATTACGATAGGAGGGGCCTAAGAAAGCGTGGGGCCCAATGCAGTGGCCTAAGACCGGGCCTGATTAGTGAAGCTGATGTATAGGGCCCAAATTAAGCTCGATTATTCTGCGTAAGTCGGCAAGGGGCCAATGACCTGACGAGCGGCGACACGAATGGGACCACGTGATGGATTAGAACATAAGATGAAGTATGATGTTTGATTGATTAAAAAAAACAACTGCCTGTCATAGTCATTGAAAGTAAGTGTTCAATATGTCCTTGCGGCTGTTTGAATGTCGTAAACGAGTGAAGGTAGTGCTAATCAGGGGCGTTTCTCCCCTCCATTAACACTGGGATATATAAATCTGTAGTCTACAGAGGTCATGCGGAAGAAAGGGGGTCGGAGGTGGGGAGAGGGGGGATTACTTAAAAGATATCACAGTCGATGGGAAGGATGAGTTCATTATTAATTTTTTTTTTTACACATTTGGAAACTTGGCGCCAAGAACGGAGCTTACAGAGGCAACGAGGGTTAATTAGAAAATAAAACAAACAAAACACACACACACACACACACACACACACACACANCACGCAATCACACACGCAATCACACACGCACACATGCAATCACACACGCAATCACACACGCAATCACACACGCACACACACACACACACATGGAATATTTTTAAAGGAAAAAAACCACAACAAATGTTTAAAATTGACGAGTCACTGACGCCTCTAAAATTCAACTGAGACAGAGTCTTGTGGTAGAAAGTTTTAAGACATGACAATATCTAAACCCACATTTCTCTCACCTTGCTATACTTATCGCAGTTTGAAAGGTACATCATACCTGTTGTTTGACAGGTACATCATACCTGTTGTTTGACAGGTACATCATACCTGTAGTTTGGCAGGTACATCATACCTGTTGTTTGACAGGTACATCCTACCTGTAGTTTGACAGGTACATCATGCCTGTTCTTTGACAGGTACATCATACCTGTAGTTTGACAGGTACATCATGCCTGTTCTTTGACAGGTACATCATACCTGTTGTTTGACAGGTACATCATACCTGTAGTTTGACAGGTAAATCATACCTGTTTGACAGGTACATCATAACATCAGTAAAAGGTGGGGTATATAATAACAGCAGGTTTTTTAATGAGAGCCGTTGGAAAAAACAGGAGACGCTGTAGGCCAGGTAATTATTACGACAGAAGTTTGACAGGTACATAATGGCATCAGTGGAAGGTCAGGTATATAATCACAGCATTTGGCCTTGTACATAATTGTGGTAGTAAATTTCCATGGCACATGTGACGTCAAAAGTAGTCCACTAAACGACCTGGCTCGAAAATGGTTCTATTGATTTACATGCTTGACTCTCCCCAGCTAGTTGGCATGTTATTGTGTAAGAGAGAACTGTGAGGGCAAGTTCTAGGAACTTATGTCATGATATTTCTAGGCATTTTTCGAGGAACTCTACTCTAGAGGATTGTTGAAGGAATCACCAAAGTGGAGGAAATCCGAGGAATCAAATTGAGTAGAAATAATTCCTAAAAGCTTCAGAGAAGCAGGAAGGAGATATTTTTAACGCAAAATTCAAGGTTTGTTTACTTAGTTTCTTACTTTAAAAAAAATATATTATTTTTTTTGTATTTTCAAAATTTTTATTAATTTTTAAAATTATTAGTATTAATATTTTTTTTTACGTTCGTGTAAAATGAGCATGGTCCAAATCACCTTTTTTCTTTTAAAGAACATTTAAGTATGTATTTAGTGTAAGGCTGCACTCTAATATCGTTACACGCGTGAAGCCATGTAAAACGTCATTAAATCAAATATTTCAGTGGAACTTTGATTTCATTTTGATGTGACGTCACAGTTCTTTAACACACCCCTCGTCACTTACTCGTCACACATGAGTGACCTCACCCCCCCCCCCCCAATTTTTTTTTTTACTAGATGGGTGACGTCATTTATGGACGGGCACAGTAGTTTAAATAAGATCATAAACGTATCTCTTTGTTGTATCTGGAACAATGAAAATGTCGGCATGGCACCTTGTGATTTCAGTGTATATATTTCAGAAATGTTTCATTTAACTGTGGGTACCATAAACCTAGGCTCGGCAAACACGTTTATTATGCCCTTGCAAACTCTTTCCACGTAGATCTGTATGTTTCCCTTACCTTTCGCCAAAATTAATATTTTCGTTAGATTGATGTGTGTAGAATGTTTGTTTTTATTCATATAAAAGATAACTTATAAGGCATGGTAGGGGCTCCTAATTTATGTTTTTAAATTGTCTGCTTGGTATCCAATGAGTTTTTACATTTAAAATTTCCGCGCATTTTGTGTGTGTGTGTGTGTGTGTGTGTGTGTGTGTGTGCGTGCGTGCGTGCGTCGTGCGCGCGCGCGCGTGTGTGTGTGTGTGTGTGTGCGCGCGTGTGTGTGTGTGCGTGCGCGCGCGTGCGTGCGCGCGCGTGCGCTAACGACCCTCCCCTCCTCCGATCACCGACATTTCAATGTGGCCCTCAGTCAGGTCAAAAACCTTTTTCAACTTTGTACCACATCATTTACGGAATTTGAGGCGTGTTTTCACCCGTGAAGAGGCATCACTGGAGGGAGGGGCGCGGGTGGGTGCGCACCGCACCGGATGAAACCATCGCAAGCGGTGACGCCATCACAAGGGGCGACACCATCACAAGGGGTTATATTTGTTAATACATGTATCAGCCTAAAAGGAGGCTTATGGGGTAAGCCGTCAGGGGGTAAAAAGCACGAGCCAGCGCACCGGGTGACACCAACCTTAGTGACTTATCAGCACCCGCACAATTTGTTGTAGATGAATAATTATGAGCATGACATCTCCGTGAGTAATGATAAATGTATGGATCTGATTCAGCAGCGTCAAGCTATCTTATCATAGCACTTGATAGTTTCACCTTCTCACTTCACACCTTGTATTCTGTTCCCATTAACTATAGTCACCTGATCCCCAAACAAAAAGATGACCTGATCCCCAAACATATAGATGACCTGATCCCCAAACATACAGATAACCTGATCCCCAAACATATAGATGACCTGATCCCAAACATATAGATGACCTGATCCCCAAACATATAGATAACCTGATCCCCAAACCTGAAGACAGATTACCATTTAAACCGATTATCACCTGATTTTCATCAATATTCTCATATTATTCCAATTTTTCTCTTATTGTCAATTGCTCTGAACGCTAGTGGTATCATAGCCCAACACCTAAAGTCACCTTATCATCCCGATCAGTCACCTGATCATATAACTAAGTCACCTGGTCCCATCAGTGATAGTCACCTGGTCCCATCAGTGATAGTCACCTGGTTACCATCAGTGATAGTCACCAAGATCCCATCAGTGTTAGTCACCGGGTCCCACAGTGATAGTCACCAAGATCCCATCAGTGTTAGTCACCGGGTCCCACAGTGATAGTCACCAGGTCCCATCAGTGATAGTCACCTGGTCCCACAGTGATAGTCACCTGGTTCCATCAGTGATAGTCACCTGGTCCCACAGTGATAGTCACCTGGTCCCATCAGTGATAGTCACCTGGTCCCACAGTGATAGTCACCTGGTCCCATCAGTGATAGTCACCTGGTCCCATCAGTGATAGTCACCTGGTCCCATCAGTGATAGTCACCTGGTCCCACAGTGATAGTCACCTGGTCCCATCAGTGTTAGTCACCTGGTCCCATCAGTGTTAGTCACCTGGTCCCATCAGTGATAGTCACCTGGTCCCATCAGTGATAGTCACCAGGTCCCATCAGTGATAGTCACCTGGTCCCACAGTGATAGTCACCTGGTCCCATCAGTGATAGTCACCTGGTCCCATCCGTGATAGTCATCTGGTCCCATCAGTGATAGTCACCAGTTCCCATCCGTGATAGTCATCTGGTCCCATCAGTGATAGTCACCTGGTCCCATCAGTGATAGTCACCTGGTCCCATCAGTGATAGTCACCAGGGATCATCCGTGATAGTCATCTGGTACCATCAGTGATAGTCACCTGGTCCAATCAGTGATAGTCACCTGGTCCCATCAGTGATCGTCACCAGGTCCCATCCGTGATAGTCATCTGGTCCCATCAGTGATAGTCATCTGGTCCCATCAGTGATAGTCACCTGGTCCCATCAGTGATAGTCACCTGGTCCCATAGTGATAGTCACCTGGTCCCATCAGTGATAGTCACCTGGTCCCATCAGTGATAGTCACCAGGTCCCATCCGTGATAGTCACCAGGTCCCATCCGTGATAGTCACCTGGTCCCATCAGTGATAGTCACCTGGTCCCATCCGTGATAGTCACCTGGTCCCATCAGTGATGGTCACCTGGTCCCATCAGTGATGGTCACCAGGTCCCATCCGTGATAGTCATCTGGTCCCATCAGTGATAGTCACCAGGTCCCATCAGTGATAGTCACCAGGTCCCATCAGTGATAGTCACCTCGTCCCATCAGTGATAGTCACCAGGTCCCATCAGTGATAGTCACCAGGTCCCATCAGTGATAGTCACCTGGTCCCATCAGTGATAGTCACCAGGTCCCATCAGTGATAGGCATCTGGTCCCATCAGTGATAGTCACCAGGTCCCATCNGTCACCTGGTCCCATCAGTGATGGTCACCTGGTCCCATCAGTGATAGTCACCTGGTCCCATCAGTGATAGTCACCTGGTCCCATCAGTGATAGTCACCTGGTCCCATCAGTGATAGTCACCTGGTCCCATCAGTGATAGTCACCTGGTCCCATCAGTGATAGTCACCAGGTCCTATCAGTGATAGTCACCTGGTCCCATCAGTGATAGTCACCAGGTCCCATCAGTGATAGTCAACTGGTGCCATCAGTGATAGTCACCTGGTCCCATCAGTGATAGTCACCTGGTCCCATCCGTGATAGTCACCTGGTCCCATCAGTGATAGTCATCTGGTCCCATCAGTGATAGTCACCAGGTCCCATCAGTGATAGTCACCAGGTCCCATCCGTGATAGTCATCTGGTCCCATCAGTGATAGTCAACTGGTCCCATCAGTGATAGTCAACTGGTCCCATCAGTGATAGTAACCTGGTCCCATCAGTGTTAGTCACCGGGTCCCATCACAGTCATTCACCGGATCCCATCACAGTCATTCACCGGATCCCATCACAGTCATTCACTAGATCCCACCACACTCATTCACCGGTTCCCATCAAGGGCATTCATCGGATCCCTATACAGGCATTCACCAGATCCCAATACAGGCATTCACCTGATCTCATAGCTATAAGTAAGCTGATACAGAAGGTAACCTTATACTATCCGTGTCCAGCATTTGAAAGCTACCTCTCTAACCATACAATAAACCCATTTTTTCAATTGATGTTTGGTTCACACCAGTAGCCTGGTTTTGGTTATGGTAGGAGCGAAATTAAAAAGAAAGAAACAACAGGTATGTTCAAAAGGACTCCATATAAGTATAACGCTTATCTGAATCAGGAAGTCACATATAACAACGTCGTCGTATGTTGATACTTGTACTTGTAATTTGGTATGTCAAGTGATCAGTTGCAAGATGATATAAAAAAACAAGAATAAGATTTTTAAAAAATCAATTTAAAAAATAATCATATTTTTAAAAAACTCAAGTCCAAACAACTCATTTATTTGATCTCTGGAAATCTATTTGCCACCCCTAAGTGGGGCAGCGGCTGCGTGGCCGCGCAGCGATCTGATCGCCGCCGCGAATCACTTTCGAATTACCACGCAGAAAATTTTATAACACATTGCACCCAAAAATGGATGCTGTGCAAATTTGTACACGACACTTTTTTTGGTTTTACTTGGCACACGGACCAACGAACCTTAGAGAGGACAGTGACCCTACAGGTTGAGAATAACGGGTTGTAATTAGCCGCAAAAAAATCAACATTTGAACCTCCCGTCTACTAAAACTATTGAAAAAGTTTAAAGTATAAAGCCAATTTAAAAAACAAAAAACAACTAGCAATTATATTAATGTCAGTGAACATACTAGAGGCTTATTATTAAAAGGCGGTACATTATGTGTGTGTGTGCGGAACACTCTACATGTTTCCCAATAAGTTTGTCACTCTCTCTAAGTTGCGATACCCTTGTACTCATGCTAGTCTTACTCCCAGGATACTTGTGATCTATGGTCAGATGGCGGTCAGTTGATACGTGGCTTATATTTGACTGGTAAGGAATAAGAGAACTCTGATGACTGTAAGGTTTATGAGGACTGTAACTGTCAGGAAAATGAGGACTTTGAAGACTATGATTCTGACTCTGAAGACTGAAGACCACTGTCATTCATTGCAGATGTCTCACTGTCATTCATTGCAGATGTCTCACTGTCATTCATGTTAGATGTCTCACTGTATTTCATGGTAGATGTCTCACTGTCATTCATTGCAGATGTCTCACTGTCATTCATGATAGATGTCTCACTGTCATTCATGGTAGATGTCTCACTGTCATTCATATTAGATGTCTCACTGTCATTCATGTTAGATGTCTCACTGTCATTCATGTTAGATGTCTCACTGTCATTCATGTTAGATGTCTCACTGTCATTCATGGTAGATGTCTCACTGTCATTCATGGTAGATGTCTCACTGTCATTCATGTTAGATGTCTCACTGTCATTCATTTTAGATATCTCACTATCATTCGTAATATATGTCTCACTGTCATTCACGTTAGATGTCTCACTGTTTCTATGTCTCTAGGTCTATTGTCAGTAGCCTCACTGCTGTTGGAAAATTCAACCTGTTACGTACCTACCCCCTCCACACCTCATTCCCCATTGTATTGTGTAAGTTTTCTCGGCTAAACACAGACGCGATACACGTGTTCCACCAGCTATTATATTATTGATCTACCATTTTTCTCAATACCTATAGCGATTTTATTAGCAACTATATGTAGTTACATGTTGTAGTAAACTGTACCGTACCATTCTATCAACTGTACCGTGCCATTCTATCAACTGTACCGTGCCATTTATTGAAATGTACCGTACCATTCTCCTATCAACTATACCGTACCATCCTATCAACTGTACCGTACCATTCTCCTATAAACTGTACCGTACCATTATATCAACTGTACCGTACCATTCTCCTATCAACTGTACCGTACCATGATATCAACTGTACCGTACCATTCTCCTATCAACTGTACCGTACCATTATATCAAGTGTACCGTACCATCCTATTAACTGTACCTTACCATTCTCCTATCAACTATACTGTACCATTATATCAACTGTACCGTACCATCCTATCAACTGTACCTTACCATTCTCCTATCAACTATACCGTACCATTCTCCTATCAACTGTACCTTACCATTCTCCTATCAACTGTACCGTACCATTATATCAACTGTAACGTACCATCCTATCAACTGTACCCTACCATTCTCCTATCAACTATACCGTACCATTATATCAACTGTACCGTACCACCCGATCAACTGTACC
>MUZC01004763.1:0-23226 GCA_002072015.1 Radix auricularia
TGGAATATACGTCCGGCTTTGCCGCCTGAATTTTAAAAGAATGTTTATAATTTATAATGAATGCTTAGTTAAAAAATTTATCTTTTAAATCTCTATTGTCAATAGTATTTATTTTCTATTTAGAGGCAAATAATTCATCAAAAATACCTGCTCTTGTGGACACTGATTACGTCGTTTATCGACAGGCTCTCGTAATTTAATTTCAAACTTATTAAAAATTTGGACGAACAAATATTTCTAGAGATTTTATGGTCAAAGATGTTGAATAATCATTTTTTTTCAAATTTTATTTATAATTTAAGCAGACTCTCTGACATTCTTTTAAAATTCAGGCGGCAAAGCCGGACGTATATTCCATAACAAAATTTAGGACGATATGGCCAAACATGGCGAACGACCCTCTACCAGAAAATGTAACTTTTTATATACTTCATAAAGGCCTCTGAAAAAATGGACAAAATGTATTTATAATTATTATAAAACAAATGTTTGACTAAAGATTTTCTGTCGATAGTTCCTAAAATATTTCTTGAGATTTTTTTTTCAAAGAAGTTACGCGCTCAAAACTAAGTGTAGAGCGCAAATAATCGATAATAGAAAAAACTTAGTGTCCAAAAGACCATGTATTTATTGATAAATGAAAGATAGGCCTATGCATAAATGTTAAATAAATCTGACCAGGCGGATTTTTAAAAATACATGTTTGACAAAAGAGTGAATATAATAATAATAAAATGATAATTTATATAGCGCTGTATCCCAGCCATGAGCCGGGCTCACAGCGCTTTACATGTAGATAACAATACATATATTAATTAAAGAAACATTCATATTATTCTCACTACATAAATGACAATAGGTTACACATCATTTATTTTAAAATTTTAGGTTTATGATGAACTGATACACGAGTTTGGACAAGAAAGGCTGTTACCCAGGCAGACTCAAGCAAATTGGGTATTTTTTATAGTTTAAATATAAGAGTGAATATAATAATAATAATAATAATAATAATAAAATGATAATTTATATAGCGCTGTATCCCAGCTATGAGCCGGGCTCACAGTGCTTTACATGTAGATAACAATACATATATTAATTAAAGAAACATTCATATCATTCTCACTACATAAATGACAATAGGTTACACATCATTTATTTTAAAATTTTAGAGCAACGACGATCTGATCCGTGTCTTCCAAGAAGTGAGGCTGACTCCAAGGCAGACTCGAACAAAAGGGGTATTTTTGATAGTTTAAATATAAGAGTCTTAATAAATATAACAAAGAATTTAACAGAGAAATTTAAAAGCAATTGTGTTAAAAAAAATTCATTTAACAAATTTTCTATTAAACCCAATCCGTTTAGTAGTAAAATTCATTTTAACTGTATATGGCTAAATGACAAAATGTATAAAGCACCGCTTTTTACTCGTAACGTGCAGCCTGGTGTGAAAACAATACCTGTTAATCCCCATTCCTACCCGGTGTTGAAACGTTGGAAGCGTGGGGCTGTAGCGGACCATCACTGTAATTTGAATTAAAAGAAATTTGAAGTGGCCAATCAGATTTCATGAGGGTCTCATTTTTAGGCTTTACGCGTTGAGTCTGCGTCGCCTACTGTGAACATTTATTATTGCGGGAAGATCAACTCAAACCTTCACAAGTCAATAGACCGCTACCAGTACCATGAAGTTTGAACTAGTGAGTTTACCTTTGGTATGCTACATTCATATAATTATGTTTAATATGATTCGTACACTATATAAATGAATGTTTAACGTTTTATTTACTTTTATTATAAAGATAACTATTTTTATTCCAAAAGCAAAGCCTTTAAAGAAGCAATATTTTAGTATCGAATTATGTAAAGACGTAGCTATCTGACAATTGTTCCATGTTTATTTTCCATCACTAGCATAGTTTCTACCACCTACCAGTAGCCGATTTCTAAACCATTACGATCCATTGCGAAACAGGTCCTACTGTTCTCAGCCCAAAATTGCCATACAGGACTACAGTAGCCGGAAGTAAGATACCCTGCCCCGCCCTATAAAGAGCAGCTACACATCATCCAGAAGGCTTTTGTCAGCTTAGTAGGCTAGCTTATTGGTCATCCATCCTAACTTGCATTGTACACCGAAGGAGCGGGGCTGTTCATATGAAATCAGGCCCTACGAAAAAACACCAATTGTTTGCTTCACCAAGATTATAGCTCTATTGCAAGAAAAGAGGAACATTTATCCCCGACACGATTTAGACCAGAAAGTACAGTGTACATCCAGCAACTACCCAGTGACTACAGGTCAACAGCGCCACGTGCCCAATATGCAAGTAATCCGCCATAGTCCATCTTACGGAGACATTCTAGAGATCAGCTAAATTTTAAGTATTTTGCTTCATTTGTTGTTGTTGTTTTTGTTTGTTTGTTTGGTTTTTTTGTTGTTTTTTTTTTTGCAGGCTATTATGTTGATCCAATAATTAATTAGGAATAACTTTTTACTATTTGATATTTTGGTGTATTATCATTATCATGCCTAAGATTCTCTTTTGGGGTCGAGCTTTAACCTTCATATGACTAGGCTCATTGTTTCACTGACAAAGCTCATCAAGTTGGCATCGCCATAATGATAATTTTCAAGTGTCGATACTGACCTACACAATCCCCGACAAGCGTGAGGTAATCGACCAACTTATGATCGACCGTCTCCTTAGAGTTGCCACATATTCGATAGCCATATCTCTTCTCGTCACAACTGTGTATAGGTAGGTTCGTGTGGGATAATGCTTAGTCCTCATCTGGGTGATGAGTTTCTGTGCAAATATTTCGCAAAATCCGTTTAAAAAAGAACAAACTGTAGTCTGTGGCAACCTTAACTTTACTTCAGGGCCCCAATTCGTTCTGGGCATTTTCTGCGGCTTTCAGAAACAGTTGTCGCTCATGACTGTGTGGGGGGACCTTGTGGTCACACTTTATTTGTCAGTGCGTTTGAGCCTTCTCATAAGTAAGCATATTTTTATAACTAGCAAAGTACCATCGTGTTTAAATAGGAAAACAACTTCATCTTTTGCGTGCTTCTTCCCCCCACACATTAGCCGTTTTTTTAAAAATATTTTTATGCGCCAATTATCTTTGTTAGAGTGTACTCAACAACTTCCCAAATTTTCATGTTCCAAAATTTCTTTATACACGAGAAGTTGGAGAATCAGTGACGAGACAGTCATTTGGTCAGTCAGGGCTTTGTCTTTAAACATTAGTATATATATTATGTCTTTATGTGCCTTCTATAAAATATTGTATCAACTGTCATTAAAAATTATTGTTAAATTTCCTAGTGTGTGTTTTGATTTCTCGATATAAACACTGCGCATCGGAAAGGAAAACAAATAGTTGATTTAAGAGACTACTCTTTCAGTCAAAACAAATATATCAGCCATGACAATTGACATTTAATAATGTAAATTTTATTTGAAAACTTAACTCATTAGAAAATACGGATATTTTGCTAAAATAAGAATGTGTACGGTTTATAATTTTTTTATTACACGATATCATCTCTGCAAGTCAAATTTGCAGCCTAGTAATCTTCACGTGATTGTCATGATTTATATGCTTGTTTTCTCATTGAGTTATGAGTTTCTGTGCAAATATTTCGCTTTTTGACGCTATGACAGCTGCACCCTCGGGTGGTCAAGCTCACTGGTCCTCGTCCATCTCTCGAAACTCTCACGTGTGGCTCTCAGCGCCACACCCCGGGCAACAGTCTCAGCTGACCGGCTAAACAACGTGAGGGGTGGTGCTGACACGGCACCACTGGGCGTACGACTTCCTAGTTGGAGCACCGGCCAGGGCGGACGAGTTCACATGCGAACTCAACGGCTACGTGTCCACGACCAAGGCGGGCCACCGATAAGGAGGAAACCGGCTGTGGTTAAGCTTGGAGAGGGATGGGCGCCGCCAAGCAATTCTTGCCCTAGACACACCATATGACTATTATACTAACTCAACACATACCGGCTCGGTCGTCGCCCGGGTTAACAAGGGCCGCGTCTACCATTGCACACCAGGATGGGGACGTAAAATCTACTACTGGTGCACCACAACCAANAACGCATGAAATCTCAAATGAGACAGAAAATGAATTGTTTTTTGACAATCCATTCACTTTTTACTTACTTAAAATTAATAGATCATCCCTAATTAAATCCATTAGTTTTATTTTTCTTTTTCAATTTGATTTTGTCTTTTTCACCCAAAAGCACGAATATTTTTTAATCAAATATATTATTAGTGATAGACTGTTTAAAAAATTATTTTATGTTTAACAATGGTTGGTATTTTCTTGTATTGTATAAATAGAGTCGAGGGTTTGTTTAATCCCCATTATGTTCATGGGGTTGTAGAGAGCGCTGGGCAGAGGTAGTACCTTTTGACGCTGTGACAGCTGCACCCTCGGGTGGTCAAGCTCACTGGTCCTCGTCCATCTCTCGAAACTCTCACGTGTGGCTCTCAGCGCCACACCCCGGGCAACAGTCTCAGCTGACCGGCTAAACAACGTGAGGGGGTGGTGCTGACACGGCACCACTGGGCGTACGACTTCCTAGTTGGAGCACCGGCCAGGGCGGACGAGTTCACATGCGAACTCAACGGCTACGTGTCCATGACCAAGGCGGGCCATCGATAAGGAGGAAACCGGCTGTGGTTAAGCTTGGAGAGGGATGGGCGCCGCCAAGCAATTCTTGCCCTAGACACACCATATGACTATTATACTAACTCAACACATACCGGCTCGGTCGTCGCCCGGGTTAACAAGGGCCGCGTCTACCACTGCACACCAGGGTGGGGACGTAAAATCTACTAATGGTGCACCACAACCAACACCACCATACAACCTTAAAAGAAGAGGAGACATAATTATTGGCACATGGAATGTAAAAACCTTACATGCGACAGGAAAAGTGGAAGAACTGACCCACGAACTGGAACGATACCAATGGAATGTCATCGGACTGTGTGAGACCCGATGGAAAAGCTTTGGTGAACTCTCAACAGATGGACACAAAATCTATTTAGCGGCAGGGAGGACAGACATGAACATGGAGTTGGATTCCTCATCCATAACAATACAACAAACTCAGTCATAGGTTGTCGTCCTGTTTCCAGCCTCATCATCACCATTCGCCTGAAAGCAACACCCTTCAATATCACAATTATACAGATATATGCTCCTACATCCAACCATGATGATAGTGAAATTGAGGCCTTCAATGACCAAGTACAGGACACCGTGGATCAAACACCAAAGAAAGATATTATCATCGTCCAAGGTGACTGGAATGCGAAGATTGGAGTAGATGTATATACCAACTGGGCAGATATTTGCGGACACTCTTGCAATGACCTGACCAACGATAGAGGTCTTCGACTCCTCGAATTTGCACGATACAACAACCTCCTTCTAGCTAACACAATTAGTCACTATAAAAAATCCAGAATATGGACTTGGCACAGCCCAGGCGGGGAACATAGTAACCAAATAGACTGCATACTGGTCAGAAGACGATTTAAATCATGCATTAAAGCAGCTGATACTAGAAGCTTCCCTGGAGCGGATAACGGCAGCGACCATAATCTGGTGCTGATGACTTTCCATCTACACCTGAAAAGGATAGCAAAACAAAGCAATTCACGATTACGCTTCGGCCTTGAAAAACTGAAAGATCCAGAAATCGCAGAGGCGTTCAGGGCAAACATTCGATGGAAATTTGCTCCACTGACCACACTATGTGAGTCGGAAACGGATATGGACATATGTCTAATCACTGATACCTTCAATACCACAATAATTGAGACAGCAAAAGATATACTTGGCAAGAAACATGCAATAAAAAACCATGGGTCTCCACTTATATCCTAGAGCTATGCGATGAGAGAAGAAAACTTAAGAACGTAAAGAATACTGCAGAAGGAGCAACCAAATACAGAGCAATCAATAAAAAGATCAGGAAAGAAATGAATAAAGCAAAAACAAACTGGATAGAACAACAATGCTCAGACAACGATGAAAATCTGATAAGGAGCAACTAAAAATGGGCTTACAAGATTGTCAAAGATCTGACATCCACCAAGCAAGGTCGCATCTCATCAATACAAGATATATCTGAGAAACGTATGACAGAAGAAATATAAGAAATAATAAAAAGATGGACCGAATACTTTTCTGAGCTATACAATGAAGACTCAAAAGGCGATGAATCTGTGCTCAATTGCCCAACGTCAACTAACATAGACATGCATTCCATTCTCCGTGGTGAGGTGGCGCTGGCTGTGCGAAAGCTGAAAAAGGGGAAATCGGCTGGAGCAGACAACATCCCAGGTGAACTGATTCAGGCAGGAGGTGACCCAGTAATAAACATTCTAACCAACACCTGCAACAAGATCTGGCAGACAGGAGAATGGCCAACACCCTGGACTCAATCGCTGGTTATAGCGCTCCCAAAGACTGATAGATTGTGTCAGAACTACCGTACAATTGGCCTGATTAGTCACTCCAGCAAAGTCATGCTCATGGTAAAACTAAACAGACTGAAACCACAAGCAGAGCAGATCATTGCAGAAGAAGAAGCAGTCTTCAGAGCAGGAAGGAGCACTACAGAGCAGATCTTCAACTTGCGAGTGCTCTGTGAAAAACATCTGCAACACCAAAGAGACCTCTTTCATGTCTTCATAGACTTTAAAAAGGCGTTTGACAGAGTGTGGCATGCAGCACTGTGGGCAACCATGCACAAGTTCAATATTAATGCTAACCTCATTGCGGTGATCAAGAACCTGTACAAAAGAGCAACCAGCGCAGTACTCTACATCAGCAAGCTGGGAGACTGGTTCAAGCCCACTGTTTGTGTCAGACAAGGGTGTTTACTCTCCCCCATCCTCTTCAACCTCTTCCTAGAAGGAATTATGACTGATGTGCTCGAAAACCATGTCGGAACGGTCAGCATCGGAGGAAGGATTATAACTAACTTACGCTTCGCCGATGACATAAACGGCCTAGCTGGCAGCGAGGACGAACTAAGAGAATTCCTTGCAAAGCTAGAAAAGACGTCAAAAAGCCTATGGCATGGAAATCAATGCAGAGAAGACCAAGGTCAGGGCAAATAAGAATTTCAAAAGTGAAATACGGATAAACGGGCACAAATTCGAGGAGGTCCCTACCTTTAAATATCTAGGGGCTATAATATCCGATGAAGGCTCAAAGCCAGAAATTCTTCCCAGAACTGCCCAAACAACTGCAGCATTAAGCAAACTGAAAAACATCTGGCAAAGCAAGAAGCTCTCCCTGAGATCAAAGATTCAACAAATGCGCTCTTTGGCGATGGAAAAGACGTAAACAAGGTAAGGGTTAGCCTGACCGGACGTGACAAAACAGCGAACGTTTCGGCAAAGAGCCTTTATCAACGAACATACAAGACACAAACAAAACGAAAATAAAAATAAAAAATGAAAAATGAAGGAACTTAGCTGCGGTGAAATCCAAAGTATCCAAAGAAAAAGTCTCTGGCGATGTCAGTCTTCCTTTATGGTTGTGAGGCTTGGACGCTCACCGCAGACCTCCAAAAAAGAATTATTGCGCTAGAGATGAGATGTTTTCGAAAGGTATTAAACACGGCGCACATCACGAACGAGTGCTTTCATTGACCCTTACGAGGACCTTCTCACCTCAATCAAAAAGAGAAAATTACGATGGTACGGACACGTGACAAGATCTGGAGGTCTCTCAAAGACGATATTGCAAGGCACAGTCCAGAGAAGAAGGAAAAGAGGCAGACCAAGGAAGAGTTGGGAGGACAATATCAAAGAGTGGACCGGCCTTTCATTTAGCGATTCCCAGAAGACAGCTCAGAACTGTGACACTTGGCATGAGATAGCGCGAAGCTTAATATGGTGCCCCAACGACCCAGCGTCAGGTTAAGGGACAGTTCAAGTTTCTCATTGAATTTTATTTCATTTCTACGTGTACGACTGAATATTCTGCATGGATCATAGTACACTGTTATAAATATGTTAAAGCCCTTATGGTACTGTCGTGTCAAAGTTTTAAATAAAAAGTGTTTATTAAATTTCTACCTAGATTTAGAAACTTAAAAATCAATGTAAGTTTTATACAAACTTTTAGTTTTTGCATATTCATTTTGCATATTTTAGTGATAATTATACTAATTTGAGATTATATTTTATTATTTTTTTTTTAAAAATCAAATGCTAATCTTATGTACGGTTAGGAGTAGCGAGTTCTTTTCCCTTATAAATTCGAAGGACAAATGAGGCTCCAGCTTACCCGTTCGCACTTTGCACCGATGGCCGAAGTAAGGCAATGCAATTAACTCTTTTGGGCTACGGTTATATCACATTGCGTAGTCTGTATAATTATATTTTTTAAGATGAATGCATGTCTGTTCTTACTTTAAGCTTTAACTTATCCTTCATCTTCGAAAAATGTTTTGGTACACGAAATAAAATGGAGCCAAGGATTTCACTATGCAATATGTAAAGTTCAAAATAACTGCTATTTTCAATCAGGATGGTAATGGATATATGATTTATTATACACTACGTTTGGTCAAGAATTATCTATTTCCCCAGTAGCTAACGCTTACAATTTGTGTATATAACTTTTGTAATCAAAAATGCATTTAAAGCCCCCAGATAAATCACTGCAAAATTTGAACTTTTAACATATCTATTTCAATCAGGATCATAATACATATAGTTATCAATATTCAAAATGATCGGGGTGGTAATTAAGTAGTAAAGCTTGAAAAAAAAAAGAATTTTGCCCCCAGCCCTGCAGAAATGGACATTAGGCGTTAAATATGAGCTACCAAGTTTATGTACAAATTGTACGCTTAAACTAATTTATATATAGCTCATATAAGAAAAAAAACGGTTCACAGACAAAACGGCCCCGGACAAAACGGCCCCGGACAAAACGGCCCCATTCTTATTAGGATTTTAAAGTTTTTATTTATTTTTTTTTTATTTTTGTTCAACTCATTTCATACACAATTTCCAGAAGAGAAGAAAGGGCACTTTTTAAAATGCGTTTTTTTTTAAAATAGCAAAATAATTTTAGAATGTCTATGATGGTTGAATAAGGTTATTAGTTTATTGTATTTCCAAATTAAAATTTAATGGCATTTTTAGTTGCAGTATTACAACTCCACTCTTCGTTCTTCTACCCTTAAGTGTTTTAGATTTAGAGATGTTATTATAAATACTTGCTGCTCCTTTTTAAATTTGTTTTTGTTGATGTATGTTGTCTTTGGCAAATTGGGGACAGTAAAGAAAATTCATGTTCAGGGACTGTCAATAAATTACGTCACGCACCTTGGGGAGTGGAATAGGGAGTCAAGCGTTTGTGACGATATGTGACGAGGGGGGGGGAGTTGATAAAAAGAATTGGACGTTTATTTCAAAATGCGAATTAAAAAAAAAAAAATTAAATTTATTTAGTGGCGTGGTAATTTTCAATTAGAAATTACGGATTGTAGGGAATTGGAGGCCCTAGGCGAAGAGAATTTGGTGACCCTAATTATATAGGGACACCAAGCGTAATAAAATGCTTTGCCATGCCGACTATGTAATTGGTCAGGTCTGGCCGGCAAGTCATGGCCATAAAAGTACCACACCACCTTTATCTTTACCTTGTTTGATCTCCGTCCACGGACAGGCCCATACCATAGCGCCTTGGACGAAGGAAGAGATAAGACGGAGCGAGATAAGACGGAGCGAGTGAAATCTGACGGGGCTCGTGAGACTTTAAACCCATAGTTTTCCCCATGCCCTGGGGCACGTATTGGCATACAATGCTACGCAGACTCAACCGTCTTTATTTGTCCGACCACAACCGGCAGGCCATAAGTGCTAATTGTACGTGCATCATGGTTTCTTAAAAATCTCCGATCTTAGTTTGTAGTATATATACATACAAATAGGCTAGAAAATATAACATTTGTTAAAATATGCCCCCAAATGCTCAGAAATTGCACATAAAAAATCTCCTTAATTAAAAGTTATGTCGGGGCCGTTTTGTCCGGGGCCGTTTTGTCAGGGCTGTTTTGACGGGTCACCGAAAAAAACCCATTAATTTAGGTCTGAATCATAATACATGTTTGTCATTATTTTAAAAGATGATGTAAAATCATAACGGAAATATAGTTTTAAATGTTTAAGAAAACAATGATTTTGGGTCCCCGGCCTCGAAGGAATGAACATTAGGACTTCAATGTCCTATAGTATTTCAAAATTGGCTTTTAAATTTCTATGTACTACGTTGCCAAGACCCTCTCCTTCGTCAAGTAGCTAAGGCCTTAACTAATTTTTTCATATCAGAAAATAATACATTTTGGGCCCCACCATGATGTTATTTTTTGTGTGCAGTTACAATCCCCGAAGGGTACTATAAAAACTAATACAGTTTCATGGCAATCAGATGAATGATTTAGTCAGTTATGCATGCATGCATACATACATTCATTTTTATATACATAGATTCTAAAATCAAATAGTCATCGCGAGATTGTGGCATTAAGGCATTTTTGCTGATTTATTACGATCCTGGTTAATATGTTAATATTATCTATTAAGAAACTTAGCACATGATTATTCACACTAATTAAGTATGTTGCTTTTATTTTCCTCAGACTTCAAGCACATACGCCAACATACCTAAACTGAGAAAATATGTGATAAATAAATACCCAACAGATACCCCGACCCTAAAAAATGGGTATATTTTTAAGACATATTTTCACTTCAGGAAAAATGTGGATTCAACAAAAACATTTCTCCTTGATCTTATGTTTCTTAACCACAACATGCAACAGGGCCAGATCCCGAACTTTTGTCAGTACATTGACGATCTGTTCACAGACAGATTTAAAATTTTAAAGAGAAAATCGGCAGCCATTGAAAACTTTCTAGAAGAAAGTTTTCTGTAAAGCTGAAGACACCCTATCCTGTGTGTCTGGGTTTGTTTGTTCGTGTCTGTATAGTCTTGTGTAATAGTCTGTAAACGTCTCCANAAAAACATGACCATGTTACTCCGCTACTTTACTCACTTCATTGGCTACCCATACAAGCCAGAATTGATTACAAACTGGCCGTTCTGTGTCACAACTTCTTTTCTGACTCATGCCCTTCATATCTTACTGAACTTTTGTCAGTCTACTCACCAAGTCGTCAGCTACGCTCCTCTGCAGATACACGCATTCTCTGTGTTCCTAAGACAAGAACTAAAACATTTGGCGAAAGGTCATTCTCCTTTTGTGCAGCCAAACAATGGAATTCTCTTCCATTACATATCCGTAGCATTTCAACTGCTAAGTCATTCAAGACTGCACTTAAGACACATCTTTTTAAAATTTATTTTCAAAATTAATAAAACAACATTTCTTTAAATGATTAACGTAGCTGATGTATTGAGTATAGCGTATTGTCATTTATGTAGTTAATATGATATGAATGTTTCTTTTTATTGTTATATGTATTTTTATTTCCATGTAAAGCGCTGTGAGCCTGGCTCCATGCTGGGATACAGCGCTATATAAATTACCATTTTATTATTATTATATTTTTAAGACATATTTTCACTTTAGGAAAAATGTGGATTCAACAAAAACATTTCTCCTTGATCTTATGTTTCTTAACCACAACATGCAACAGGGCCAGATCCCGAACTTTTGTCAGTACATTGACGATCTGTTCACAGACAGATTTAAAATTTTAAAGAGAAAATCGGCAGCCATTGAAAACTTTCTAGAAGAAAGTTTTCTGTAAAGCTGAAGACACCCTATCCTGTGTGTCTGGGTTTGTTTGTTCGTGTCTGTATAGTCTTGTGTAATAGTCTGTAAACGTCTCCACTATGCCTTTGTCGTCGTCATGTATCGTTCCTCTGCTGTCCTCGATTGCTTGTATATTGTTACTACGCTGGATGTTTACTTCTACAGTTAAAAAATGTTTCGTTGGAACTTCTAGATTGTCTATTAGTGTTCTGCTTCTAATATGTGCCCCTTTGTATTTATACTGTTCTATTTGGTCTAACTCCTTCTCTAACTCTATTACTGTAGGGTCAGTGGGGTCGGTTAATTTTAATATTGGTATTTGGTGTCTCAATTCTTTCTCTCGTTCCTTACGTTCTTTGTGTATGTCTGCGGCGATTGTCTGGGTAACTCTTCTCACTGTTGATTTGAAGAGTTCCCAGTGTCTGCCTATATTGTTGGTTGGTATTTTTGTTGTGTACTGTTTTATGATAGGTGTTATGATTTCTAAGTATCTGTTGTTTTCTAAAAGGGTGTTGTTAAATTTCCAATGTGGAGACCGTCTGGTGGCTCTAATACCATTTTGTCCGTTTATCTGTACTTTGATTGCCTTGTGGTCTGTGTATTTGAGTGTTTCTGCTATGTGTGTTACCTTGTATATGGCTGACGATGTTGGCACATACAGCCTGTCTAGCCTGGCGCTTGTGGCGTGAAGGCCGCTTCGGTGTGTCATTTCCCTCCCCTTGGGGTGTTTTTCCCTGTAGGCGTCGGTTAGGCTGAATGTGTCAGTGATGTATTTTATTATTTCTATTCTCCTCGTATATTACTACCCAATAGCTCAGTAGCTTCCTAGTTTCAGTTTTTCTGTTACGGAGAGACTAGTGTGTGTCTGTGACTGTGAGGGGTTCTGCCGGGTGTGTGTGTGTGTGTGATTGGTTCAACCTTGATTGTTGTCATAATCTGTATCGAAATTTTTCAAGTATCGAGTGCTCACAATATTGGATTAGGCTTAATTTAAATCATTTAACCAGTCAACCAATACGACAACAATAAGACCATTTAAAAATGTGATAAAATTAATATTTTTAGAAAATATAATTTAAGTTATGCATGATTTTTTGAAAACCAAAGGGGACATAATTATAAAACAATCTGAATTATATTTGTATGTGATTATATCAATACATATGAAATAATTGTTAGAATAGATATCTGAATTTTTTTTATTTGTCACAATGAGAGTCACATGTTTTGATTGAAATTGCCATTATAATTTTGATAATAAAGGAAATTCTTCCCCAAAAAAAAAAAAAAAAAAAAAAANACATTTTTTAAAAATTTAAAAGCTTATTTTTAAGTTTATACTTTAAAATCTTATTTTTTAATGGAGAAGTTTGTACGTAAAAAAGCAACTATTTTCAATTATTAATAATTGATTATTTATGGATAGATCGGTTAAATTACGTATGAGATTTTCCATAATCTTAATCGCTATTTTATCGATTAAAATAATGGCCGGCACTACGTACACCGCGGCGGTGTACCTAGCCAAAATACGAGCTTTGGACTGGAAACACCGCGGCGGTGAACCTAGCCAAAGCATTGTGTCAAGGCTAGGTACACCGCGGTAAAAAATCTAAATATAAAAGATGATAGAAAATGATACCTTACCCATAAATATGGATGGATTTGATTGTGAATAAATTGCACTTTAGCTAAAAACTGAAAAAGTATAAATAAGTATTTGGCAATCTAATTGTATTTACTGGTTTAAATTTGTAAGTGTGTGCATAGTTATTAACTAAAATTAAAAACTATGACAGCCATGGTTATCACTATTACCATTACCAGTCATAATTTCATATGGTTAGTTGCGTATTGTGATCTGACAGGTTTTAATGAATGATAATACTGCACCAACTTGCCTAATTTTGTTTAAATTTCCATGTTCACCATTTATTTAGGGGCCGTCCATAAAGTGTGTCACATTATTTTTGACAATTTTTAACTCCTCCGTCATAAATCTCGGATGCCCCCACCCCAAGTACGTCACACTGTCGTACAAAAATACATTTTTTAATTAACAAAATAATTAAAACAAAACATAAAACACAGAGACGTCACACATGGCCGGACACCCCCTTTCCCGCAGTCACACAGTCTTATTCTTACACACCCCCCTTTCTGGAGCGTGACGTACTTTATGTACGGCCCCTTATGCTCCATGTGACAGAGAAGTGTGAATAAACATTAAATTAAAGCTTGTATGAGTGTAGTTTTGGTTATCTAGATACTTTAACATTTAATTGTGTGCTCAAAACTTTATAAAATAAAACCTAAAGCAGTAATGTACATAGCAAATATGTCACTGTCATCCACATTTTCCTTTTTAATGCCACAAATTATATTTTGGCCAACAGAACTAAAAAGGTATATGCTGTTGGAGGTTACAATTCTTTTCAAAAGCTGATGGTGAAATGTGGTAGCCATTCATGTATAATAATCGTGAGCATTCTTTGAACATAACATTAACAGATTAATTCTAAAACAAGAACATGGTCACTCAAGTTTTATTCCTTTTTGCAATAGATGTAATTAAAAAAATAAATCAATATGATAAAGAGGCAAAATAGTTCTAGAGATAAATGCTAAGTAATTAAAGAGTCTAATTTAGAAGTTAAGCACACTGAGTTACAGTTAAATTCATAAAAAACAAGCATAATGGGACATGACAGGGAGCATAATTACAGCAAAAATTTGTTTAAATGACATGTAATTGTAATAAAAATGGATAACAAAAAGTAATGTTACAGATATAATTTATAATCAAAGATTTGTAGACACACATCAAAATCAGTGACAAAAATAAAAGAATTTAATCAAATACAACAATTTACACATAAATATGAATTAACATCAGTTCCCAAAGGAAGACAGGCGATATGAAACCACTTTCCACATTTGTCACAATCACACCATTCCATCACACCATTCACACAAAATCCACGCAAAACTTCCTCTTTTAAACAGATATTATTTATTACAAACATCTGAATTGGAGCTGGTATGGAAACTAGCCGATTCAAGTGCTTTTTTATTACGTTTCTTTGGTTTAGGTTCACCACTGTTTGCCACTAATGTAGTAGTGGTCTCCCTAGTATGCCCTTTTTTAAGCGCTAGCCTTGTTTTACTTAAACCAATGACGGTTTGATCACTTCCTTTAGGACGACCTTTTCTGGCAGCACGTTTAGNAAAGACCAACTAACTTGTCCTTTTTTGATAGATTGTGCCGGGCGCCGTGGCGCCTGCGGCGCCCCCTTTTTTTGGGCGCCTACGGCGCCAACCTTTTTTTTAAAGACCAACTAACTTGTCCTTTTTTGATAAATACGAATTATTAAACTTTATGAAATGTACGCAAAGTATTTATTTAATAATAATAATAGGGGTTGTATTTTGCGCACCGTATTTTGCGCACCGATGCACACCAAACAATGACGTCATCCTATTAAATATTTTTACAGTGCTCATCAAAACACGATTTTTCAACTAAACTAACTGCTGTAGACTGTGGTACATCTCTTGAGCGTTACGTTACAAACATACCCACACCACTGGGCTATTATATATATAATTACAAACATCTGAATTGGAGCTGGTATGGAAACTAGCCGATTCAAGTGCTTTTTTATTACGTTTCTTTGGTTTAGGTTTACTACTGTTTGTCACTAATGTAGTAGTGGTCTCCCTAGTATGCCCTTTTTTAAGCGCTAGCCTTGTTTTACTTAAACCAATGACGGTTTGATCACTTCCTTTAGGACGACCTTTTCTGGCAGCACGTTTAGGGGATTTGATGGAATCCCTAAATTCCTTAAGATCATCATTAAGAAAAGTGACACGTCTCTTCAGTGATGGACATACTGCCATTGCCAGTTCATCACTGTTTGAGCCTGCAGCCTCCAAGATTTCAACATCTGAATCAAGTAACATGTCATTTTCGTCTACAATGGTCATCATACGTTTCAAATTCTTGGTTTAAATAAATTGGTGACATGTTGATGGATACTTTCGTCGCCCTCACACCAGTTGTAGTGAAACAGTGAATGAATGAAAGACTGAACATTTAAAAACGCGTGTTCCACAACGAGGCTTTCGCGGTGTACCTAGGCCATCAGCTTCACACCTGTGGACAGAGAGGCAAGGGTCAAGCTTCAAGGAGGTTCCCTGGCCCAGTGGTTGAAATTATTGTCAAATTTCAGAAAAAAAAACAACTGCAAAAATAACTAAGTAAGTCACTTATGAATAAAGAAGATTACTTTTAAAATTAGCTTAAGTGAAGATAAAGTTTATGAAATCAAAACAAAGACATGCATTATATTTTAGCCCATGCTTTTTGGAAAATGATAGAAGACAAATAAAAATTAAAATCTTATAAATCAAAGATTTTTTTTTTAAAATGACATTCTTAATATAAAACATAAAATTTACAAATCGACATTGTTGAGTAGCATTAAGCCCCCTTACTTGGGCATGTTGATGACATCACAACTGTTTGAGTTGCTCGATATTTTCAGTTTGAGTTGTCTCTTGACCTCCAGCTGTCTGATCATACAGTCAGAAACATTTCCGGCAACTGTGGATAAAAGGTCAAAGGTTACTCATTTCACTCATAATATTATCTTTTAAAACTTGAACTTTAAAAAAAAATGACAATCTTCTTTTAAAAATTAAATTTTAAGACAAAAATGACTGCAGCTATTCAAAACTCATTGAACTAAACAAATAATTTTAGTTAATCACACTCATGATAGGTATAATTTCAACCATCAAGTCCGATCACATGTGAGTTTGGACCCAGAGCGCATAGTGAATAAAATGCTCAATATCCTCCATAAACTTTTAAAAATTACATTAGAAAATAATTTGACAAAAACTTGACTGTTTTCATGTTAACTTACCATCTGGTACGGCACAGGAACTTCCACAGCCTGTAGAGCAGCATGTCTTCTTCCCTGGGCACTGGCCATCACTTGAACACTCAGCCTTACAATAGGCACTTTGGTAAAAAAAATTCAACTTAAACAAAATAAATAACTAATAACACAGTTAAATAGATCTGATTTTTAAATAAATTTTAACACCAAGATTATATTTTTAGGATTTGTAGTTTTAAAGTTATGAATTTTCAAAGTGTGGTTTAATTTGTCCCAGTCCCCAATGCATTTCACCCCCACATCTTGTGACCTCAATTCCGCTGTTCGCGTCACGCACTTTATCTCTCGCTTTAATCAAGATTTTATTTTCAGGATCAATGCTATAAATAAAATATTCTTTCTTTATTTTGTTTTTAAAATATTATTTATTATTAAATCATTCTTCTTTATGTAACAGTACTATTTATCTTTAAATTTAACGAAGTATCTGTTGTGTTTACAAGTTCATGTCCAGTTCACGCATCATGACCTACTTAGTCAAAGTGAACTGTCCTCTATAAAAATGTACAAATAATATTAGAAACTCTTTTTGAACCTTCAACTTTGGCTTATGACTTATTAATTTAACCCTGATCAATGGTTAAAAAGATTTAGCACACGGCCTCAACTAATGAATGAAACTATTGAAGACATAGAAGTAGTAATTATGAGTCACAATGAGGTTGAATGAATAGTAATGGTTGCCAGGGACAACTTGTCTGCACACGGTACATTATGGTATTTTATTAAATTAATTCTGCAGTGTTTAGCCGTATAAATTAAGTAAATTATTGAATTAATTCCATATTAGATCATCTTAAAGCTTCAATTATCATATATTTCAATGTTTAAAAGACAAAATAATTGAATATTGGATACGAATCGGGGACTTCCGCCATTTAAAAAGGGGCGGTGTCACTTATGCAAAGAAGGGTCATAACACTAAAAATTAAAAAAAGTAATGGCCGACACGTCCTAGGTCAATGAAAATTGGCACAGAGATAGCTCAATATATGATGCTGATGGCGAAATAATATGATTGATGGGGTATGAAGATTTCAACAAAAATTTATGAGTCGAAGATGCCATACATAGAGATTTTTATTCCAAAATACGGGTCGATAGAAAATACAAAAGAAACCTATTAAAATGTAGGCCATTATGTAGGCCAAAACTTTAGACCGGAAAAGGAACTCAAATACGTTTCGAAAGTGCCTATTTAAATGAAGGTAGTGAGTATAGCCTCGTCAGGACGACCCAATATGTGGCTGCATACGCGCTCGTTCACTTCCGGTTATTGCTATTCTTAGTAACATTGTTTATAAAATGATGTTTATAAAATTGAAGAGTTACAAGTATTCACTGCGCCTTTCATTGAACCTCCGATTCTATATGTGCATTCAAACAATCTCTAAAATCTATCACTAAACCTAACCCAAAACCCTAAAAACTATCACTAAACCTAACCCAACCCTAAAAACTATCACTAAACCTAACCCAAACCCTAATAACTATCACTAAACCTAACCCAAACCCTAATAACTATCACTTAACGTAACCCTAAAGTCTATCCCTAAACCTAACATCAAAACAAACCATTTAAAAAAAAAAATCTTATTCATTATCAATTCATGTAGTATAAAAATTTTTTTTTTTAAAAATAAGCATCAATAAGAACTCCAACCCCGGACCTGCGATGTAGCATACTATCTTACTATCAATATGACCACACAGCCACACATTCTCCGATGAAATGTTTAACGCTATTTTAAAAAAAATGTTACCAAGAATAGCAATAACCGGAAATGAACGAGCGCGTATGCAGCCGCTAATTGGGTCGTCCTGACGAGGCTATACTCACTACCATTTAATGAATGGTTTTGCACCCTCCTCGAAAAATTAAAAACTTGGATTCTCAGGCGCCGAATTATATTTCCGATACAAAAAACGTAGTAGTCTCCCTTGACATACCGAAGTACCTACTTACAAGTTGTGACTGAGCCTAACTTGACTGAAGGACAACTGCCAGACTTACAGCGACCTGTGGCATGTAAACATTTTAAAAATAAATGTTGTTGATTTGTACATTTGATAACTGTATTCAACCTACAGCACTGAAGATTTTAATTTTACATTAATTATTGAAAATTAGGCCCATGAAATTTAAAAAAAAAAAATTTAAATAAGCAATAAAAATAAATTTATACTTACTAATACTCTTTTTTTTAAAAATTAAATATTCAATAAAAATTCTATTTGTTTTTCATAAAAATATTTTTAAAAGGAGATACATTTATAAAAAAAAAAAGTAATCATTTGAAAACTTTAGGGCAAGCGTTATTTGCATGGTTTTGACGTCATAACCGTGCCGATAATTTTGAAGATTAATCGCACGGTTCGGCCGTGCCGATAATNNATTCGCACTTTTTTAAAATGCTAATCTACACTTACTAACTACAAAGTGTAATAATTAAGATAATGTAAAGTATTAGTATAGTTGATGTTTAAGTTTTAGGACACTGTCTACTGTTAATTGATTTAATTGTTGTTTAATTGGGTCAAATAAATATTATTAGACCTAATAGCCTGCGCAAATAAAACAAATATAAATAACAACAAAATTTAGTTACTGAACCACTGAATATACTCGTTCGCGCATCGCTCTGCGCATGTCATAAATTTACGGAAAAACTTTTTCGGAATATTTTGATTTGCTCTCCGGTGACCCCCGAAATACTCATTTTACGTCATTGTAATTGTAATCGTAAAACAAATTAATTTTGTTATCGAGTACGTTGATTAATTGTCTTCCGGTGTCGCTTTCACTTTCCAAGCAACGCGGTGTTCGCTGGATATTTTTCTGTGCTTTTTCACTATCGGTAAGCTACTATTTTCTCAATTATGTTGTATATAGTTACAAAAACTTACTCTGACTTATTTACGCAAATTTAACATATGAATTCTGTTTTGAAAATCATTGATTTGATTACTGAAGCCTTTGCTGATAAGCTGTGTAGACCTTTCCAATTTTCACCGAAACATCGGCACCGTATAAAAACAAAATGGCCGATTTTTTTTTTGTTCACCGGCGGGATAGTATTATAAGAAAAACTAATAACAATAACTTATGCATATTTGCAATCTTTGATCATCCAAAAATATACAATTAAAACAATGACATTTAAAATAAAATAATGTAGAAATTACGATAATACTTTAGATAAGTCAATAATGATATAAGATGAATGAAAATAAACCGATGAAATCAAAATAAATAAACACTGTTACTATAACTAGAAATAGTATTAATATTCATCGTTTCCATTATTTTGTTTTAAAATCCTAAATTGTTAACTAAATACATATGTATTATGTTATATATTAATGTATGACAACAGCCTTTACTAAAGACTATAGCAATAATAATTAATATCTACTACAAACCACGAAGATATATTTGAAAATCACAATAGAAAAATTGTTATGATAAACAATAATAATGTCATTAATTAAATAAAATTTGTTACTTACCTCAACTTATTGTATTTAACTTATTAATCTTTAATTATATTGCAATGAAAAATGTTAATGTTATTAATATAAAAATTATAATGGAAAAATATGTTTAAATTATATTAAATTATAAATACAACTAAAAGTATTTTTTTCTTTCAGTTTCAGCCCGCAACTGCAAGGACACCAGTCCAAAGGAAGAAAATGATGGAGCCATTCAGCTCTTCTGACATTTCTCTAGCCAAGTCTGGCTTTAGGCATAGGCAAACCTGGCAGCTGCCTAGGGCCTCCGATTAGTCTCATGATTAGTGGGGGCCTCACAGAAGAATCTTTTCATATTTGTTTTTCTATTACATTTAGGCTATTTAGGGCCAACGAATTCACTTATCTTATCTTAGATATACAGACGCTCCTTCTATGCAGAAGATAATTGCGTCCACAGACCATGAGAGATGATCTGTTGGCAAGTGATGCAGCGGTCACAGGCCACGGCTATAGGGGTCCACGCATTACCCCAACCGCCTAACTATTGTCTAGTTAGGTACCCATTCAGAGCTGGGTGACTCGGGGACTCCTCGGGCCCCGAGAACAAATCCTCACCTTCTAGTGGATTCAAACTCGTGACCATCGGTATGACAGTCGAGAGCGCTACCTCTCGACCACCACGTCCCACTTTGCCTAGGACCTCCAATGCTCTTAGGCCCGGGCCTGCTTCATTATGAAATTATTCGTCCACAAATACCACAGATTATTCAACAGACTTTAGAGATAGCTGATGTGTATAAGGACTCAGACCATCCAGAGGAAGACAGTGAGGGTTGCTTAGATAGAGTAGACGCAAGGAGTCAGCACTGAAGGTCTATTTTTAAACGTTAGGTATGGCTAAATGTCAGAGTAAATTATGAATTAATTTTTATTTTTTTATTTTCATTAGCTTTCCATCTTCTTTCTCATTTAAGATGTGAATCAGTGCAAAGAATAAATAATAGTTAATTAATATTATGTTTTGTGTTTATATTATATTGTAAAAATATGCCTTAATTTTTCATTGTAAAAATCTTTGATTTTTGTTTTAAAAAATTGTTAATAATTATTTTACTCTATTTTTTGCAGGTTTTCTTTCAAGCTGCCATTGGAATGATTGATATAAGCATTATTATAATTATATTTGTTACGGTGATTCGTAAATTGTCTTTATAATAATATTTTTTATATTTTTTAAAGGTATTTTTTGTACCCTTGTGGTATACAAAAATTTATAAAATAAAATTTTGTGCAGATATCTAGACTCTTTGTTGCCCATTGTGTTGTAAATTGCATTCAGAATGTATCCTGAAAATTTGGTGCAGTTATGTATATAAATACAAAAAATGTGAGTGATTGAGTAAAGAAAGTTAAAAGTTGGGTCACAGGTTTTCAAAGTTAATTATATAGGTTACATAAGGGATTTAAAAAAATCGATTAAAAAATTCATAACTCCACTTCTATAAAAGATAGAAAGACAATTCAAGTGGTTTTGAAAAGGTCTTAGCAAGCCCTTTAAAATGATATATTATTTAAGCATATTGAGCAACATTTAAAGTAAGCCACTGACAGACAGTGTCTCTGTGACTCAATGACCAATGCTATGGCGGATTAAGGGGGGGGGGCTGAACGGGCTAAAGCCACGGGCCCCCAAACGTATTAAATTGTATGATTAATGTGGGTAAATATTTGCATGGATCCCTGAAAATATAATAAATAAATTAATAAAATCTCATCCACTTATAAAGAGAAAATGTCGAAGAGTGTGAAATAAGAGAAATCGTCCTCGTTTGTAATCATATCTAAAACTACTAACTATTATTTATGCAGGAAAGAAGAAACTTAGGTAATAAAAAAAATTCGATTTCATATTAGTTATCAAAAATTGCGAATACAAAACTGTGATATAATATTTTGTATAATTTAATAATCGAAATTTTTATGAACAACCAAGTTAGTACACTGTACTGTACACGAGTTACAACGCTTCGATCTATAGTAGGCAGTAGGCCTACAGACAGACTGTAGAAAGAAGTAAATATTTGAATAAATATATAAATAAATACTAGTAAGTTCAATATAACAATAAAGACAAAAATTAAAATAGTTAATTAAGATATCATCTGTTTGTCACGATCGCTACAAATGAAACAGCGAGTGAATTATATTTTTTAAGATAAAAATATATTATTATGGCTGCGGCTATTCGGACCTGGGTCCGTATAGCGTATGATTGATATACGGACCCGGGCGGGTTCTGTTATATAAAAGTGTATTCGGAGCCAGCGCTGGTGACAGTATAGTACAATGTACTAGTATTAGTATGGCTAGTAATTAAAATTATGATGTTAATTTCATCGCTAAACCTAACCCACACCCTAAAACATATCACTAAACCTAACCCACACCCTAAAACCTATCACTAAACCTAACCCACACCCTAAAACCTATCACTAAACCTAACCCACACCCTAAAACCTATCACTAAACCTAACCCACACCCTAAAACCAATCCCTAAACTTAAATCATTAACAAAATATTAAAAATTAATTCATTTAACAAACAAAAATTTTAAAAAAACAAAAAAAAAAACAGAAAAAAACAAAAAATCCCTCATCCGAAAACCGAACCTCAGACTTAATTATCAGCTGTCGATCGCACTAACGATGAGACCAGGAAGACACGAACGCCATTGGTCTTTTAAAATTTATAAAGTAAACTTTATAAAATTATCGTTTAATAAGCCTAGCGGGTCCCAATAGCGGTCGTAGGCTATTGGGACCCAGGTCCGAATAGCCACTTCGTATTATTATTATGTACTTGACTTATCAATTAGTATTAGTCAGTGTTAATCAAATCATAATGCCATCTAAAATATAAAAAAGTAAAAAATTATTTAATT